>VXAL01016521.1:0-15593 GCA_013399475.1 Chauna torquata
TTTATCCCTTTCCCCCTTCAAAATTAGTTTAAAGCCCTTTCAAGGAGCCCTGCTAACTCCTGAGCAGAGATCCTTTTCCCCCTTGTAGACAGGTGAACCTCGTCCATTGCCATCAGGCCTGGTGTCTTGTAAAATGATCCANCCACGATCAAAGAACCCGAAGTTCTGCCGGTGACACCAGGCTTGGAGCCAGGTATTGATCTGCTGCCTCTTCCTGTTTCTCCCCTCATCATTCCCTGCAACAGGAGGGATAGAGGAAAACACTACTTGCACTCCTGATCCCTTAACCAGCTGTCCCAAGGCCCTGAAGTCTCTCTTGATTGCCCTCAGACTTCCTATGGAACTTCATTGGTGTCTGCCTGAAAAATCAATAATGGGTAATAATCCAAGGGCTGCACCAGGGAAGGAAGCTTCGTCTTCATATCTCTACCCAGGCCCCAGGGAGGCAGCAGACTTCCCTGTGAAGTGGGTCTGTTCTGCATATTGGGCCTTCTGTTCCCTTCAGAAGGGAGCCTCCTATGACACCGACCTGTCCTTTTTTCTTGATGGGAGCTGTTTTAATGCAGGGCGTAGGTCAACTTAACCTTGGTGACACCTCCAATCCAGATGAACCATGCTCCTCAATATTGTTCAGTTCCATGAAGTATTCTCTGCTCACTTCTGCTCAATATTTACTTTGACAATAGATACACTTTAAAAAGAAAAAAAAAAGGGTTTGGGGAATTATTTTGTTTTCTAAAAGCTTAAGATGTGTACTTTCTGGAGCTAGTGGGATGATGGGTCCTGATAGTAAATTTTTTCATGTCTCAGCTCTCTATTTTAAAATGGAGACATTTCTTGGATGGAAAGAGAACAGGTTACAGCTTACCCACATTTACCAAGGAGGATTAGGGTGTTCTAAAAAGATATTTAGAAAGAAGCAGAAAAAAAAGATTATTACAATCACTTTCTATGTTCTCTATCTGATGCATTCCACCTTAAATCCTCAAAATCCTGGTATGTGAAATCCACCAGTAATTTTTTGAAGTTATGTCTACATTCAAACCTAATCATCCTTTTTTAGTTTTACAACAGTTTTCAACTTGTAGGTATAACATTTTTTCATCATTACTATTTGGAAATATTTGGTAGCTGCATTTATGCTGCAGTTTTAATCTCAAGGAGAGCTATGTTTCAGGTAACAAGGTGTCACTAATTTACCAATGCTGTCTAAACCATATGGAAAAGTCAGTAGACTGTTTTTAAAAGATTTCTCCTTGCATGCTTCATAAAGTAATAAAAAAAACTTTTTCATATTTAAAACAGCCATAGGCATGCTCCAGATTGCTCCAGAACCCACACATTGGCCCTAATCACAGAGTCAATTCACATTTTGTACAGGTGCTTACTCCCCAAAGGGATCTGTAATTCTAGAGCTTTCATGTTAATTCCATAACATAAAAATAAAAAGTGCTGCTACCACTTATTAATACATGATCAATAAATACACAAGGAGTACTGCTGTTAATCATGACTGCAGTCTAGCATGAGACTTTATGAAAGAAATCTCTAATAAATCAATAGCGTTAAGTAGGGACACAACTCTTGCCAGGAGATACAACTGTCAGCTCCTGGTTAAAGCCTAATGAGTAAAACCTCAGTGCAGTAAATGTCCAATGAGGCATGACTGCTTTAATGTTAAAGAAACATTTGTTTGTTTATTTGTAATACTTAGTCCTTTCAGTTAAATCACTGAAAAAAATCAGTCTGTTTTTCCTTAGGCTGTTATATCTTGTACAGGAAGGAGTTTATAAAAATATGACAAGAAAACACACTAAGAAGGTAGAAAAGGAACAAGATGCAAAGAGAAGATCAAAGAAATACTAAGGAAGGAATCAAGGAAGGATGAAAATTAAGTAACTGAGCATTTAAATGCATAGTGGATTTCAGTGAATAATCAAGTGGATTACCTGAACAAATGAAAACAGATAAATTCAATTTAGCCAGGTTCTATATAGAAGATACAAAATAACTAGAAATAAAATGGAGGCCAGTTCAAAAAAGAGGAAAGTAGTGAACAGTGAAGCAAAGATAGCTATAAATAGGGTGGAGTACAAAAGGCAAGAAGAGAAAATGGGAGAAAAGGTAAAGCAATATTAAAACTTATTGGAAAGGGCATCCTAATGTGGTACCACTCAGTTGTCCAATAAATGCACTGCATCATTTGTACAAAGAGTCATATGACACAAGTAGTTGACACCTGCAAATTAAACTGCACGACACAGACTGCAATATATCAAACTGAGAGGGTTCTAGGGAATAGGACAGTGAATGAAAATCTGAGAGGCCTGTATTAAATTACAAGTTTCACCATTATCTTCCTATGTGATATGAAAAATGGGAATATAACACCTCTTACCTTGTTGTGAGGATAAAACCCATTAATTATCATGAAGTGCTCGCATATTATAGCACTGTGGGGGAAATGAGCAAGTAGAATCTAATTGCTGCTGTAGGATAAAGAGTACAAAAGGTATATTACTGATTGATGGACTAAGAGGTTACAAATTGATTGTTTTATCTGAGAGACTGAGAAACCCAAAGGCCAAAGAACGATTGGTCTTCATGTGGTTATTTTTCTTTAATGTCCAAGCAAATGCAGTCATTAGATTCAAAAAGTCTCATCTAGACTGCAGGTGAAAAATGAGAGAGAAGGATCTTCTGAATGTGGTACACAAACAGGAAGAAGGAAAGCAAAATATACTGCAGAATATTAACATATACCTGAAAATAATACACTGAATTAAAATTAGAGGATTGTTCTTCTGGTAAAGCTATGAATTTAAAGGATGAGAGGAGACAAATGAAGACTAGAAGACAGGACCTGTGATATGAATTTCTTCTAATTCTTCAACATCTAAAAGTTAAGATTTAAAAGGCTCCACTATAGTAAGCTGGTCAAAAGACAAACACACATCTGGAAGTGATTCAGCTGACCTGTGTTAGACACCTACCTCAGAATAAACTGAAAAGAGGTACACACAGTGACTAGCTTAAGCTTAGATATATAATTTTAATAAATAAATTACTGCTACCAATTATTCCTATTTTTACTTATAGAAAAAGCTACTATCATGTCCTGTGATTAAATAAAGGCTCACGGCATAAAAGAAAAGAAAGTATGAATTTATAAGATCAAAGAATGGATGGCAGCAGCAGTTTTTCCAGCCAACGTTTCAGAGATGACTAATAAAATTTCTGTCTACAAAAAAAGGTGCCACCTAAGTTGTCTCACCCATTTCAGAAACATTCATTGTTAAAGTTCCCATAACTAAGAGATCTGGTTTGACTTAAGAGAAAGTATACATAAGATAATGTGTGTATAGGATGTCAGGGCTAGTAAGGCCTGTGACTGCATTCAGAGCCCCGACGCACTGTTACTTATTCACCCTGTCAATAGTTTAGCCCAAAACTAAGCTGTTAGAGACCCTAATGTGGGGTTGCCATTAGCTACAGGAGAACCAATCTTCCCATCCCCTCCCTCTTTATTTGGCTGATGGAGGTGGGCTACTCTAAAGGGCAGTCTAGAGCAAAGGCATCATTTTATGTGCTGCACACCAGTTTTTCTGTTGACTACAGAAGGGCACGAAGGAGATTCATTTTCTAGGATGGAATCAGTCTTTATGAACATCTTCCTGGCCCACAAGTGCCCAACAGCCTGTCCATTTTAAGCTATATTAATGGGACATTTTATTTTCTTCTTGTCATCAGAGTGATAGGGAACCGAATACTCAGAGCTGTCGATCTAGATCTTTTTTATACTGGGGACTGGAAGGCCAACTAAAGATTTATACCAAGCTCAGTTTTACAAGAATTGGCAACAATTTTCAATTTAACATGCCGGATACTGAAGAAACTGCAAATACAACCCTGAAATCCACAGGAAGTCTACAGGAAATGTATCAGTTTAACTGAGAACTCACTTAAGGGAATGCAGACACATAGCAGGTGCACTGATATTAAATCTTGTTGCATATTAAACAGGAAATTATTCTTAACACTATTAACAGAAAAAAAAAGTGGAAATAGATGTAAAGCCTTAAAAATTATGCAGAAAGAAAGTAATAAGTCCATGAAAGCAGAGCATTCTGATTATACAAAATCCAACAGAATCCTACTGTAGTAGGATTAATCAATTAAAGTAAACCATAGTAAATGGGTTTCACCCATTAAAGACAAGTTCCTCTACAGGCACAAGGACTGAGAAAGTGAAGTGAATAGACGACACTAGGTGTTTCCACACAAAATGTGGTCCAAATCAGCTCTAAAGCAGGAATGAAACTAAAATCAAGGTTTTAAGTTAAATCACATATTCCTGTGAGCATAATCCTCTTTCTGTGAAACTAAGTTTTAAAAGATTTCTTCTGTCTTCCAGTGCACTTGTATCTTTCTCTGTAGAAGATGTTTATCACAAACCAACAAAAGCTACGAAAGTGGTATTGCGTAATCACACAATTTTATTTTAAAGTCATAGAAGGTAAAAAGTTTGAAGGAAAGGACCTGGAAGTAGAATTCACACAGTTGTTCAGGCAAGAATAGGGAAGAGTAGCCTGTGGTGTTTGCACACATAGTTTAGACTTGGATGCAGACTTTGTTTTCTCAGCAAAAACTCAGTAATAGATTACTGTCATCCTTATTGCTTCTTCTCTGAAATTACATTGCTGATCATTGCTGTGTTTTACCAGAAAGTATTTAACTGATTCTTACCACCTTAATGAGATGCAAATCATCAGTAAGCAAACCTACGCTCTATTCCTAAGGAAGTGCTACAACTAAAATACATACTGTTCTTGGATTTTCCTATTCTGCAATTACATGCTCAGCCTTAACTTTACAGATGAAGGAAAAGAATTCCTACATTTTAAACTGTTAAAACAATATTTGCAGAAAAAAGTTAACAGTGAAAAACAAAACGTGGAAAAGACTTTTTAGGAGGTGCCTGTTAGTGCTTCCTGAAGTATTGGGCCTTTCAAAGGGATCCAAATCTACATGTGTAAATTACATCTGTGAAATGATTGTTCTTCTATAATATAAATAGGATTTATTTGGTTTATTAAGAATTGCCACCTACATTGCAGCTTAAGGAGGATAACTTATAGCATCATTATGAAATATTCACCTTTACTAAATAGCAAGAAAAGGAATTATAGTATGTTTTTCTAGGATGAATAAATCTAGCTCTTAGCAGAAATGCTGAACCAACAAATTATCAGTGGCTAAGATACATGCCTCTCTTTTCATGGTGTAATTAGAACTCGTAGGGAACTTTTTAACGGTGTCTACCTAAGTCAAAACATGTTTTCAATGCAGCCAAAAAATATCTAATCAGATAACCAAAAAAAGCTTAAATGTTACAGTGTTACTTGCTTATTGACAGGTTGGCCCTGACTAACAAGGAACTATTTTTAACTCAATAATGATTATTGTAATCTTCATTCCAAGAGCTTAAAAAGACAAAAATATAGCTCTCACAGAAATACAAATAAGACTTCTGGTGGAATAAAATTGCTTTTCTCTGGGGAAAAAAAAAAAGTCTGGAGAAAAGTCAAAGAAAATGAGTAAACTCTAGAGCAGTATTTCCTTTCCTGCCTTGCCTAACAAATTTGAATTCATGTTATAGATGCAGTCACTTCAAGACCTTTACCAATACTATGTTCATCATAACAGAGACAGCAGGCTCTTTTACTTCATACCATAATCTACCATTGCTATTCTTTATAGTACATTTACATTCAAAAACTAATATTTAAGCTTCATAAATGAAATCCTGTTTCAGAAGTGAATTGCACCTGAAACCCCAGTGAATTCAATCAGAAGAGACCTATTTTTGAAATTAAGGTTAGTTTTATTGAATTTTGCTTAAAGCATGCACATTTTAAAACTTGGGACAATTGATTTGTTTGTGGTACCTGAATTCCAGTACTCATAATTCTATATAAGCATATCAAATAGTTTTGCTTGACATGATATATGCACCTTCTTTAATTGCCTTGCAGCAGAAGCATCAATTACGATAGCAATGCCATCAATCTCTAGAGAATACTTGATTAAAAAGTGCAAATGAAGCATGCTTGCACTTCTGGTTAATACATTTACAACATCTTTTCTATGGTTTTATAAATTAAATCTATAATGAAGACAAGCAGTTGTATTATCTCAAGTGAAGGTGAAGATAACTTGCCTTCTCCCAAGAAGACAGTAAGATTTTTAATAGTTAAAGCTAGATAGGAAACTTCAAACCACTTAAGTAAGAGTTCTAGTAGAACCAGGCATTGAAATACCATACTTTTTCTCTAAAACTTGAGACTGGATTTTCCATTGCTCCCAATCTTATTTCACTCATACGAGTGATCGCAAAATGCATGAAAATAGTTATTCAATAAAATTTTACATCTGATTTCATGTCACGTGAAAAATTCTTAGAGAATACAGAACAAAATGATATGAATTTGGAAAATAGGGCCAGAAAATGGTTCCTTCAGAGTAAATTATTTACATTTATCATTTTGATTCTCCAGTCTTATAAACTACAATTACATTACATTTCAAAAAGTGAATGATACTGCTCTCAGGATCTCTTTTTTCTCCCAATACATTCCCTGATCAGTAACTCAGAACACTATAGGAGGGAAGCTGGAGCTTGAGAATTAAACCATAAAATATTATCTGGCTTTCACAGAAACTTTTAAAGAAGTTTCTAAGTTTCTTGGTTTCTTACTGCTGCAAAATGTTTAAATTTTGATTTCAGTGTTCAATTAATCTTTTCAATCCCTTAATTCTCTGATATTACAGAGAAAGAAACAAAAAGAAACATATTACTTACATCATTCTGATCATCTTTTGCATTGTAATAGATTATATCATTATTCTGTAAAAGAAGAAAAGTAATTGTTAGTTCGGAAGTAGTGCATTAAATTCACTAGAACCAATTTGTACTAAAATATATTTTAAGCTAAACCTGCAATTCTTTTTATATTCTCTTTGAAATATGACAGAATCAGAGTTTGCATGTAACATTGCCCATTCTTGTGTTTAACTTCATTCGATAATTATTCCCTGGGAAGTTACATAAGTCACACAAACAGCTAGAAGTACACACAGTGTTGGATAAAATCCAGAGCTCATAAAAGACTTCTGTAAATTGCTTCTTTTACACACATCTGAAGATTTCAGTATGCAATTAGGTGACTTACATGCCAGGCAACCTAGCAGGCAACAGATACAACAACGTGTGGGTACTGATGAGTGGCTTAAGCATTTGTTGCACACACGTTTATCATTTTGATCACCTCCCAAAGCAAAATAAAAATTTGGGAAAATATATCACTGGAGAGTCTAACTGCTGTAGCGTACAATGGAACGTAGGAATTCTGTGGAAACATGGTACCATATAATTCAAACAAAGCAATGAAGAAGATTATTACCAAATCAGTCAGCAAATCCATTCAGTTTATCCACTGACGTTTGAAAACTCTGGTATTTCTCATGGAATATGTCTTTGTTTTCTTTTGAAATATTTCTGAACCATTTAAAAAAAATCTTTAAGGTTTTTAAGTCCCATTAATTGTGAATAAAAGAAGCAGCAGCTACTTTTCTTCATGTCCAGCAGCTTGCTTAAAACAGGCAATTGCTGCAAACCTCTAAAAATAGCCTTTATTTATATTTTCAGTTCTGTTGATGGTAAGCAATACTTTCGACCAGATGGATCTAAACAAAAAGTTCACCACAAATTTTCAGTTTTCTTTAACAGCAAAGAATGATTTCAGTAATCATTTTTCAAATGGGTAAGCCAATGACAATTACTACTTGCACTAAAAAAAGTACTGTGACATGTGCTACAAGTTAATGCAGTTCACCTTTATAAATGATTTTTCCCCTCACTTCATAAATAATATAGTTCATTCTCCTTTGTGACCTTTTTGAGATGCAAATATGAAATTTATCATAGATGAGCTAAATACCAATATGAGATAAATGCTGTTAACATAAACTTATCCTCTTTCTTTTTCCCTCAAAATGCACTTTTCCATCAAAACACTGTTCTATTCTCAGTTCAACGGGTATAATATCAGTATCTGGGTAACTAAGCCAGAACTTATAGTGTGTTACAGACACAGGAGGAAATTCCTTTCATTGTTTGTCATGACCTATAGCCATCATTGCTTGTTACCTGATTATTATAAACAGAAGATCAGTAAAGGCTTGTGCAAGCCTTCATGATTCAATTTCCTTTGAATCCTCTTTATTGTTGTGTATAATAACTGTTCTGTAAATAAACTAATCTGGTCAAAAAGCTGTATGATTAATTCCCCGGCAACATTTATAACTGCTCAGGATCGAACCCTGGGTGGTACTAGCTGGAAATGTTAGCACGTGTTTTGATCACATGATGATCAATTAAACAAACAAAAAAGTTGTTTTGGTGTTTCATTTCAGAAGACAAGGAAAAAGGCATACTCCTCTCACCACGCCTCCTTATGTCATTACAGCAGTTCTCCTGCAATTCTTTCCCTAGAAGATTATGTTCAGGAAAGATAAGACCAGGAAAAAGTAATACAGAAATATTTATCTGGATATTATATACATATTAGTTGTTTCATTTTAAAAAGGAGCATTTTCCTCCAAGCACAATTCTATTAGGTGTTCTCTTTTACCGACTCTCAGTGAAGATATCGGTTCATTTCCCCACTGCATTCCCATTACTTATGTTTACCCTAACAGTATACGTTGTCACAGAATCACTTAACGCATAGGAATTTTAACACCCTACTCTATGAATGCAGTTATGTTTACCTACGTAAACAAAATTATTCTTTATTGTCACTATATTTTCCCCTTTCTATTTTTATTTGTTTAATTTGATAGAAGGTGGCATGGCATTGCTATCTACTTCTACTGGACTAAAAAAAATTTTAAACCACCTATTAAAAATTTATGCTTCAGATGCATGATGCATTTACAAGTTAATTAAAATAACCCCCTCATAACATGAATTAGATACTTTGTTATGCTATATGTGTCTTGGAGTTCATTATCCTGTCTGAAGATACACCTATACAATGCATAAACTAAAACTGACGTTGGTCACATCTCACTGCTTTTAATATAGAAAACGAGACACACAGTGCCACAACACACTGAGTGCTGTACAGTTCACAAATTAGATCCATGGATCAGTTATATCTTTAGTGGACAAGTTTTCATAACTTAACCACTTCTAGATGGCAAGAACAAATTGTTTTGGTGCTGGTTCTAAAGTAGCTTAGTTATTTATTAACTCCTTGACACAAATAATTTGAATCTTCCTGTTGTTATACACTTCCACACCACTCTGCCATCAGGTAATACTGCACACTTTTTCAGCTAGCCTAAGACAGAATGTAAATATCCTAGGTTTTTTTTTTGCTTGTTTGTTTGTTTTTTAAACCTTTATGTCCTTTTTCCTAATGCTGTGAGAAAGAGTGGTAAATATCACTATTGCTTCTGTTCATGAAAGAAGGAATTTAGTAATACAGTCCTGAAGCTAAGTTTATGGAAGAATGGCTTTAGGAAACCATATGCATAAATTAGAAACTTTAGCATAGTATCAGTGCTTATGTATGTTTACAAAAGTTATACAGCTGGAAGAGGTGAAGGGTAGTTTTCACTGTCATGAATTCCCATTCCAGAGCAAGCAGTTTCAGTATCTGACAAGGATATGAAAGGCACATAAAAACTACTTTTTGGGCGAGCTCATTAATGTTTCATTTGTGATTGTATTTTATTCTGTTCTACCCTAATAATCGTTCTCCTTCCACACTTCCATTGATATCAGTGTCTACTGAAGTTAGATTGTGTCACTGTCTTTACAATGCTTTTCATTTCAATAGCACTTTGTTTCCTGGCTTTGGGTATAAAATAATTCCACAGGGAAACACTACATATTTGGTAGCATTAATGACTTACTAAATTTCATCACATAGAATCCAAAGTTCCTGATCTCTACAAACTCTGTCTAGAAATTTGAAGAAATAGAATAAAAGCATGGGAAAAATATCTTTCAAAACGTGAAAATTTGGATTCACACCAAGACTAACTTACACTCACATTTTGAGTCTTTACAGAACAAATTTACAGACACAGTCTATTGATTCAACTATTTAATGCCTCATTTCAGCTCAGGATTATATAAATGAAATTGCCTCGTATTCACAGAAAATAATACTTTTTCGATCAAATTCTTTCAAGAAGATGACGAAGGGATCATATTGCAACAAAATGGACTTGATGATCTTTGTAGGTCCCTTCCAACTGAACTATTCTATTCTAAAATATCTGACCCTACAGATAATTCAGTATAGTAAACGGCAATAATATGCCTATGTCATTTTGTTGGTAAAAGTTACAAATCCTCCTTTGTTCTACCAAGTACCAGAGGTGAAGCCTCCTTGTCACCACTATCACTTCACAGCTCCCATAGAAAAATCTGCTCGATAAATCCTGTGTTAGAATTCCAAGGCTTGTCCATGAAATACAAACCCTGTCAAAGCTCTTTTTTCAGTGGAAACATTGTATTGGTGAGTTTTGTAGTATCTGTTTTTCTGCAAGAAATGTTTACATTTCATTTGGAAAAACAAAACAATAAACACCGGAAACCTTAAGATTTTCAAGAAATACCCAAAACTATCTATTCAGAAATGCTGCTTATATGGAATCTGTAACAAAGATTTCTTATGCCATCAGGCTTGTATATCAGGCTTCCTGGAGAAACTAGTCAACCAGGGTACTGTGATGTAGCCCAGAACAAGGTTAGGCATGCGTAAGAGACTGAAGGACTAGAAGACTCCCATGTCTAGAACTTCTGTAAGGGGGGGTGGGGAATTCTGCATCTTTTCATACAGTGATAAATTAATCTAAAGTATTCATTTAGACATCAATTAATTACTTTTTCATAAAAGTAGCAGTTGTGAAACAACTGTAGATAAGATGTGAAAGCAAAAAATAACACTCTTCCATTACTTTATTCGATAGAGAGACACTAGGAGATAATGAACTCCCTGAGAAAATAGAAGAGCTTTTGTTAAAGGTGCCCATACTTCAAACACTTTCTTCAGCAAACCACTGTAGGCAAACCTAAAGTTATTGCAGTAGATCATACTGCAAATATATAATATAGCAAAATTATTAGTGCACATTTAAAAATACAAAACTAAGGACAAATACAATCATTTGAATTATTTTAAAACAACATTTTCCCCATAATCTCTAGGTATTTAATGCAGAATGTGCTAAAACAACCAAAACCAGGCAATGTATAGAAATACCTTTATATTGCAGTTAACCTGCTAGTAATGTGACACCTACAAGGATTGTTTTGTTCTGCAGGTAAGAGGAAGAAATAAAAACCAAGAGAAAAAAATCAAACCATGTAACAAATACATTTCTGATTTTCTTCAGATTGATGTTATGCAATGTATAAGCTTGTTTTGGATGCACAGATACAAGTACTGCTCATATACACTTTGCCTTGTAAATGTACAATGCAAAAGTAGACGCCTGTATCTGCATGCGGTGTCAGGTGTCAGCTATGGCTCAGCAATAAGCACAGCTATTTCTAAAGAATGCTTATTTGGTTTCAACTTTATTAGCTTTTCTCCTTCAAGCAGAATGATATGCAGTCTTTTTACTTTTGACTATTGGGCTTAAAAAATACATTCTTAAAATTACAGGCACAAATTTGGAGAACATTTTGCAAAAAATCACAAATTAGTCCCAAATACTTTGAAAAGACACAGAACACTAGGGAAAGAATTGGAAGTCTTCTTGCTGAGTATACAGCAATAAAAATGCCAATAATAATGTTGTATTTTCTCTTTCATAGACATACTGAGCAGTTGAACACTTGGAGGATGAAATTGGTGTAAATGCCTACAAATGCTAAAAAATATTTCCTTAAGTGCTTGTAAAATCCATCAGCTTTAATTTTAACATTTTCTTGCATCCCCTTGCATAAAGCTGTGTAAAAAAATAAAGCTCACTCTTAATACATTTAGGATAATTAAGATTTAAAACCAGCCTAATAAATCCTATGACAAATAACCCATCTAGCTCTAGTTTAATCCCTTATATAGTCTGACATGCAGTTTAAGGCACTATTAGACTCTTCAGAAAAGAAAGCTAATGTGGCGTACCACAAAAAAAAATACTTTGTTCCCAAATGGAGTTATGTTAGGTAATAAAAGCCTACAAACAGGGGAGAAAAAAAAAAAGAAAGAATGGCAACTACTACAACCTCTGTTATTACAGCTCTGTAATTTTATGTAAGTGAAATGGCACATGTAAAATAAAGAGATTACCAGCTAGTAACTTTTTTTTCCTTCAGTATCTGTGAGCAGGACTATTGATTTACCTCCTGTCTTCAGAGTGAACACGAAGTCCAGCAAAATAGTAAATTATTAGCAATTACTATGTCTAAAAATTAGATGCAAGAGATGGGTTGGAACGTGTATTTAAAACAGGACTTATAAACAACATTTAAAAAAATCAAACTAATTTTTAATAAATGTTTGACAAATCAGTTCAACAACATCCCAGTTCAGAAGTATTTCCCCATATCAGTCATAATCCCCCATATCATCATTATTTTCAACTCTGAATTCTTAGTGAGTTAGAAGATACAATATAGAAAAGCCAATATTGGTTTTCTCACATTAATTGATGACACATTTTGTGAAATACATTTAATGTAAATGGTCCAGCTAAACCTCAAAAAGTTACACAGTGAAGATAAAACTGTACTTATGCAGTGAAGATAAAACAAAATTGGAAAATTTTGTGAAGAAATACATTAAGAGAGAATGTATTTAAGAAAAGCAAAATACATTTAAATGGTTTTCCTACAGATATTGGACTCTGGTTGAGAGAGAAGGTTTTTTGCCAAATCTTGGTATTTTTAATGCCATATTGCAGGCATAGTATTAATAACACTTGTAACAGTAAATACTTTTTACAAATAGGAGATCATACTCTATATTATTACAGTTATTGAATACTTTCAGGTCACAGGAGCATCATGACCTTGCCCGGATCAAGAACCATGTAACTGAGTACAATGAGAGCCACAGCCAACAGCACAAGGCAAATGGGCTGAGTGTGAGCCAGGACACACATGGCAGCGTAAACAAGGACAGTGTAATGAGCCTTGGTACAGGCTATGCATCAATGAATGACACGAGAACACACGAAATGCTGGTAAGCCACGGTAACAGACTGATTTGCCTGGCAGCCTCTGTCAACGCCTGTCTATAAAACAACCAGTAATACAGACCGTATGGAACGCTGCCAAGCTGATGTCTCGCGTACCAGGAAAGGCAAGCATTAATGTGGAACCAGACCCCTTCAGTACTGAGCACTGCCCAGAGCAAGCATCCTACACACCCCAGGCTGGGCTGTGCTGACCCACCAGCACGATGACTGGGGCACGTGTCAGCTAACTCTGTTATTGGAGTGTGTGTGTGTGTGTGTGCAAAGACTGCACTGCCCCAGCCTACTCATCACTTGGTCCACTTAATAGCATGAGCTTCAGAGCTCGTTGTCTCGTGTTCTTTTTCTCTCTGTGACAATATCCAATTATATGCTGATTTTAAACATGCTTGATTTGTGTTGTACAAATTATAATCAGTAAAGCTGAGTAACAAGTTGGTTTATATATAACATGTTCACGCATAGCCTCATATACGTGTAGCCATGCATATCAGGTTGCAGATGGAGAAATCTGTCATTTCTGAAAATTGAATTTCTCTCATAGACTTCAGTGGCAGAGGTGAAACAGAGCAAGAGGCTTTGTATTGGGAAAGTCAGTTGTTTTTCTAGCAGCAATCTATTGGTGTGTTGTTTTGGTGTTCTCTTAAGTAAAAAGCAACAAGTAATTGTAGAAACACTACGCATTATTTGCTGACTTCCATTGCATGTGTACTCAGTAGCTAAACTACCAGCCAGGAGGGCCACATCTAATGTAACATTCTAGGAAGAAAGATATTAAAAATCCTTGGGATGGACAGTTATTTCCACCTCCAAAAGGAAGTATTCAGTAAAACAGCTCTACATGACAAAAATAAGGCTACAGACATTAATAATGCGTCAGTTTTTCACACTGAGGATTCAAAGAACCAGTGGTAGGATTCCCTGATGCAAACCTTGTCAGTATTAACCAACGGGGCAGGATAAGAGGCTCTTGCTCTTATGTCTTCCCCATTATTTTAAGAACTTGTTATTTTCTAATCATGCAGCCACTTGAAAACAGTACTGAAATGGTTTTAATCCCCTTCACTAAATTTTTAAAATACTTGTTACAGATATTTTTCTTTTTTTCTTTTTTTAAAGAAAAGCATGATATAGAGGCAGCATAGCAAATACCATCAACTTTTCACACAATTCTCTTCAGTCCATGTTATGTTCTAAAGACTTCTTCAAACTATTTTATTTTGATCTAAATTTAAATTCATTGAAGTCAATAGAACATCATCAGGAACAGCTCCAGTATGGACATATTTTTCATGTTATGAATGGGAAGTTATGAATCATATTACTGTACTCCCAATGCATACAACCTCCAAAAAACAATATCCACTCCCCTTTGGGAAGAAAGATTTATAATATATATCCCTCTGACCTATCCTGGTAGGTGAATAACAAAAGGTAACAACTCAGAACATCATTTTCTCCCTCTCCTTCTACCAGTCAAACCTTCCTCAATATTTTTACTATCTCCCCAAAGAACAACAAAAAAATTAGAAATTTATGTACATGCATGTGTCACAAATGAAGAGAACAGAACGTGGAGACTATTTAGCAGTTACTGAATTTAAAAGAACTGGTTACATATATATAAAGAGATACAGATAACTATCTTGTATTTTTCTACTCCATTCCTCTAAGTCAAAAGCAAGATGGCTAGAGAAGATTTTTAAGAGACAAAAATCTTTTAACTACATTTTAGTTTTGGTAAGTATATACTTGCAAAAGGTTCAGGAAACTTCTAATCTTCTCATCATGGTAACTTCCCCAAAGTAAAAGCAACTGAGAATGTCTTCTTTTTATAAGGCAAAATGCAATTGATTACAAAGAAGATCTCCAGGTGGGAAAATGAATTGAATTTGTTAGCAGCTAATTAACCTCCGTATCACACTATTCTATCTGTTTAATTAAAACAGCAAAGTACATTATCTTAATTTATTCACCATTACTTTCTTTAGTTGATGAAAGAACGTAAGAATAAAAAAATAGAAATTGACAAAACTGATTGTAGATTTTATCTAGATTGTAAATACTAGGACCAGTACAGTACAGGAGCCTAATCAAATAATTTGGACATGAATTTAGATCAGCTTTGCAGTACACTGGCATTGGTATTCTGAATTTATACCTAAGTAGGTGCTACGATGGAATGAACTAGGCTACATTTATTTACATCTCTTCCTCTACCATAACTAAATACAGAAAATATGCCAGTTCTCCAATGCCAGCAAATCTGCAAAAGAACCTTAGAGGGAAATTACATATTTTATATATACATA
>VXAL01016521.1:16280-61106 GCA_013399475.1 Chauna torquata
CATATATATATAGTATATATTTTAAACCATGTACTGGGCAAACTCAAAGACAATGAGTTTACATTTGTGACACTGCTACCATGTTTGCATCAATCAGAGATAACCAAGATGGTTAGGACTACTGCAATCAACAGCTTCTAAACATGAAAAACGTGAACAAAAAAGGAATCAAGCCATCAAGCCTTAAGGCATGTGACACCACAGTGGAGTAAAACCCAAGAGGCTGGCATCTTGGTTATCCATAATGATGACAGAAGACATCAGGTATGTTCCAAGGCTTATCCAAAATCACCTGTGCACTGAGAACACCACCCACAGCATTCCCTAGAATCTCTCTCTGAAGCTTCACCATTTCAAACTCCAGAGCCTAGAACATAAGGATAAATGCTTGTGTCCATTTTTTAAATTATATTTCTCCCACTTTTTCCCTGCAGATTCATATTCATTTAGCCCATACTTGGAGCCAATTAGAAGCTGCAAAAGCTAAATAGCACTGAACCACAACTAATGAAAAATACTGATAGATCACAACAGATGAAGATTCGCAATGGAGAAACATTTTCTTTTTATCAAAAAATAGCCAGGTAAGACAAAATGTATACCAAATGGACTTTACAAAAGTGAATTCCACAAGCCAAAACTTCCAGTATTACACAAGTAAATTTATGCTGTCCTACCAATGCCTTTTGTTTCGTAAGGTATTATGCAATTGATGGCTCTAAGTAACTGAATCCAGCTTTTTTATTTATGTAATTATGGTAAAATGCTGAGCATATTCTTAAACAAATTTTCTGCTTCTGACAATAAAATGGGCACTGCTATAAACAACATGACTTTTTACATGGGCAGATAGTGATAGGACAACGAGGAATGGTTTTAAGCTAAAAGAAGGGAGATTTAGATTAGATGTCGGGGAAATTCTTTACTCAGAGGGTGGTGAGGCACTGGGACAGGCTGCCCAGAGAAGTTGTGGATGCCCCATCCCCGGAGGTGTTCAAGGCCAGGTTGGATGGGGCGATGTGGCCCTGAGCAACCTGATCTAGTGAGTGGCACCCCTGCCCATGGCAGGCGGATTGGAACTAGATGATCGTTAAGGTCCCTTCCAACTGAAACCATTCTGCGATTCTATGAACATTTTTCTCACTTTCAGTTCCACACTCCTACTGTGAAAATAATTTTTAAAATGCCCAGCATAAGTAAGTCTAAAAAACTTATTTGCAAGCAGTGTTATGCAGCTTGCATTGCATTGCAACTAATGGAAATCAGGTTGGATACAAAAAATATTTTTAAGATTAGAATACCATCTTTAAACCTTTATTCAAAGGTAGTACACTGTGTTTTAAACCCATTATTTAAGTGCCTGCTTCCTTGGGAATTGCACGATATTTAATGATGTTAAAACAACTCATACTAGGAAAATATTTAAGTCACAGGTATTTGCAATAATTAATTTGGCCCACATCTTATATACTTGACACTGACCTGTGAAGTCAATGATGTCTCAAATAATTTTTTTAAAGGACTTTCATTTCTTTCCCTGTCTGCATCAATCCTTTACCTGGGTAATTCAATAACTTAAAGTCCACAAAAAGCCACAGAGATGTAAAATATATAAAAAGATGTTATACTGCATCTAAACCGTAGCAATTGCTATAACTTATCTTAGACAACTTGCATGAAGACTAGGAAAAACAACACTCAAATCTCTCCATTTCCTTCTAAGTGCAGAAAGTACCTTTCCAAAAGGTAATAAAGTTGAAAGCATTTCATTTCATGTCATCTTTTCAGAGTGCTTTGGTTTTCAGACATAACAAATGTGTCTAGCATATTGACTTTTAATTATATTAATGGTGCTCTTACAAAGATAAATCTTACCCTCTTCATTAAGATTTTACTTTAAATGATTTTGCTAGATCTCTGATGTCTTAGAAGGAAAACAACTGTGGACAGCAGTTACCAGGCTTAAGAAATATCCCATGCTTACCTAATTAATAAAGGACAGAGGGAATCATAATTTAATTATTCAGCTTTGACATCTATTTTGTGCATGTCTTGCACTCAGTCACTGTAATAAGGCAAAGATCCACGACTACACCTTATTTCAGAAGCAGTTTAGTAGCATGAGACAACCCAGCAGCTGTAAAATATCATTCATTTTGCTGTTTAACATAAAATGATAAAGACTTTTCTAGTTAATCACTACAAGCAAAAGGACTGTATCACAAATAATTAAAACATAATTACTTTTCTTCCTAGTTATTGCATACATTACACTGGTATGCTGGAATTCATGCAGAAGAACACTATGATTTAAGAGCGTTATCAATGTCTTGCTATTATATTTCTTGTTCTGTGTCTTAACAACTGCACCAAATTAAAAGTTATTTGTGTTTTCCTCCATGGACCACAACAGAGTTTTTTACTTGCTCTTCATTTGATACTTATGCCAACAAGCTGTACAGAAATATAGAGCCAATCAAACTTCTGAATGAGCTAGATCAGATACGTTAGCAGGGTAAGGTGATGAGCATTTGCACTATCACAACCACATAGTGCTTTGTTTTAGAGAATCTCATGCATCTCTTGACAACAAACTGTGCAATTTAAATAGACTTCTTATTCTTTATTAACAGTGAAAGGACATGACTTCTTTTCACCATCCAGTCCTGTCATTTCCTAGATAGTAAAGGGGTTCCTTCTTTTTTTTTTTTTCCCCCCTGAGTTCTATGAAATGCATATACAAACTACCAAACAGATGCTCTCTGGAAGCAGGGAACAAACAAAAAGAAAGGAAACAAATCTTAGCTACATCCTTCAATGCTATTCTGGAAGATGCTCTTATTCTACGCATAGAGTTATTAAATTTCACAACACAGAGATGTGAGAAAAGAGACACTGCAAAAAATTTTAAACAAGAGGAAGAGCTATCTATAATAGACAGAAATTAAGACAGGTATTTGATGAAAAAGACAAACAGCCAGGCTCCTGCATACCTAACCAAAAATGTTAATAAAAAAAAAAAGAGCTAAACATTGAAAAAAACATAATGAAGAAGAGAGTACGAAGTAAATTGGAAAGAATATATCAGAGGTCAAAGAAATAAATGCATCATTTTTTTCTCAAAACGTGTCTTGATCTGGGGGTTTTGGCCAACTGCAAGTTGAACATGAGCCAGCAGCATGCCCTGGCAGCCAGGAGGGCCAACTGTACCCTGGGGTGCATCGGGCGCAGCATGGCTAGTCGGTCAAGGGAAGAGATTGTCCTGCTCTGCTCTGCGCTGGTGCGGCCTCACCTCGAGCATTGTGTGCAGTTGTGGGCACCATAGCAGAAGATGGACATGAAACTGTTAGAGAGCGTCCAAAGGAGGGCTACAGAGATGGTGAAGGGTCTAGAGGGGAAGACGTATGAGGAGCAGCGGAGGTCACTTGGATTGTTCAGCCCAGAGAAGAGGAGGCTGAGGCGAGGCCTCATGGCAGCCTGCAGCTTCCTCACGAGGGGAGCGGAGGGGCAGGCACTGATCTCTGCTCTCTGGTGACAGCAACAGGACCTGAGGGAACGGCATGGAGCTGGGACAGGGGAGGGTCAGGCTGTATGTTAGGAAAAGGTTCTTCACAGAGAGAGTGGTCGGGCACTGGAACAGGCTCCCCAGGGCAGTGGTCACGGCACCAAGCCTGCTGGTGGTCAAGAAGCGTTCGGACAACACTCTCAGACATAGGGTCTGATTTTTGGGTGGTCCTGTGTGGAGCCAGGAGTTGGACTCAGTGATCCTTGTGGGTTCCTTCCAACTCGGGATATTCTATGGTTGTATAATTCTATGATGCATGAGGACTTTTTCTTCTCTGCTCTCCTCCACAGGACCATTAAACAGATTTACAGAAGTGTGAACTGAGATTTCAGAAAGCCAAAAAGGAAGGAAATACAATTGTTGAAATAATTGTTGAATTAAGTTTCCCCTATAATGCTCCCCTGTAATAAGGAAAGTATTCCCTTTTGAAAGACAGCTGCCAGCAGATGAATTGGAAACAAACCACCACCAATGGAACAGGTTGCCCAGAGAAGTTGTCCCCTCCCTGGAAGTGTTCAAATTCAGGCTGGATGGAGCCTTGGGCAACCTGATCTGGTGAAAGATGTCCCTGCCCACGGCAGGAGGATTAGAACTAGATGATCTTTAAGGTCGCTTCCAACCCAAACCATTCTATGACTCTATGATCATTTGAGATTAACAAATGAATAGATAATGTACTCAAAAAGTCTTAGTCCAGACTGTGTTTTCCTCTCCTAGTATCCCTCAACAAAAGAAAATAACACCCTCTGCCGAAGTAACATAGTCCTAGTGCAAAATGTCTGCATATACAAGTTAAATAAAACTAAAATGTTCTACCTGATAGGTGCAGAAGCGCTATGGCAAGACTACATATTTCAGCAATACATACTTTAAAGTATTTTAAGTCTAGAAGTTAGCTAAACTACCATACCCATAGTAGGATAGAATAGAACAGAATAGAACAGGATAGGATAGGATAGAACAGGATAGAACAGGATAGGATAGAATAGAATAGAATAGAATAGAATAGAATAGAATAGAATAGAATGGCATAGAATAGAATAGAATAGAATAGAATAGAATAGAATAGAATAGTTGAGTTGGAAGGGACCTACAAAGATCACCTACTTCAACTGCATGACCGCTTCGGGGCTTACCAAAAGTTAAAGCATATTATTGGCAGCATTGTCCACATGCCTCTTGAACACTGACAGGCATGGAGCATCAACCACCTCGCTAGGAAGCCTGTTCTAGTGTTTCACCACCCTTGCAATAAAGAAATTTTTCCTAACATCCCATTTGAACTTCCCCTGGTACAGCTTTGTGCCATTCCCATGCATCCTGTCATCTGTTTGCAGGGAGAAGGGACCAGCACCTCCCTCTCCACTCCCCTTCCTCAGGAAGTTGTAGAGAGATTACAATGGGTGAAGTTGTAGTGAGAGCAAATTGGGTGAAATTAAACTTGCTTACATGGAGATCATTCATACTGGCAGAAAATTTTGGCTAGCAGTCTTCTTTCACTTTTTAAGTGGAAAAAAAAAATCACTCACAAAGCATAAAAAGTTTTATCAGGAGAAAACACCAGAATTATGTGCAGGCACCGAAAAATATCAGTAGAGCCAAGCTCCTTAGTTTTACTGTTCCCATGTGTAACTCTTAAGAAATGTAAAACTGAAGTTCCTCTCCTGAGAAGTAGTAAATCTCATAGGACTAAGAGGAGAATTCTGGCTGAACTAATTATTCATCATGGATTATTCATCCATGTTTAAAAGCAAAGATCTGTTCTGGATTAGAATAGTCATATATTTTTGTTTATTTTTCATATTTTCAAGACAGTTATAATACACAGTAGTTCACTGCAAGTATAGTTTGGGACTACCAGATGGGAAAATGAAAATAGTGTGATAGCACTTTCCATGAAGATATAAACTACAGGCAGTCATAGAGGTGGCTGAAAGCTGTCAATACTTGCTAAAGCCTAATGTCCCTCCAACATGACCTACAGTTGTTTGTGTATGTATTTATGCAGTTCTGATTTGCTCATAGCTGATAGCAAAAGTGAACTGGAGAAAAGTAAACAAATACTTAGCACAGACCACATTTCTGGTCAAATAAGGTAGAATTTTATTACTATTGCATTGCATGATGTAGAATAATGTTAAAATATTGCTCATTTTGAAGAGAGTCTTTCTGCTCTGTTATGTGCATCTCCTGCTTTGTGGCAAGCCCTCAGAAATATCTGCCATTACTTGTACTAGTCATCATTATTTTCAGGACATAAAAGAGCCAGAATTTCACCTTTTGTTTAAATTCTATGAAAAATCAGAAGTACACTATGCACAGGGGACAGAAGGACAAGAATGCCCAAATCCCTTGAGCAAAATGCATCCCTTAAATAATAGGATTGCCTATTGCTCTCAGAGCATTTTAAAATTAGTTCAGAATGAAGCGCATATTAACATTCCTATTATATTCTAACTGCAAAATACTACAGACATCAAAACATTTCTGTTCACAACTACTGCCCGAGCCACTGTTCTTAGAACATCAGCTCTTGGTACACTTTAAGTACATAATGTTTGGAAAATGCCTTTTACAAACTTTTAAATACCTAAGCTTTCTGAGTACCACTTTAGCTCCTTTTTCTCTTTCTAAAGATAAGTCGTGACAAAGACAGCCTGGATTCTTGACTAGTATCTTAAAAGAATCCTGTGGCAAAAGAACAAGGTAAGCTATCAAGGCCTGCACGACTCCTGGGGTTTTGTCATTTGAAAAACAGGAGGCAACAGAGTGAAGAAAAACACAAATACCTCCACTCTTTAAAAAAAAAAAAAAAAATCAGCCCACCCATCTCAGAATTTCAGAAAAGCTCTACTTCTAAAATGAAATAATATGCACAGTCCCAAGCCCATATCTGAATGTTTTTATCTCTTTTCGATATGAAACACTTCAAAATATTTTGGGTAGAATTTTCTTTAAACAAATTAGGAAATCAGAAGGAATACCTGCCAAAGTTTCCTATTATGATTGCACTCCTTCTCTGAAGTAAGAATCCAAACTTTGTAATATTTTCTGAATTTCTAAATCTTTTAGAAGTCTGCCTCCATTATGGAAAACTATATTTGAATGTTAGTGTCTTGCTCCATTGATTAACTCCTTGTGCATGTTCCATTATACCATTTTTTCCCCCTTAAAGAAAAAAAAAAATCTTTTATCCTCCAATTAGTAATTCAATTCAATAATTAGCAGAGTTAAGTAAGTTAATATTCCTTTTCCCACAAACATTAACACACTCCCTAAATTCAGCATGAAAAAAAAAGAGTCAGGATAATATGAATGTAGTGGGGACTAAGGAGAACTGACATACAGAATCTTCCTAGGAGATGATGGAAACTAGTTAGAGCCTAGTTGTACAGGCAAGAATAAATCAAGGAGAAAGACATTTTTATTTTTGCACTGACAACATTTGGTAAAGAAGCTTAAAGACAAAGTAAACAGCATCCTTGAAGTCCAGTTCTAATTATTTTATTTTACTGATATACCTAGGATAGTAAAACAATGCTAAGAATTATTTATCACAAATTTAAATTTGCAGCTGAATTTGAAGCTGAAATATAGAATCAAAAAACTAATTAGCTTCATCTATGTTACAAATTCAATGAACACTCTTAGAAAATATGCACAACAGCAGCCTGTAGAAAGCTTTTCTTAACATTGTACCTCTCTATTATAAACTAAAGAACCTGCAGGGTGTTAATAAGTTCAGCACAATAGTATATCCTACTTTTAATAAGATGTTTGTTCAGAAAGTGCATTAAAGAATCATTCAAAAAGAAGGCATTAATGTATATGTAAGGTGTCTTAATAATGAGAAATCACACCTTTTTTTTTTTCTTTCCTCCAGCTCCTTCCCTCCGCCCCTTTCGCCCCTTTTCAGAAGCTGCCTTTTTTTTTTTTTTTTTTTTAATGAGTTGCCTGGTCAATAAGTAAAAAGTGTATTAGATGTCTTTTACCATATTTGATTTTTCAGATAAAATAGAATGCTTGAAAGTGAAAGATTCCACAATGATTGAAGGTGTTTCATCTCTATTCTAAGAGCTTTTTTGGCTAGTTCCCCACCAGTGAAGTACTTTGCTGCCGAGATGAGATTCTTTCAAAGATTTGTATTATAAAGTCACAAGCCTATATTGAATATAAGCATATTAAGAGATGATAAATAACCAAAAGGTATAGCAGAAAAGTTCTCTCTACTATAGTTACACATTTCAGATCCCTGCTTATATATAATCTTGATTCTGATTGTAAAGCTACTATTTGCTAATTGATTTAAGATTCCTACTGTGTAGGAAAAAAAATAAATGAATCATGGATTAAAGCTATAAGTGTTCAATTGATTAATCATGCTAACCCCAAAGATAGGGGTTTCCTTACATAGGGAAACAAATGCATAGAACTCCTCTATTGCAACAGAGATTTTATAAGCCTATGATTTGGTGGATGAAAAATTGTACATGAACCCACAGCATGTGCTTGCAGCCCAGAAAGCCAACCATATCCTGGCCTCCATCAAAAGAAGTGTGGCCAGGAGGTCGAGGGAGGTGAGTGTCCCCTTCTAACTCTGCTCTCGTGAGACCCCACTTGGAGTACTGTGTTCAGCTCGGGGGCCCCCAGCACAAGAGAGACATGGACCTGTCAGAGCAGGTCCCGAGGAGGGCCACAAAGATGATCAGAGGGCTGGAGCACCTCTCCTGTGAAGACAGGCTGAGAGAGTTGGGGTTGTTGAGCCTGGAGAAGAGAAGGCTCTGGGCAGACTTATTGCAGCCTTTCAATACTTTATAACGGGCTTATAAGAAAGATGGGGAGAGACTTTTTGCAAGGTCATGTAGTGCCAGGACAAGGGGTAATGGCTTTTTAAACTGGAAGAGAGTAGATTTAGATTAGATATAAGGAAGAAATTCTTCACTTGAAGAATTTCAAGTGGTGAGGCATTGGAACAGGTTGCCCAGAGAAGCTGTGGATGCCCCACCCCTGGAAGTATTCAAGGCCAGGTTGGATGGGGCTTTGGGCAACCTGGTCTAGTGGAAGGTGTCCATGGCAGGGGGGGTGGACTAAATGATCTTTAGATCCCTTCTAACCCAAACAATTCTATGATTCTATGATTTCTAGACTCAGAGTCATCTGAGGGAACATAGGAAGTTACAAAAGGAAAACTTCAGGCAAGCTAGCAAGAGGCATTACCCTTAAAATTTTGTTTTCTAGTGACCTGTAATTTTCTTTGCCTTTTGGACATGTTTCTTATACCCAACTATTGTCTCCTAGAAATCTGTAAACCAGAGGGCATCAGTGAGACTTTGTGAAACCAATGTGAACATTAGTGGCACAATGCTGGGGACAGACAAGTGGACAGTGGAATCCTGTTCCCAGTACGGAATGCTAGAAAAAATCTGCACTCATCTGATGAAGCCTATGTCACAAGTCTCCAGAAAGCCTTCAAGAGAGGCATGTCCACAGTGAACTTCTACATTAAGATGAATGTCTTCTTACTAATTACAGCAAACCTAGGAAAGTAAGGTCAATGCTTCAAATAATGTAGCTGCTGTATTTTCCTATCCAGTTCTAAGAAAGCACTGTTGAAAAACTTGCTGAAATGCTTGTTCCTGCAAAATTTGCTGTGCATGTTTATGAATCAAAAGGGTGTGAGCAATAATTATCAGATAAACATCAGAACAACCCCTGAAACCACACAGTTTCAGTAAATGATTCATTCTTATTTCCCTCTGCACCTCACAGTGCACAGATATAGCTCTGTCCCCTGAGTAGAAAGATGTCAGAGTGCAAACAATCACTGATGGAAGAAAGGTATTTCATTCCTTTCACTGAGATATGGCACATTTAATTTAAATTATGCACAAATCAAAGCTATATGTCACATAAGTGAAGGTGGCACACAACCCTTCAGAGAAGAAAATATCATCTTCCCTAAGACTTTTACCATCTGCCTGTCAATTTAAATCAATCATTCTGCATATTTTTTTCCAAGTCATATATGGTTTAGAAGTGTGAGGCCTCATCCAAAATTAATCAAAATCAATGGAAGATTTATTTCACTGGGTTTTCGATCAGAAAAAATCGATCAAATCGTGTCAAGATACAGACAGTTTTGCCACTGCCCATCTTTAGCATTGTTCAAACTTTCACAGAATTATTAAGTGCAGGTTAGTGGGAAAGGATCCCACACCTACTTTGCACCTCATTCCCTACACCCCAGTTCTGGAGCCAAATCTAAGCATTATAATTCCCCACAAATGCTCTTTGCACTGAAGAGGACTATGAGAGGTACAAGCCATAGGAGAGCTGAATCCTCTCTCTGATGATATTAGAGAAAAAAATACTATAGTTTGTTACCTTCTCTGAGTGTCTAAGTTCTCTCTTTCAAAAATATGTTTAATAAACTGCCTCCCTAGAATGAAGCAGTACTAAAGCTGGAAAATTGGTTATTTTGTTTGCTTTCCAGGTGAAGCTTTTAAGATGCAATATTTTAGCTTTGTTGTAATGTCCATGATAAGTTACAGACAGTCCCAAAATCTAAAATCTTCAGTCTGCAGAAAGGTCAAGAGCTGCCTACTATTGCTCTGCTCCCACAAGTCACCTCTTGGGTCACCTCTATGTATCAACTCTTGTTATGGGAGACTTGTTTTATCTCAGTTATCCTTTTTATCTTTCATTTCTTTGCTGAGCAACTTTTCACTACAGTTTTACGCAACCAATGTTCATTAAACAAAAATCATAACCCCAAAGTAGTATGTCTGTGACCTCCTGTCTCACTTTTAAGTCCAGGTAGTACATAAACATAAGCCTACACATAATCATCATAGCAAATGCTCTCTCAGAAATACCACAGTTCAGGAAATCATCATTTACACAGAAGAACATAAAATGATATTATTGTTTAAAAGACAAGGCATATTGAAAGGATTTTTCATGTGGCATTTCACTGTGATAATTAATTCCTAAAAGTCTGAGTATCAGTCTTCATATAAGTAAGTGGATGCTAATAGGCCACGCATAAAGACTCTCCTTGCTAAAATATAAATGAGATATCCCTTATGTTTATACATGTGTAAGTACAATTAATATTGCAACCCAACTGGAAACAAAATTGCTTTAGTTAACCAACCATTGCAACGCAATCAAATGTGGTATCAAATGTAATTGTGGAAGATCCATTTGGGGAATAACAGCAATTATTTCATAACGAATTCTCCCCTCCTCCTTCCAATTCACATGCACACATTTTTTTTCATGCATCTCTGCACCAGCAAAGTAATTGGACCATCACAAGCGTCAAAAATACCACCATTTCATTCTGCAGTACACAAGAAAATTCAAACTGACAAGGATGTTTCAGTTAGCAATATTGGGTTGTACCTCTGATTTGTAACTGCATTAATCTAAAAACGTTTAAGTAGTTTTTATTTCTCCAGCTGTACATGCAGCTAGGGAATTGTGCAATGCTGACGGCATGGAGTAGGAAGCAAACAATGGCATTTCTTTGTTTGCCTGAAGCTAAGTACTTTGGATTTGCCTTCACACAACTATTCTCTAAAGACCTAATACTTCTCTAACGTAAGTATTATTTTAGGGCTGTTGAGGGAAACTGCAGTTCAGATTTTTAATTGACTTTGTGCTTAATCAGAAAACAACCCATATTACGATTCAATATTAATGAAAATTTTTCCTTTTTTTTTTATTTAGAAGACATTCAGTATTCTTCATTAGTATTCTTAATTAATATTCCTTTGAATTGTTTTGTACTTTTTAGTAATTTAATCAGTAATTACCAAAATTATTTCGACATTTAATTATCAATGCAAAACACCAAAATCCATCATAATCTTTATTTCTGTCAGCCACCTAAAAATAGCAGTAGAAATGATACATGCTCTTAACTCATTTTAGATTTTGATTTTTGCTTGAGACATTCCCTGTACACTCAATAAGCATTCAGTTATTAATAAAAAGAATATATATAGCCCCTATTATCAATCTGTGTATTTAGAAAGATGTACAAGATGACAGCAGGATAGGAATATGAGAATACTTTAGCTAACACCAGATATTCACTGTTCAGTAAGTCACTGGGTCACGGCTTCCAAGGTTCAAATTTGTATCAATCAGATTTCTATGTTCACACTTATTTTTTGTTTCAGTGAGGATTAACAAACTACTTCAGACAAAGCCAAAACAAAATTTTAAACTTCTTAAACTTTAGTAAAGCTTCCTTTAACTACAGATTTATCAAATAAAACAAAACAAAACAAAAAAACTTAAATTTACACTTTTTTCTTTCCTTGGTCTTCTTGAAGTAGTTTCAATGTAATATAGTACAGTACTAGAAATATTGGGAGAAATTCTACTCTCATTAAACTATAAGTAATAGGAAAATGGGATTTTAGTAGATGTGGGTCCATATTTCTATGAACATTTTAGTTGCATCTTTCTTTTCTGAAAGGCAAGTAAATTCTCTACTTTAGATCATTCTGACAGTCTTCATATGACATTATTAGCTGAAAAAAAAATGTGGGATCAAATCTGGATCTTCAAAGATTTTTCCCTGTACCAGCTAATTTAAGACCACCTTATCCAAGCATACTGATTTTTTGTTAACTGTGATACAAACCTGCAAAATAAAATCTTTAATGCTTACACGCTTCTTTTGCTATAGTCTGTGCATATGCGTATAAACAGTCATATTTAGAACAGGTTGTTAGAACAGGTGATGTGGCAGTCTTGATGGACACATCCCTTGTAGCTCTGTATAGAGCTCTATAGTAAGGCCAGCCCTTTTCATCCTTTCCCTTTTGGACTTATTCCACTGAAATCAGCCCATATATAATTCCCTAGGAGAAATGTTCGTGTGATTTTCTCCCTAAAACTCCATAGGCTATTATTCTGCTGCAATATGACTGTCAAGGACATTGATGACTGCGAACTCATTAGAAGCAGAGACTGTCCGAAAGAGTATACTTCTATAGCGACTTATGTGCAGTGTTGCTGGAAGGGCTTTTATCACCCTAAAACAAGTCCTAGAAAAGGAAGTAAACCTCATGCAGCATGGTGCAGACCATTCATAATACTATCAGAAGTATCAGAAGAAATGCTATCAGTAAGAACTCTCATCTGCAGAAAGTTTTACAGTATATCTTCTATATGCCATCACAGCCATTAGGAGAATGAATTTTCCAGTGAAAATTAAGTTTATCAGAAAGATCTGTGTGCAAAGTAATTTGAACAGACATTTTCTAAAAAGTAGGCCAGAAGAGAAGAAAGATTACTTCTGGCAAAAATGGAGCAAATTAAATTATAGGAAGCTTAATACATTTATTTGAAATTTAATTACATAACCTAATGTCAAGGTTATTATACGTTCCACATTGTTTTCAGCCAATTTCAAAACAGTAAAGCACAAGCTTGGTTTGCAGTTACTCTATTATAAATCCAAATGCCTTTTTTCTTTTTTTTTTAACCAGTCTTTTCTTGAGCCACAACATTAATACAAAATCACATTTCAAAATTACTTTGAGATCTCTCCTTGGCAATGAATTCTGATGAGACCAGAAGCTTCTCTGGCATAACTGACTTCTACTGAAAGTAAAGAGTAAAAACAAAAACAAAAAGTTGAGACAGTGTTGTTGATGTGATGCCAGTGTGTCCCATAAGAACTGAAATGATTAGAAGGAGCATCTGACCTTATTCACACTGTTCTGCATGGAGTCCACGAAACCTGAAGGTTTTGTTTTCTACTCAAAATAGTCACAGATTAGCAGAAAAGGTTGCTGTAGCATTCACATTATTGCATCCCTATGGAACAGGCATTCTATGCTCTACAATGTATTACAAGCTGTGCCTGTGCAGAGAGCACACTTAAAAGCATTCAGGCTGTATCTAGACCCTCTTTGCATTCCTGAAACCCGGTTACTTTTATCTGAATTTGGGCTAACCTTAGAGTTTGGGGTTGTCTTTTTTGTTTGTTTTTGGCTTTTTTCGCACAACCCTATGTTCTAATGTCTGAGAACACTGGAACAGAAAGGACACTTTAGAAAAGCGTTGTGCATTTAGCTGTGTGATGCTAGTGGATGTGCAAACAGTCTAGGTTGCTAGCAAAATCACATAAAGGCACCATCTGCTTTTATTTCTGAAGGAACAAGTAATAATGGCATAATAAATGACTTTGACACTCAGCAGGGAACTGTAGCCTAAAATTAACAGGCTTATAATCATGCAGAACCATATTAATTTGGCTTGAACAGTATTAAAGAACCAATGTGCATTTTATAATCGTCTCACTTGTTTTTCAGTAAAAACTGCAATGATTGAAGAAGATAATCTAGTGTTTGACCAACTTCTCTTTCATCAGTACCAGAATATTAAAGAGAAGAGATGCTGTTATTAAAGTATAGAGAGGGATTCTTTAAAAAAAAAGTAAATGACAATATATACAGCCACATAGACAACAAAATCCTTCTGTATTAAGCTTCTTCCTACCACATAAAAACGACTTGTAAAAATCACTTCTATGATTCTACGTTTCAGTGGTTGGAGTAGCACACACTTTACTGACAGTAGCTATCACTCAGAGATGTCTTCTCTGTAATTATTTTTTGTATATCCAGACAAACAGATCTCTTGCATATACCTCAGAACTACATTACCGGGCCTGCGAAGCTCCCTATGAGCTTATGAAGGGAAAAGTCCACTTTATTCTCTAGAGATCTAGGCTGAAGCACTGGTTACTGAATAAAATGTCCATTTGTAGGCAATGATTCCTTCTGTGGTGGATGTATAAACAGCATGTTTATACGAATATAGTTAACATTAGAATGAGGAAAATTCTGAGAAGGTAAAAAAGAGAAAAACTGAAACTTACCCCAAACTCATCCCTCCACTGATGCGATGCTTGATACTTCTCTGCTTCTTTAGCGAGGCGCTGAAGACCAAAGAGAGGACACGCATTTTAGCTTTCACTGATTCTTCACATAGCAAAGTCTTTCTTTTTTTTATTTTCTTCATATACATATTTTCTCTATATAATTTTCTACATATCTATGCTTTTGTGCTTACTTGAAATTTATGTATATTTGAGTAAAGATGTACCATATCTTTTCAAAAATGCCATTTTCTGTATTATATGTTCATTTAAGCTCTGCAATCATGCATTAGAAAGCATTCCAATGTTATTCAAGAAGTTCTGATTAAGTTTGAAATCCATCAATACTGTAGTTTGGTCCCATGAACTGACGTTAGCCACTGGAGAACATCAGGCATGCTCCTAGAGGGCATTTTTCCAGTTTAAATTAATCTGAAAGAAATCCAGTTTATACTCCTAGCCCCAAATGAAGCAAAGGACAGTGCACAGGAATTATCAGATGATCCTCTTTCAAATCAATCTCTTGTACAGACATCCATTGTGTTGGTTACATGTTCCTCCTCGAACAAAATTATAATCCTTTGAAAAATAACTGTTTGTACATGCTTATGAGAAGCTTACTACAATTTTGAATATAGAAGTTGCCAAGCATAATGCTTGTTCTCCAGTTTTGCTACACACAGCATCCCCAGTGCCTGCAGCCCTGGAGGCAGGCACCCATCCTCAAAGAAAGAAAGCAACAGAACTACCTCATGTGGACATAGCTCTTGTGGACTCAGCCATGTCCTAATTTTTGAGTGAGCAACTTTGAGAACTAAATTATTTTATATGCCAATAAAAATGTTAGTAACAGTTTCTGGGTAGTCATGGTCCCTTTCTAACAGAATAGCCTTGCTGTATCAACAAGCTAACTAGGGACGAAAATTCTTTACTGTGTAATAGTATGTGCACAGTAGGCCCTACAATCCTTTTAATATTCAGATCAATTCCTCCCAAAATGAACTGGTGGTCTAAGTCATGTTTTTAGTTGAGTTGACTGTCAGATCTTGCTAACAACCAAAAGGAGTATGACCGGAAAGTTCATAGAAGCTGGAATTGCAGAGATGGTGCTGTCAGAATCTCATCTCAGCCCCAGCACAGGATGGCAACCACCATGTTATCTGATCCCATGAGGACACTTCATCTCCCCTCTCTAACAACTATCAGGTCGATAAATTTCACAAAGCAAAACTTAAGACCTTTTCCTTTCTTTTTCATTTGACATCATCCTGCAAAAAAAAAAAAAAAATGTGTTCTGCTGTCTGAAAATAAGTGTCCCCTCTTATGTCAATTCAAATGATTTTTAGCTCACAAAGTTACTTGCATCTTACAGGCGTTCCCAACCAGAGCTATCCTCCACAGTAGCCAAGTACCACATTTACAAAAGAAAAACTGTAATATAACTTGATGCATTACACTGGCAAAACGTAGCCTAACTCTCCCTTGACCTCAATGGACAGATCCATCCTCAGATACAGTATTTTCAGTTTTCTGATAATACACTAGAATAATTTTGTACATTGTTTCTTCACTCAATATAGCCAGTTCTGCCTCCAAATTTGGTCTATCCTCTGATGAGTTCAAGCTGATTAAGTCATGTTTCACCAGACTGTAGCAAAGCAAGATATGACACTTACTACACAAGTAAATAGCTGCAGCTAACACTGCCTTCATTTCTCTCTCAATCTGCTTCATTACCTTAAGGTACCCAGTGAACTGCAATCATTTTCTACAAAATATAGTAAAATCCAAATGTACAAACTCATAACTGGATTATGAAGAGAAATACATAATAAGTGTTAGCATTACTAGGAATTTCAAATTGAAAGAACTGCAGCCACACCTGAAATTCCTCAACTTTGTGAAAAGCTGACAAATTCTCAGCTAAGCTGCACTGTAAACCAAAAATGCTAAAAGCAAATTAAAAAAAGTAAAGCTCCTTAGTTCCTCCACCCCCCCTCCAATTTCTACATCTCCTTATGTCTTAAAGTAGGCTCCAAACTGAGAAGTTGCCATTTGCTGTATGCTTACAAAGCTTTGTTCATACAAAAGCACAAGCAACTGGTTACAGAGAAGCAATAATGATCACTGAGAAGATGTCTATGTTCCTTGACTTAAATAAATAAATAAATAACACCTTAATGAAACTACACGTTACCCCATAGCCAGGCCTGCTTACACTAGGTACAGCAACAAGCTGCACAGCCTTGCAATGTCTTGTTCACTGCCTACCTGAAGAATCTCTGCATTTCGCTCTATTGTGCAACAATCAATTTAACTTGTGTGTCAATTACTGAACCAGTTTTCCAGAATATATCTAAAACTTTAGCTGGAGTGAGAGCAGAATGTAGGCCTATTTTTTTTCCCCAGTATTGTATTTCAGAGACTGAATTAAAGCCTAGCCAACTTGATATCAGTATCCAGTATTGTTTGCCCTGAAACAGATCATCTTTTCCATCAACAGTTCCCATAAATGCTCTACAAATAATTAATAGCCAGTATAATGGCTGTTAGCCAGGACTAGAAGAAATCTGTAAGATGAGTGCTCACAAGAGTAAGTCATTTGATCTCTCAAAGCGGGGATAAATACTGTAGATGCACCTTATATTCCTGCAACAGAACACTCCTGTAATTCTATAGCTATGTACGCTACATATGCAAAAAATATACAGGATCATTTCCCAAAGATCAATATACTACAGTACTCTAATTACCCACCTCATCTTCAGCAGATGACTACCAACATTTACGTGCAGGATATCACAGAAACACAGATCATGCAAGGACTTCATTTTCAGAAAGGTGTGGTGGGGGGGAGGGTGTTTGTTTTTGTTGTTGTTGTTGTTGTTTGTTTCTGTTGTTTTGTTTTTTAAAAGATAGCAGCTGATAGGAAGTTTGTGCATACAAAAAAACAGAAACATTCTCTCCTGTGTACCATCTTTGATATTTTCAGGAAAGATAAGCGAAGAGTATTAAAAACAAAGCAAAACAAAATGAAACAAAGAGTGCTTTGTTAAGAGACAGAATAAGAAGTCAAGACTCCTGGGTCAACAATAGCTAGATTGTGAAGCAAACTCAAATTACCTATGCCCTTTACTGCAACACAAGGAGAGAGTAATTTTTCATCTCTCTCAAAGAAATCATGTCTGCTTGCTTTTGAGGTATGCAAATGTCAGGTTGTGCCTTCCCTGTTTTGATGGAGGAGTCTCTGGAGAACACCAACAGAAGAGTAACACAACAGTATGCTGACATCTGACACTTCCCATTTTCAGTCTCATTACAACAAAGGTTTAATAAGGTAACACCTTCTTTAACACCATGGCCCACTGCAGTTCCCTATAGGTTTCTCTAGCAAACACTAAAATTTTTTAGGGGGATGTTTTTTCACAAGATATGCAGCAGAGGTTCTTAAAACAAACATGCAAAACAGGAATTCTGCATATTAGGCTTTAATCTTTTCTCACTCTGTGCCTTTGTATGAATACTGTGAAGGTGATAGCTGTAAAATGTTTTCAGGCCTTGAATGAAGCTCTATTTAGTATCATCTTTTTAGATAGAGAGGATGAGAAACGAAACACCACTGAAAAGTGGGGAAGGAACAAAACTAATATGCAACAAACATTCTGGCCTACTTCAAGGTATAAAAAAAAAACCACTCTTTACAGTCTGCTGGAGAACAAGGAATCTCAGATTGTGGCAGTGATACTCAGATTACTCTGAAATAATACACAAATTGAGAAACTATGCCCAGGAAGAGCAGGCTGCAAACACTAACAAAATGCCATAGCATCTATTCCTATGCTTTTGGAGGATGCCTGGCAGAGCTGTAACGTGGTGCTTCTACATATCGGCTCCAAGATCTGATGCCAGATTTAGCCTATGTGATTGATGCAGTAGCTGATGTCAAATTCAAGGTGCTTGAAAACACCATGATTAAACAAGCATTTGTTTAATAATTGTTCCTAGATGAAACAGTTATTTCTAATTTTTTTTTTTTTTAAATCAATGAAAACTTCTCACTGCCTTGCTATTTTCTAAAGATCAGTTTTTCAGAGTCCATTATCTTCAGGAACTTTCATAATACTTAGATCATTAATAAGAGAACAATCATCACTTGAAGGACAGCCACTGCCCACAAGTAAGTATTTTTTTAAAACAAATATTGAAAGAAGTCAGGAGTTACCTGCTTCTAGGGTTTCCTTAGGTCTTTCAAAGCAAATTGTTGCCTTTAAAGCAAAACAACTTGTGAAAGACAAAAAAATGCAAATGTTATGTACTCCATCAGTCTCTGAACTTTCCTTTAACTTTTAAAGGGATTATAAAATTACCAAAAAAACTACCCCCAAACCCAGCTGCCTGTCAATCTCAAAACTGACCATTTTCAAAGGTCTTGTCCCTAGAGTGTACATTTCTACCTCTGAAAGACAGCCTTTGATGTAGCGCAGACAGGAAGAAAGAGACCTGAAGAATCTTTATCTGATATGTAAAGATCAACTCCCTAGGAGGCCTATTCATCTTCCAGCCGTCACTTGTGTATGCATATGTCATATCTTTATCGCCTCTTAGCCAGCAAAGAATTCTGCCAGCTAATGGCCCAATTACAATTGTATTCAGTACAATGAAATCAATCTTTTTTTTTTTTGTGCTTCCTACTCTCCTCTAAGTATTTTATCTTGAAAATAATATTTGACTACCCCTTGATATACTAAGCTATTAGAAAACCATGTAAGCTTAGAGTTACTAGAGATCAATAGCCTGACAAAGCTTCCTAAAGTACCGAATCCATGCTATTTTTAAGGTTATTTGAATAAGAGAAATACCCAGGAGAATACAGCAATATCAGGCTTAAATAGAACAATACAGAAACATGCAATGAACTTCAAATCCTGATTTTAAAATATGATCCAAGTACTCGATTCTGTGCTTGCATAAACAAGATGAAAGCCACGAGTGGTATCTGTAACAGCAGCGTTAAACATGGTTTTCACATATGTATCTGAAACACAAATATTGTGCTGGACCCATGCTGGAGCAGTTTGCTCCTGAAGGATGGACCCCGTGGTACGGACCCATATTGGAGCAGCTCTTGAAGAGCTGCAGCCGGTGGGAAGCCCACGCAGGACCCGTTCGGGAAGGACGGCATCCCGTGGGAGGGACCCCACGCTGGAGCAGGGGAACAGAGAGTGACCATGAAGGAGCGGCAGAGAGGAAGCGATATGGGCTGACCGCAGCCCCCATTCCCCGTTCCCCTGCGCCGCTCGGGGGGAGGAGGTAGAAGAGGGTGGATGGGGGGGAAGGTGTTTTTAGTTTGCTTTTAGTTTCTCACTGCTCTAGTTTGCTAGGGAGATTAATATAATTTATTACTATCACTATGTTGAGTCTGTTTTGCCCGTGATGGTAATTAGTGAGCAACCTTCTTGTCCTTATCTTAACTCTTAAGTCCTTGTCCATCATATTTTCTCCCCCTGTTCCTTTGAGGAGGGGGAGTGAGCGAGCGGTTGTGGTGGAGTTCGGTTGTTTAGCTGGGTAAAACCACCACAGTCCTTTTTTTTTGAAACATAAATATTGTGTTTCAGATGATTACAAATTGCACGTCACTTACAAGAGAGAATTATGGGGGGAAAAAATTTGTTGGACTGAGATACAGTGTGAGAAGTGCCAGTGGAACACTGACTCTTATTTCACTACAGCTTTAATGCAGACTGTCAGAAATTTAAAGAATCATATTTCCACCTCAGTTAGCTTTTATGCTCTGTATTAAGCCAAATTAGAACTATTTTCTGTCTCCTTGATTTGATTCTACTGTCTTTAGTTACACGTAGCTTATTTGATTTTTTTAGTAAACCTTGGCAATGAATTAGCCAAATACTCACAAATTACCTTATTCATGAGTTTTCCATTACCCTATTTTATAAAAAGATCACCCAGTTTGGCCCAAGGGGGTGTGATTTCAACAAGAAACACTTGCAAATTGGAAGGTCAGTAGCCCAAAAGTGAGTTTGGGAGTACTAATGATAGCAAGGTCATTACCCCCATATAAACGACACATGGGTTTATTTGTCTTTGTTTCTATACTCCCAGTGGGAGTGGGAGGGGTTAATAGGAACCGATTACCTTTTTACATATAACTCTCATGAATATATTTGGTGTATGACCTTCCTGACAAGTGGGCATTCATAATTATTGCCAGCACAAAAGCTGATCTAGATTTGACAGAGCTGTAGCACCTTGGTTTTGCTAAAATGGTCCCAACCATAAAACAATGTTTTAGATTGCACCAAACACATATATAATTCTGCTGATTTAAATTGTAACCACAAGATTTAAAATCCACCCTTCCAGATACTTTTTTGCTTTAAAAATATTTTGATCGCTAACACAGCACCTAAATTTTCACGATAATTCATATTTCCCAATTTTACATAAGAACCATTATCTTACTTATTGTTGTATTTCATTAGGTAAATGCCATAATCCTCAGTGTAAGTGTAACCAGAATTTCAATATTTACACAGATCATTAAACTACAGATTGTACACCCCAATTCAGGCACTTTCTCTTGGATTTGTAGAAATAAAAGCACAATTTAAAAGTGAAATTGCAACAGTGCAAGAAATTCTAACAGTGGAGATTCATACACCGTTGTGGTTTATACAGCCTTCGTCACTAAAATAACTGTTCAGATGAGAAATTACGTTTTTTTCTACAGAGAGGACTTTTGGTTAACTATGCCAACATACAACAGACTTAGAATAACAACACATACTTTTGTCAGAGAGAGGCACCGCTAGGTCAAGAGTAAATTATTGGCAAGAATCAGTTATAGATCTCCATCTGACCCTATTTTGTTTCAGCCCTATCTAAAATAAATGATTCTAGTACAAATCGGAAAACCTCCCCAGTTTAGAACAAGAGAGCCTCAGTTACTAATTCTTACACTAATAATACACAGCGGAACTGACAAGACAGTAGTGTATAGCAAGAAATACATTGTGGTCACTTCCTGTAATTTACAACAGATTTTGTATTTAATGCAGTATCCCATCCCATGGCAGCTGCCCATGTACAGCTCCCATTCTTTGTAGAGTTCCAAGTTTTAGAAATAAGAACTGTAACATGGTTGCCAGTTTTATTTTTTTAATTACTTATTAAATTACAATTGCCCTATTACTATTACTACTTCATCTTTGGTATTACCTTAGAAGCCCATCTTAGTCTAGGATGTTAGGTGTGATACCAGTGAACAATAAAGGGTGTTTCTCTACCCAAACAGGTTTCAAAGATTAAGAAACACCAAACTTTACTAACTGTTCTTGCTTATAGCATGACTGCTTTATACGAGTCCTTCTCTAATTGATATAATGAACTGTGAATGGCGGTAATATTTCTTTCTCCTTTGTCTTGTATTTGCTGCTATCATCCTCACAATATGTACAAACTGTAACTATTTAAGGATACAGAACTACTATCCATTTACTGGTTTTACAGCTAGAATTGTCATAACTTGTAACATATAGATAATAAGACACAATAAACTAGAAATGCATACAGAAGTGAAAAACAACAACAACAACAACATTGTTTACAAACTCCGAGATAATTTTCCTGTAATATAGTAATACACATACACATGATAGTTAGCTTGATCCTATAGCTGCATGCCCTTTGGTGCTTCAAATAGCTAACATTCTAGGAAGCAGCAAAATTGAAACAAAACACAAGAAATGAAAACAAGAGTCTGTGAATGTACCTGTATTACACATTGCTTAGTATTTAAATACAGGCAAGTACACCAGGCAAAATTAAGAGAGGGCAAGAGCAAACTGATCCTTTTAGCACAAATTTACTATACATATAATTTATGTCTCCTTTAAAGCATTTTTCTCTGTGACAGCGAAATATATTGAAAAAATGAGCACACAATAATGCAAGTGGTATTTGAATCATATTTTCTAGACTTCATCTGATTAAATGTGAGGTAAATCATAAAGTGTTCTACACAGCATGTAACCAGCTGTATTATGTTTGAAAGTTGTTATGCTCAAATACATTTGCTGAAGTAATCCTGCATCAATTGTTTGAAAAATTAGAAGTTGACAGGATTCATGCAATGCAGATATTAACAACTTTTTATTTATTTATTTTTTACACACCAAAGCATCAAAGATAGAATATGTTTATTCAGAGCATGGACAAATTTCCCTTTTCTGCGTATCTGATTTTTTAAGATTTTTGTATGGTGACTGACAGTAGGTGTTCGCTTTGTGCTGATCTGCAGCGTGGTTTTATTTCATGTATTTACACTGCAGAGTCATGGCCTCTCCCTCACTCTGGCATCGGCTGTGCCACATGATGACAGTCTGATCTATGGTCTGTTAATGAGAACATCTGAAGCATATAAGGTCACAGACGAAGTGTGCTTATAATTGATCTCCTGTATTCACCATAAACCTTGTATAATATATTCCCCAGCTACTGTCTGGAGCCAGTTTTACTTTTGTCATCGGAAGCAGCAGATGAGTCATAGTCATAAAGAAAAGGGGCATGTGAGACGTCTGCTGTTATTGTGAGCTTAACCAAAGCGCTCTTCATACAGATTACTGACCTAAATTTATATATAATCTAACCAGTAATTAACAAAATTTTTGAAAAAACTTATGTTATACTCTGGACCACAATTCAAAATAATGCCTCAAATTTTGTCTTCCATGATTAACCATTACTAACAACCTAAAGTGCTAGAATTTTTGTAATCTAGAGCTGTCTTAGAAAAAAACCAGCTTTAATTGAACAATAAACAGAAAATTACATATTTTGCATGCTTGTCTAATCCATTTCAAGCTATTTCTGCTTTATTCACATAAATAGTAATTCTATTTCAGACCTTCTTATAAAAAGACTTTCTTTTATAAAAAGATGGCCTTATATCTAACACAAGGTTGTCATGTCAGTTAAAAAGAAATCTAATGGAAAGAACTGATTATCTTCCATAGATTTAGAAGATGGAGCTTTAAAGGATTTCTGTATCTTTTAAAAACTGTAGTGAAAAAACATTGGTTATAACTCAACCCAATCTTTACTCATATTGTTTAATTACGTGAATGAAAAGTGATTCTCCAGAGAGAAATTTTACCCTTCCAGCAGATATGCGATTCCAAAGCAGAAGACGTAAAATAAATTAAGCCACTAGTCTGAATAAAGTCAGAAATCAATGAGAAGGCAAATCTGACCTAGAGTAACTGAGATTACAATATTGCAGGTGAGGTTAATATTCTGACATGAATAATCATATTGATTTTAATAGCAAAAACTGGAATAGGGAGACCTTAACCAAACACATCACACATACAGCTTTTGACATCTGAAACGGTGTGCAATCATCTGTCCCTGACAAAACTTTAATACATAAAAAGTCAGGATAAAACCAAACAGGCATTTGGCATGGTAACATTTCTGCACTACATAAAAGCCACTCTCCTCTAAAATGTGAAATAGAGCTTTTCTCTCCTACTTCTTCCTTTCTCATACTATGCAGATTTAAGAATTTAGCTAATGGTATCAAATTATCCAATAGAGAAAGCAAAAGTGACATAATGCCAGTACTTCTACTACTAAAAGAGTGCTGAAAGAGTCCTTCAAATATACGATAGTAGAAATCTTAGTAAGATTTAGTGAGAATCCAAAAATCTTCAGTAGTAGTCAAAGGTACAGTTAAGATCAAACAATCTTTGATTCTGTCCTGAAAACAAATCCCAGAACTGCTATAACTATCCACTGCTGAAAATCATCACTGACGCGAAAAAAATGCTGACAGGCACACGTTTAAATTTCTGGGAAAGCAGTATGGCTGGGCACGCAGGTAGGTAAGTGCACAACCAGGGAAATGTTGCAGGGAGGATATCCGTCATGTACCAGTCAGTAGCTGTCTGGAAACTTACTAGTTTCCACCTCACCTTGGACTCTGATGTTCATAAGCCTGACTAGTAAGAAAATTGGTACTAGGTGAAAAGAAACCATACATGAGCCATCAGTGTGATAAATGAATAAGGTGCTAAAAGATTTCTGGAAGGCACCTTTCTGAGAACCAGAAAACAGGACAAAACAAAAGCAGCCACAACGATGGACAGAGGTCCACAAATTTGTCCTTCATGACTGGGAAGAAATACCACTAAGGAAATATCATACAAATTTAATATGCTGCAGAATGAGCGTACAAAACATTTCTGTTCAGCTACTGCTAAATAGCAACAATGAACTTAGGAAATTCTTATCAGAAGTACTTTGTTAGTACTTTTTCCACACTTTCCACCTCGATGGAGAGAGGGAGGGAGGAAGGAGGTTCAGTTTGCAAGTCTGAGTATATTTCTAGGATGTGTGGAATCAGATTTGGGAAGCTGTGCAAGATTATGACAGCTTGATACACCAAAATGTTTTGGTAGACAGGAGAGTAAGATAGAGAGAACTGTAGATAAAGGCACGAGGAAACTTATCAGAAAAGGAGAGTAAGAAATAGTCTGTCAAATGCACCCTGACATCTAGCAGTGAAATTTTGTTAGTGTTTTATAGACTCAGTAAAAGACCACTTCTTTTAACATACAATTTATCCTCCTCCTTTGCAGAGGTTTCAAACTCTTAGAGCTTCTTATTACATTTCCACTCTAATAATTCATATGCCTTAAATGCAAGCCATATTAGTGTTACTTTTTTAAACAAGCTTGAAGTGAAGAACACATGCTGAAACCATTAGACTGAAATTGCCAGCTGCTCTGACAAATTGCATAAGACCACCAGCTACAGTTCACTGCCTGCCTTAGGAAACTCATTCAAGCTTCACAGCTGACCTAGTAACTTCACAGTCATGATTAGAAGACGACACATACATTGAGTAGGCATGCCTTGTTACCCTGCTTTTTCAACTGTAGTATATGTATAGTTTTTAGCCACACAGGGAGAAATCAGGACTACATAAATTTATTTTAGATATAGCCAAATTAAGCCACTCCAAAACAAGTGTTCTTAAATGTCACCCATGTAATTTTCCTCTAACTTAAAGAAAAAAAAATACGATCAACATAGATGCAGTTCAGCTTGTTTCACAGCTCCTTCAACATCTCCTCATTAGGTTTCTAGTTAAAAACACAGCAAAACAAAACAAAACAAAACAAAAACGTGAATGCTTAAAAAGTATACATGCTTCTAGTACCACTAAAATCTCCCTAGGATCCAAATGGGAACAGAAACAACTGCAACACACATGCAACTGCCTAATTTCAAAGAAAAAAGGAGGAAAATGAGCAAATTAAGTAAACACTAAAGGCAAGGAGAAGAACACATTCATATAGTATTGCATCACTTATGCAAGAAAAACACGAAGTCAGTTATGTTTTAACAAATAAAGGATGCAGCAGCAGTTGTATTTTGCCTTATAATCGAATTGAAAAAAGATTTAACAGAATGTTGTAGTTTTACACAAGTTCAGTAATAATATATCAAGACTTCATTCAAATAACTTTATCTTTTTTTTTTTTTTTGCTTTAGAATTGTAGCATTCTGCTAGATAATGCATTTCATGGAAGTAGGATACAACAACGCACAATACACTGCATTTCAAGATCTGTATTGAGTACTGGATTTACTCACACTTCGTGTGCTGCAAACACATATAGATGTAATGTTATAATCCCAAAAGAAGACCAGAAAGCTGGCAATTTAGAATATCTCCTGAAGAGACTAGTCAGCAGTCTCTTTTGGCTACATGATCAGAAACAGCTTTAAACACTCTCAGAATTGCATACGCATTTACATTAAAAAGAACAAAATCCAGAATTTCAACAAACAGCAAGAGTGAGCAGATCTTATTGCCACCTCTTCCTCTGTAGAACAGCAGTAAATTATTTTATTTATGACACATTCATAACCTAAAACAGCATGATAAGGCCCAAAGTAATTAATGATTTATAATAAAACTGAAATAGCACTAAAGTCTGCATTAGCACTTCCAGAAATGGGCCTAGGAAATATGCAACCTTACTCATAATAAAATCCAGAGCTTAAATCATAGAACCATAACACAAACTTAAATCAAAACAAAACAAAACAAAACATGACTATCTCCTCCTGGATTCTCAGATGTATAAACTAGCATCTCTCTGAATTTGACTGATTAAAAGTCTGTTTAAAAGAGTGAATCCAATTTGAGAAGGGAAGGGAAGGGAAGGGAAGGGAAGGAAAGGAAAGGAAAGGAAAGGAAAGGAAAGGAAAGGAAAGGAAAGGAAAGGAAAGGAAAGGAAAGGAAAGGAAAGGAAAGGAAAGGAAAGGAAAGGAACAGCAAAGGAAAGGAAAGGAAAGGAAAGGAAAGGAAAGGAAAGGAAAGGAAAGGAAAGGAACTGCTGAATAACAAATGTGGTTTTAACAAGGCAAGACAGTTATCAACAGCTTTGCATGTCAAGGAGAAAACGGAGCAGGTGGTAGGCTATAGCTGCTGAATAATCAGCTTGATCTGATCAACAGTCAGTGGGTAAAAGCCAAGGAAACGTGTTGCTGTTGGCAACAGCAGAAACAAATTGTACATTAAAACTGCATGCTGTTTTCAGGCAATATTTCACTAATGGAAGTGATTCTAGCCAAAAGAAATAAAAAGCGCTTAAACAGAGTCCTCTATAAAACTCATCATCCTTCCTGTGGAAAGGAAAACGACCTTCTAAGGGCAAATTGCCAAAAAAAAAAAAAAAGTTTTTTTTCTTTTTTTTTTTTCCCCCTCCTAGACGCAATACACCTGTTATAATGACCACACTGGAAATACACAAAAGCCTCAACTGGTTCTACACCTAGCTTTGCACTGGCGTACCATCATTGTTGAAAATGGATACCCCAGAGCTATCCCAAGTAGTCTGTGATTATAAAGGGACTGTAAGAAAATATTTAACTATAAAACTTGTTAATGTGCAGAACTTGTGTTGTCAGCTTTCCTTCTCAAAATGAACTTGCAAGCAGCCAGAGGGTGCTGTTGATAGCTATGGGAGTGAGGCATTCTAATGGGACTTAAAAATCATTAATTTCCCCCATATCCCTTTTAAAATAGCATTAAAATTTACCATGTAGCTTTAAAGCTCATTATCTGTAAAGCAAATTGAATAAAGCTATAAATACATTTAGGACATCACCAAGATTCCTCAGTCCCCTGTTTCCAAGTCCATACAATGCTTTATCTGCTCCTGGTAGCACAATGAGGAATAACTAACCATGAAGTTTTCAGAAGTAAATATCTGAAAATTGGCTTTATGCCCAATCTCTTGAAAACAAATTTTAAAAAAAAAAATCTCAATACCTTTCTCTTGCTCTTAAATTACTACCTAACTTATCTTGTGCCCTTCCTCTCCAAATGTACATAGAGAAATAGGTGTATCTACTCCTTGGAATTTCTTTCCCTTGCTTCAGCTCTTTATTATCTGGTTTACAGATTCCACCCTCCAGCCAGCTCTTCCAATTACCTCATTGCTCTTCCTGGTGAAATAATAAAACCTGATCATTCAGCAGTTTGTGTCAGGAGTGACCTTCCAAACTCATTTGAAGTGCTTTTCCTTCATAGATACCAAAATTCTGTTGCCTGATGGCTCTTCCTAATTTTTCTTTCTGTGCCTGTCACAGGCAACCAAAACTGTCCTTATTCAGGGAATTTCACTTCATTTGTTTTATTGCCAATTAATGCAAACTTCTAATTACCAATGGTTGTATAGAGAAACTAGACAACAAAACTCTTCAGGAAACACACCTCAGCTTCGCTCTGGACACCTTTCTTCCCCTTCCATAGCCTGCAGTCCACTGCCTCCCTCAGGCCCTGCAATGAAGCAACGAGTGCCGGAGAAGACAGTGGCCAGTGTGGAGAAGACAGTGGCCAGTGTGTAACGTTACTTTTCTACTGCCGCTCCTTGCCTCTCACTCAACAGCTCTGCCACAGGTACCCCCCTGTGCCGCAGCCCCTCAAGAGACAGCATTGTACCAGCTCGGGGGTCTCCTCACCCCTGCTCTGCCCTTCTCTTTTGCCTCCTTTCCACCCGCGGTGCCCCTTCTCTGCCCAGGCACATCCTGGCCCAGCCCGGCAGCCACCACCTGCTCTAAAACAGCTTCTGGCAGAGGTGCCCTGGCCTCCTCTGACAGGTTCCAGTTTGGGCACACGCACGGCAGCCATTTTATCCATTGCTGAGCCAGCTGGAACTGGCTGCGAGCGGTGCAGGAGACCAAGCTCCTCATCTAACTACACAGCAATCCAGGTTTTTCAATTTCCTCTTTCTCCATGCTGCTTTTCTACCTCTTTCTCTTCTACCTGTACAGTTCCCTACCAATCATGCTGAACAACCGTTTTTATATGTAATGTCCCATAAATCCATCACCCTTCTGATGAACTATACTTTTTCTTCCCAACAATGACTGTATTGTTTGACCTACAAGATAATCCAAATCTCCTTCATTTATTTTTTATTATAATGCTTCATATAACTTTTCCAAATATTTTTTAAAAGAGTCACTGCACTCCCAGCCTTCTCTCTACCATATAGGATCAAGTTTTTACTTTCAAGCATTTCCATGTGATACTTTTAAAAACAATTCATGTCCTTGATCAATTTAATTCCTCTTCTAGAGAGGCCTATAAGGGATTTACTATTTTCTTACCCTCACATAGAAAACTTTCAGATTCTAAGGTTAAAAAAAAAAACTTTAAAAATGAAAAGTAGATGAAAATGTAAGAGGTGAATGTTTAAAATCGTGCCCTTTACCTTGCGTCAGTCTATTTAGCTTCTGTAGTACCCTTCCATTTGCTTTGAAAATGTAAGAAACTCAGCTTTTTTATGCTCCCAATCATTTCCCTGCCGACAATAAATGTTTTGCCCTAATATAGCTGCAAGCTGTTGTAAAAAAACAATTGCTGAACCTATAACATGAAAAGTTTTTAGTGGATGTGACAAATTCTCATCAAGCTCCAGGTCCACCTAAGGTATATAAGTATTAAGTATATACTCATAGGGATAGCTAATAAAAGATCTGTATTAGTATATTAAGCATTTTAGCAAATATATGAATATCTCTCAAGGTCACCAAGTTCCATGAGAACTTTTCCCTTAGGATGAAATGCTGACCCTACAGAAGTGCATGTGAGGACTTCCACTGAGATTTCACTCCTGCTGCCTCAAGCCCTGTGTATGGGAGATGATTAAATTTATAACCAGAGCTACTCTTCTTCTAGATTCAGTGATCACCGATAGCCATGCATTGCTTCAGCCATTATTTCTTTTCAGCATCTCTTGCCATGTCTATGTCACATGTCAGATAAAACATCAATTCTTTCCTTCTAGGCAGTACAGTGCATTTCTGGGCATTCTTGTGATTATGAAGAAAATACGACCTGATTCAGGGATACCATTAACATGTTAAGTAAGAGAGTTGGTTCACATTTCTGCACTATAAGATCTAAAAAATGGACTCGTATGTGAAAAAGTATTATTTTTCAGTTCAAAACCTACAGTTTAAAAACTAGTGTTGCATATTGTCATAGCTACAGAGGTGTTCAATATCCTTTCACAAATATTGTGAAGTAAGTTTTGTTAAGGGTATTTCCCATATAAAGGAAAATAAAGCAGAGAGGTGAAAGAATCTGACCAAAATCACACAAAACTGTGTGTCAGGTGCTCATATCACCTAAATCCGTATGATTTCTCCTCTGGGTAAATCCATTCTATTTTCCTTCCAGTTATTTCCCCCCCTTTTTATGATTCTATACATGGTCTATAGCTATGCTTAAAATCTATTTGATTGACTGGCCTAGTGAGTAATGATACTTTATAATGCACACACTTGAATCAACATTCAAATCACAATTTCCTTCCAATTTAAAAAATAAAAATAAAAAAATTGAGAGACTTTTCTAGTGTTACCCTCACAGGTGACACATTTGAGAGCTACTACAAGTGGTTTGGGTTTATCAATGATGACTTCCACCAAAAGGTGTTTAATTAGGATGTCTCACACTTTTCTGTGTATGAAAATCTAATTGCCACCTTCTAGCTCAAAGAACACAATCAAAAAGCATTATCCTGTCTCAAAATTGGCTAAGCATTTTCCTCATGTCACTTGCACATCTGGTGTTATTTCATTTTTATTTTTTTTTAGTCTTGTACACTTCTTTTCTATAAAGAAAATATATTGAACTATACCAACAAATTCAGCACCCCCCAATAAGTATGTTTTCTTTTATTCCAGCTAAACCTACTTACTGCAGATTATCATCTGAATCAAATTGTGAGCAGCAAAAAGAATATAGGAAAGCTAAAACATAATTATAAGAGAGAGAGAGAGAGAAACCAGATAGACATGTCAAGAATGTCACAGTGCAAGTATATCTTAAAGCAAAAGATGGCAGTACCTTGCCAGACTGGAGGTTTGATGCAGCTAACTCAGCCTTGTGCCTTTGACTGCAATTGAACTGAGATGCACTTAACATAATCTCATAGATCCTACCCACAGAGAAGAATTTCTTCCACAGTCCTATTTAACTGGCATGTTATATGGCAGAGATGATATTCAGAAGTCAATCTGAATCTTAAATTATGAGACCTGAGCTGAAACGGGAAGGAATCTGTCAGATTGTTAAAGGTTTAGAATTTTCTTGAAATCTACAGAATATTCCTTTTAAGATTTTCTTTGAATTTTGTTAGGCTTATATTCTCAAGAAATACTTGAAAACAGATAAATTAATTTCTGTAAGTGGAAAGGCAGGTTCTTCTGCACTCAACCCTGTTATATGAAACACTAAGATTTGAGAAGTCCTCACTTATTTGGGTGACTGGCAACACTGAAATGTTGGAATTCTACTACTGGAATTAGAAAGTGGCTCTTAGTAATGACAACAAAAGCATCTTATTCTCCTTCATAAAACCAACCTATATGTTTAGACATGTATACTGCATCGGTATGGATTGAAAGTGCAGCTTCATCTTTGGGTGAAAACACGTTGCATCACATTTTGATTCATCATAAGTTAACATCCCCATTAAATGGCAATAAAACATATTCACTGGCATATAGAACAGTAGCTTCAAGCAAATAAACTCTGACCTTATAGCCTTATTAAATTAAATTACATCACATCTAAGTTTAATCATATCAAGAACTCTTTACCTATGTCCTATGGTCAGGTGGCTTTAACAAACTTGTGCGTGAGGTATAAAAAATTCTGAACTGAGAAAATCACCTACAGCGTAGCAACATGAAGACTCTGGTGACAAGCGACAACTGGACCCCGTCTACCACTCTATCTTATGATAGTATCACTACTTGGAGGTCTGGTTTATGAAAGACCATTCCTTGAAAGCTGAGCAGTTATATGGTCAGAGCAGTAAGGTTAATGAAGAGTTGAAACTTGATTTAGTAAGTTAAAACTGTAAACTGCATTTTCAAGGTTTTTTTTGTATTATTATTAGTGACTTGACAAGTCAGAATGTTATCACAAGTCTCATGATAATTTCTCAGAACGCTAGATCTTGGCCTTAGGTACATTACTGTTATCCATTTAATTTAATGTATATCTATCTCATCTTCATCCTCCACAGAAAAAAAAAAAAAAAGCAAAACTAAGAAATATTGAGCAATCTGACTTTTTTGTTTTGTTTTGTTTTGTTTTGTTTTGTTTTCTACTATTACTATTTTTCCCTTTGGAACTGGAAATATTAGCAGGTGCAGACAGATGACATATATCAGCATAACGAATAAGAAACTATATGACAGTGCATCAACCACTCCACCTGCCTTCTGGATACACACCTATGTCTTCCTGTTAACTCAGCTCTTGGTTGTATCAGCAAATCCACTGCTACTCTTTCCACTGTCTTTAGCTGGCAGCCAATCTCCCAAATGCCAAAAAGGTGCAACAAACAAACAAAGTAGCAAGTTCTGCCAACTCATAATTTTTTATAATTCAAAGAGAAGCTACATAAATGCAAAGCTACTGTGAATCTCAATCCATCAAGTACACCGCTGTTATCAAGTTCAAAGAAGTTGCCCACATAAGCATTCAGATAACAACATGGATTATCAGTTCAACAGGAAACAAAGGCAAAAAATGTCACTGATGTTCTGTGTGATATCTTAATAAAAATGCTGCAGAAGGAAGATTTACCTACACACTTTGTGCTTGAGTATTACAGATACTGTATGATTACTAAACTGCAGAACGTAGCACTGTATTATACTGCAAATGCCAAACAGTTCATACAAAACACTTATATTTACCTAATTAAGAAAGAATTGTATCATGACTTTCAACACACCATGATTTTGGACAAAAGCACGTAATCCAGACAGATGCCTTCTTTACAGTAGCGTAATTTGGTTTGGTTTGGTTTCGTTTGGTTTCGTTTTGTTTTGTTTGGCTTTGCTGGTGGATTGCTCAGCTGACTGATTAGTTTGCAGCATTTTTAATTTCTGTGATTTTAGCCTCAAGAAAATGTAAAGGAAAGAGAAAAAAAGCACAATAAAATTTTCAAAAGTAAAACCAATGCGTTTAAAATATAACAGTAGAAAGAAAGCTTCATTTGCTTTGGAATTATCAAGAATTCTTAACAATTTCAAAGTTTCACCCTAAATGCATTGTGCTCATCATCATGCCTGATACAATGCCAAAAGTTTCCTGAAATAAAAACACACTGTAAAGAGAAATTAGTTACTACATGAAACTGTACCAGTACCTAATTTCTTTGGATGAAGGGGAGAGGAATTTCTTTGGGTGAAGCAGAGAGGAGGAGTTGACACAGACACGTCAGCACATTAACAAGGTCATATCTCACCCTTTTTCTACCTTTCATATCTGTAGTGATCCAGTAATACCAAAGCAGGCCTTCTGCTAGCATTACAAAGTATTGCCCAAAGTGGGAGGAAAGTAATTCTTTTCTTTACCTCTTACTTCAAAAGTGAGTGAACTAGATTTGCTTATATTTGACAAAAATATTCAGATGTAGGCACAACTGTATCTGGGAAGCACTGATGCAAATCATAGAAGAGGAAAGGAGAGCCTTAAGAAGAAATTTGTATGCAACTCTAAGATACAATTTTCTCAGCTTTCTCATACAATGTCTCATATTTGACATTGCTCAAAGTGTAAAGGAATTTCTAAATCCAGGTGTCTGAAGTTTTTTTCTCAACATGTAAGGAGTCAAAAATTTTGATGTAGCTATAACAAGTCATTATAAAATTTTGACGATCTTAGTTATAACAGTTACAGTCAGCTCACCTTAGAACTCCAACTATCACTCTAATCCGTAATAGTACGCCATGGACTATGCATAAAATTAGTTGTGCAAGAAAATCAAAAAAAAAGAATGCCTAATGATCCAGGAGATTAAAAGATATCACTCTTAGAAGCAAATCGTGATCTCAGGACTCTGAAATCAGAAGGACCAATTAAAGCAGGCTACAAATTTCCTTACTTTAGGTAAGTAAAGGTGTTGGTTTTGGTTTTTCATTTATTTATTTAATTTCATTTGTTTTATAACAGTTCTAGTCAATCTAGAATAGTGAATATTTCCAAACACCCATTTTGCTTCTATTTAAATGCATCACAGAAATTAAATAAAATGAAAGTCTTGTTAAACTGAACATTTTCCCAGGCTGACAGTTTCAAAATAATTAAGCTTATTTCAGTGGATGGACATCTCTTCAGACTAATCATCTCATGTATTTCATGTGCAACCAGAAAAGAATTTACATTGGATAGGCATATATGTACTTGCTTGTATACAGAAAGCACTATTTATGCTTTTCTTAAACAATAATACTTACGGTAGCTTAGGAGCTGAATCTTAAATACGTATCTGAATCTTTAATTTATATTTTAGTATTAACTTCCATCTTAGCATAAACCTAGTCAAAAGTCTCAGAAAGAAAACATTTTCCAATATGGAATAGGAGGTTATATTTGCTAATACTTGAAATGTTTATTTTTCAAAGATGCTGCTTCTAGGTACAGCACATTTGACACTGTCAGAGAAGTACTGCTCTTCTTTTTAAACAATCAAGTTGTCAGATTTGTTTTAAATGGGATCCACATAGCACTGTACCAAAATCTGCTCACTCTTAACACAGAAAGTAGCTTATTAAACAGATTTGGGTTTCTTCGTTTTTGCTGTTGTTGTTGTTTTTAATTTAGCATGGAAATAGCACTGATTGGATGATATCATGAATCCTAAGCAAGTTATGTTACTGGTGCAAAACCTGGGTAAATGGTCTGGAGAGGTAAATCTAAGAAGCTGCAGCAACAAGATGGTCATGCCGTATCTGCTCCTAAAGATCCAGGTAAATTCTAAAATCAATGGGATTTATTAGAACTATACTGCATCCATACACAATTGATTTCTGGTCCAGACATTATTATTTCCCAAAAATCTGGGATCTCACAGAACAACAAAAAGAGAAAGAAGTACACCTGCTGTGTATTAACCCAGAGGAAGCTTTGCACGTAAACTTTTCTGACTACCTTGAAGTACAGGAGATAAGCCGAGATCCACTGAAACCGAGGTCTTTTAAGAGACCAACCTGAGGAAGCCTGTAGCAGAACAGAAGCCCAGAAAGTTAGCCACTGCAGAGCCACTCCTCCCTCTATGTAATTATGGACAAAATACATTGTTCTGCATTATAGACCTGCAACACTGTCCTTTGGGAAATGTACTCTCTTGCCTGAGACAAAGCAGCCAAAATTATGACCAGAAAATAAAGATAAGATTCTCAAATAGGGTAATCATACTAATGTTCAATAAAAAAATACTGAATTACTCTTTTAGGGGTAAGTCTACATCATCTAGGAGCTTACTGTAAAGGACAAGGTGTATGGAAATTTCAGTACAATCTCATCTATGCTACTGTTATTCAGTTTTTCTCTCCTGTCAACTGCAATTTCATATTCTGCATTTAGAACTGTATCATCCCAAGGCATATATGGATTTCGTGTTTGTCACAGAGATACAATAAACTATATGTGTTCCTGTGCATACAATGATGTTTCCATCTCAGACAATATATGTGTGCTAACATATCTAGGTCTGAGAGATTAACAGGTCTCCAAACTACCAAGATTTGGTACTTAAAACAGTTTTTTGAAATCTAGTATTGTGGTTGCCTTACAAACAAGTACTTCTATGCATATGTAAAATACTCCTTACCAGTGTATGTTAGCAACCAGCTCTGTACTGTAAAGAACCCTATTATTCATTCCTATAGCGCATGTGCTCTGCCTTATTATCAGTCATGGGACCCGCTTCTGTGTATACACCACAGAATTCACTGCAGAACTGGAATGTAGCAATGCAAAACAAACTTTTTATGCAGATGAAGCCTTCACATACCAGAACAGAACAGAAATCCCTAAAGAATAAGTATTCAAACAGTATTATACCACATCCTGAATTGTAGTTTAGATAATAGCCCAACTGAGCTGAATTGATTTTCCTCAGTTATTTAAATCTCATTACATATGACCTATTTAATTCCCTCTCCCTTTAAATTGATATGAAACATAAAAAACCCTATAAATAATTTAGTGTGAAAAAACATACAAGCTAATTAAAAGCTAAGACTTGAAACCCAAACACATGATAAAGACTTCTTTTCTTTTAAGAGAGAACTTTTTTTTGTATTTTGAAGCTGTCTTTTGTTTTGAAGAGCCAATGAGTTTTTGCAGTATATTTTTCCAGAGTAAAAACTGCTTACAAAGAAGCCTTTAGGTTTCAATTCCTTTGATTTTATGTTACCAATAAGGGTTTGGGCTTTTTTTTAATGCTGTTTAAATTATAATTAAATGAATAAAACCTAAATGTTGTATTCTTAACCATGCAATGTTATTTTCTGTAATTACAAATTAAAATAAATGTCATCATGATTATTAATTGCTCTCTTTAATTATAACTTGAGCATTTAAATGCCACCTTACAAGATATTACTGAGGTCAGACTTTGCTGGCAGATGTCAGTGGGAGGGGTGGAGAGGGAAGGAGAAAGAGGGTGCATTAATGCAGCAGCACTTTCCAACAGCAGATCCATGTGCCTCAGACATGGAGCAGGCAATAATTAAAAAAAAAAAAAAAAGTTCTTTCCTTTAATCTATGAATTGCACTGCTGTATACTTCATTTTTATGCCCAACAGATCTTAAAACAGATATTCATACATTAAGAGCTGAAGCTGTTCTTGGTCTTCAACAATGTTCAGGTAAAGATCTTTCTGAAAACATAAGTAACATCTAATTAACATTGTACAATCATCTCTATTATCTAATTTTAAAATTATGAGAATTATCCAAATGAGATTTATGATCTTATGTTACTGTGACTGAAACTGTATCATCTTCATTTTTTTCTTCTCACTTTTTTTAAAAAATTTCAAAGTAGCATTTTATCCCTCAAGAGACCTGTTTTCAAATGCACGTTAAGACACGTACTGTTCACATTCTTGTTCTGTGCCATATATGGAGGTCTGCAAATGGTCAGTACACAGTTCCAAAGATTTTCAATTTTATTCCTACCCTTTGACAATTTTATTCCAATTCTTTAATTGTCCAGTCACTAAATGTATTAATGAAAATCTCTTTTTGAGATATGAAAAATGAGGCATGGTTTCTGATAAAATAAAACTGTGATTATTATTTCCAAGAAATAAAGAAATTCTTAAGTAATATTATTCCAAATATCATTATTCTTACTTAGCTTCCTCATTAGTAAGAGTATCCTGGAGACAAAACTCTTCTTGAACCCATTATCGTCCCTGATCCAAACTGTTCTCTCACGCATATACACATAAATTGGTGCCTACAATTGTCTAACGTATAAAGCCAATTGTATAGAACCTGGCAACACCCTGACTTTATATTGTCAATTTGAGCCTTAGATCTGAAACACGAGAAGAGACACCTACCATTTTTTTTATTTAGAGAAGAGCTGCTTTGTAGCTTAATTAAAGCAGTGTCTGACAGTTCAGAAGATGAGAATTTGCTTCTTCTGCAAGGTCTGACAGCATCCTCAGCTTAAATGTGATAATGCAACTTACGCAAGAAATAGTGAAATGTAACATTAAACCTTAGCCCCCAGCTTTACAGAATTCAGACTTTAATGGCCTTGTCTTTCTTTTATTTCCCATAATTCATTTAATCAAAATACATGATTGCAAACTTAGTAAGGGTCTTTTAACTAAAAGTTTAANAAATAGCATCAAACACCAAGAGAATTATTTTCATATAGTAACCCACTGTACTTCAGACTTAAGCAGGGAGTCTGTACACATTTATAATTAAATATCAACACAGTAGTAACTCAACTATAATCCAAGTGAATCAGAATTTTTTAACAGGTTTGTGTGTGTGTGTGTGGTTTTGTTTTAATTTAAAAATGGCAAATTTTTCTGAATGAAGAACTTTTACTGAAAGTGCACCAGTGTTGTCAAGAAATGGTTCCTCAGATCCACAGAAGAATTATTGGTTCAAATAAGAATTATAGCAAGGAAAAAGGAAAAAGGAAAAAAGAAAAAAAAAAGGGAAAAGGGAGAAAAAGAAGGAGAAAGAAAAGGGGAAAGAAATAAAAAGGGAAAGTAAATACACATTTAAGATGAAGTTATCTGTGGATCAAACTTATCCTGCAGATCAAAGACAACAAGAACTCAGAACCCAGTCCTTAAAGTCTCTGTTAAAGGGCCAACTGCAAAAGATAAGATTTCTTTAGATTCATAACAGAGAAAAAGTGGTAAGTATGCATATGATAGTAAGACTTAGCTAGATCTGAAAATGATTTTGTGTTTTGGTCAGGCTAAGCAATACAATGTATTGTGAACAGAATCCTGTATCACACCCTTCAGTGTAATATAGTCGAAAGCAGCAGCTTCTTCCCTCTGGCATGTATTACAGAAAAAAATATGGAAATCCACTCACCCTACTTTATATGAAATGAGAAGAGACATTTTTCACTAGTTTCTATTGCAAAGAATGTGATTGTAAAGTGTTAATCCTTCCAGGTGTGGCTAAGAACATCTGGCAGAAATAGTGTCAGTTACTAGCAATTGACTAAAAAGGATGCTGCAAAGTAACTATCCTACAGAATATACAACTAGTCTTACTTCTTTTCCTTTCTCTTCTCCTCCAGCTAGCTGACACACTGGAATACTGGGGGGAAAAAAAAAAAAAAAAAAAAAAGCAAATCCNAAAAAAAAAAAAAAAAAAACCTACAACAGTTTTTCTGTTATATCTGTTCTGTTCTCAAAATGTTTCTGATGTCTTACCTTTTTTTTTTTTTCTTCTTTCCCAACTTCTGTGATTTTCTAGACTACACTTGTGCTTACTTTGAACTTGCTGGCTGTTAAGGGATGACTCCTGAAAATCTTGCAAGCACAAAGCATACTGCTTTCTTCCAGCAACAACAAATGGAAATAATTCTGCAGACAAATCCTTTTGGGTATCTGCAACCCCCATAACTCAGGGAACCACAGAAACAGACCTGTGTCTCCTGTCATGCTTCAAGAGTCAATCTGAGGGCCACACCAAGTGCTAAAACACCTGGCAAACTCTACTGAAGTGTGAAAGGTGAAGGTATCACCAGAACTACATTTTATCACACCACTACCACAGTTTGTCATGGCACTGACACAGTGAATGAGGGCTGGACTCTGCTCATTCCTTTCCTTTCCACGCTTCTTTTAGAAAATAATTGATAGCAAGTTGTCAGCCCACTATGCACTGCAATTCTGGCCAGTCCTAACCTGTCAGTACGAGAAAGCAAAGAGTCCATCTTCCTTACTCTCTACTCCTGCATAGCTTCATGAGCACGAGGAATTAGTCGTGCTTTGAATGCCAGACAGCACACAGACACATATGGCTGTCAGTAGAAATACACATTCAAATGCTACTGAATTTTTGCACAAGGTTCTCTTTTCTTAGCATGCATGGATGGAGAAAGAAGACAGATTTAAAGTGAGTTTAAATTATAATAAATTCACCATAATTGTTTTTTAATGATGTATTTTGTTTATCAGGAAAGCAACTAAAGATAAAAATCATAATGAATCTCCATCTCCTCCTGCATACAGTTTTTTGGTAGGAAAGCATCCCATGAAAATGAAAATGAGAGATGGAAGCTGCTCAACAATGCTGAAGGCATGCTCTCTTGCTTCTTTTCATTCAGCAAAAGCTGTCAAAAAAACACATCCTCTGATGTACTTGCATTTAGCATAGCGGCTTGTCGATTATTTATCGCAGAGGGTTCTGTCAGACTAGGATTAAGATGTCCTAAAATTCCCAAGAGGGCAATTCATCATAACACAATATAGTGTGTGAATAATGGACACCCACAAAAGCCTCAGCTGACATGATGGCAGTGAATGATAGGTGAATTGAGGTCACAGCCTTGATGTGAAGACACTGGACAATGTATACCAAGGCTGTCAGTCAAGCCATTAAAAAGGAGAAAGTACATGAATATGAAATAGCAAATAGACTGGTTTTGTTTCCTTGTTCCTAACAGCTTAAAGCAAATAGATACTAGAGCTAATGAACACATGTGCTCTGTGTGCCACTGCACTTCTTACAGTGGCTGTTACCGCTCTCAGGCAAAGAGAAATAGCCTGTAAGTGTTCCAGTTATGGATTAATAGGGCCGAGTGTGGGCTTTTCTTTTGCTAGTGCTAATGTTATTTCTGCCTTTTCCACTCCCAACATACTTATGAGAACTGTGTTTCAGTAAAAAACTACATTTTAAAGCAAAGCAAATTCATGTTACATATTTTTTGATTTATTATGTGTTTGAAACCTATAAATCTAGAAATGCTATTGATCCTAAACTATTCCTCCAACCAGGACGAAGCAAGTAAAGCACCTGGCAAAAAAAGATAGTTAAAAAGAAACCTCATCTGAGTCCAACCAAGGCTACAGAATTCTTGGTGTTCCAGTGAAAAGAAATGTGACGGTGTGCTCCCCACACACACACTTCTCGCCTTCGGTCTGGCTGCCACCTTGCTCAAACACTGGCCATCACAGCCAAGGCCTTGCTCGGGCAGATGGTGACCACAACAGCAGCTTAAGCTGTGTGCTGGAGAAATGGACAGACAGACAGACGTCTTGCTCAGCAGCTGAGGGCCAATAGAGCATGTGCCAAAAAAAACCAGCAACCATTAGTCCATCATCTTACCACATAAATAGTGAGCAGTCCAAGAGCCCTCTGAGCTCTTCTGCAGGGCGGCTGGCTGCACGACAGGTTCTCCCTCCCCTCGAGTAGGGACACCTCTCAGGGTCACGCCTGCTGCAGAGATCCCTTACTCCTCAGGAGAGATTCCTTGCCGCAGTAGATTCTAAGTGATTAATAGCTTGCTAAACTTTGTAAGCTTTGCTAACATTATATCTTAGACTGATTGTGCACATATAATCCTTAGACATAAACCATTGACCAAGTCTGGGACGAGGAGTGCATTCAGCTGCACCCAGGCTCCTTACCTCTTCAGTTCAAGGAGTTCAGAAAGCAAGGGGGTCCACTCTGAACCTCCTGACTCAACAGGAGGGTCTCCCTGACGCATCTGACTTACCCTGTCCACTGTGCAGTAAATAATCACGTGTACCTTGCCATCTCAAATCTTGTTAAGTCACTGTCTTATTTACAATTAAGCTTTGTCAGATCACTACATTATATCAATAAATATATTGCTGCTTCTGTCTTATGAGTGAAGTATTATAATTCCATCCGCGACAAGGAAATTTCACAGATGTCACTTCCCACAGGAGAACAGTTTATGCTATCTGCTCCCAACTCTACTACATGACTGTTGCCACTCAGTGCATTCCTTCTCTCTTTCAGTTGCTTTTTTCCGAGAACAATGTTCTTTATCTTGCTTGCTCTTTACCACCAACAAAGAGAGAAGTAAAAAAAACACTGCAAATACTACATACCAAATAGTTTACAAGATCCATCTGCTGTGCTATCCCTGTCATGCTTCTTCATCCATTTATGCGTTTTAATGATTTATTCTTTGGTATTAATAATATATTTACAGGTATATCTAGTGCATACAAAAATAACGTTGCGTTAGCATAGAGAGTAAGAAGTTCTCTTGGACTGGATTCTCAAAATGCATTTTCCCAACTCTTGCATAAGTCAGTAGACCAACCAACTGGCTAGTTATTTCAGTGCACTCCTCCTGTCTTCCAAGTTACTGCAAATTCAACATAATCCAGTATCAATCAAAACAGGTCCCAGCTTTGGCTTCTGCACCTACCTTCCCTTCAAATATTCCTATATATCAGACTTAAATCAGAGCCTGCCTCCTCAGTCCTTTTCTTGCCTGAAGATCCATTTCAGTAGTCTCCATAGCTTCTAGTCTCTCCTACTTCAGCAGGCAGCACAGCCCCAGCACTGAAAAGCTGGCTTATTTTCCCAGATAGAGACTTTAACATGTTCTTTGCAACTTTTCAACCACTCAGAATTCTCGATTTAAGGCATAAAAGACTCTTATCTATGCTGAGTATTCAGGATTAATTACGAACCATGCCCAGTGCTCAGAAAATCAGAGTTCTGTAAATTATACTGTGACATCTTTTTCTCCCCTGGTTTAACTTCAGTTTTGTGTCCTGGGGGAAAGATTCCAAGTTTCCCCCTCTGACTGAGGTTTTCAGAGATCATGAAAAATTCAGTAAAACTTTGCTTTACTGAAAAGAGAAAAGTAAATTTTTCCTGGGTCTTTTCACTTTTCTTGTTGAATTCTTTTTTTTTTTTTTTAAGCACAACTACAGTGCAGCTTTAAAACTAAAATATGTAATGAATAGTTTAATGGTTCCAGCCTGTACCAGGCTCCCCAGTGAAGTGGTCACAGCCCCGAGCCTGCTGGAGTTCAAGAAACATTTGGACAACGCTGTCAGACATATGGTCTGATTTTTGGGTGGTCCTGTGTGCAGCCAGGAGTTGGACTCGATGATCCTTGTGGGCCCCTTCCAACTCGGGATATTCTACAATTCTATGACTCTGTAATGATGAGCTGTTTTTACCACAATGACCAAAGAACAGAATTTTGGGCTTGGTTTATATGGCTATTATTTTGTGGAGAACCTCCCTCCCCCAAAATGTTATATTTATCAAGGTATCTACTTCTTTATGGCTATGTCCACATTATCAAATAGCATTTTACAGTGGCACAGTGAAAAAAAACTCCATCTGTAGCATGAAGCAATTGGTGGTGAGGTCCTGCATCCCCAGTACACATCTCAATGAGTTGACTTTGGACTAGCTTTAGACCTGTGGAATTAATGCCTATCAGATGTTGGAAAATATAAGGTGTACTCCTAGACTCACTGTCTCTCCTTTCCCACCTCTTTCTCTACTGTTTGTTAATTTAGCCAATGATATCCTTAAACACTTATCACAGTTAAAAAGCTCCAGCTCAGAATATTCATTGCATGTGACTAACCGTGCTAGAGTAACAACAGTATTTAGGTTGCCAAGCCAAGTACTAAAAAATCAGGAAAAGACTGTAAAAGTATATTTCCCCCCTTACAGATTCACACTGTATACTGAGCAACCTATGTCTTTATGAACAAAATACCATGTGTATATAGATGGTCAAGCAGAAAAAACACCTTAAAATGTACTTCACCTATAAATTCCCCTTTTTTCAGTACTGTATTAAATGCTATTGCAATCTGTGTCATTTTCAAATTCATTCATTAGGCTGATCAAACTAGTTTCAAATGCCTCTGACCTAACCATTTCTTTCTCTGCTCAGTAATCCAGTTCTCCTAAAATTAAAATGATATTCCAAATTTTTCAGAAATCTCAACTAGATGTTATTTGATTTCACATAAGCAACTACCTAAGTAAAACCAAGCTAACAATCAAAGATTTGACCACTGAAATGTGGAATGGATTGCTTAAAAAAGGACAGCATATTATTTCCTATATCAGTAGCAGATTTAATATATTTTTCATCACCTACCATTCTGAAGGTGTCATATGTCATTTGGTTTTAGCAACGAAAGAGTGATAAATGTTAAAAAATGTTGTATATGAAAATATAAAACCTAGCACAGTTCATTTTTACGAATATTCTATATTATTTTGCTATTCTATAAATCTTAGTTCTTAATAATTTATATTTTTGAAATGTAATTGAAGCAGTCACCTCCAACTGATGAATGACAAGCTTAACCTTAAGCTTACATTTAAGCATATATATATATATAAGTAGATGCACGTTGGAACATAAATCAGGAAATGAAAAAAAGAAAGATGTATATGCCTAATGTATATGGTTCAATGTTCCTGTAAGAGAAGGAAGAAAGGAAATTTTAATGCAGGTGAGCTTAAATATACGCTTTATATAAAGACATGTTTATGGCTGCACAAACATGGGGCAAGTGAAAAATCCGATAACTTCATATGAACTAATAGTTTGTATATTTATTTGAAAAAAAGATGTTGATTCTGTGACCACACAGACCTACAAAGAACAAGAATATAACAAGCACTCTGACAAAAATCTGCATCCACTCAGATGAGATATCAATAAACTTTCAATTGTTCTGGCATTGAATACATCACTACACAAAAAATAAGTGATATTCAAGAACCACTCAAGTCAAGTAACACTCAAATTAAATTTACATTTCCAGGACTCTCTTCTTCATGTGCTTCAATGTTAGCAAAAGAAGGCAAGAGAACTAAGAAGCAACCGTCCTGGATTAGAGCACCAGTACCTGGTTCAATCTGAGCCCAAAGCACGGGAATGAGATTTGAGACTGAAGCCATTTCTGTTTTGTGGTAGCCTGATATAATGACCTGATCAGGTGTAAGATTGTGGTCATTTCACACCGATGGATAGCTAAGCACCACTACACTGCTCTCTCACTCCCCCTCCCCGGTGGGAGAAAATATGATGAAAAAAAAAAAAACTCCTGGGTTGAGATAAGGACAGGAAGATCGCTCACCAATTACCATTATGGGCAAAACAGACTCGGCATAGGGAAATTTAGATATTTTATTGCCTGTTGATAACAGACTAGTGAGAAACTAAAAGCAAACTAAAACCACCTTCCACCCACCCACCCTCTTCTACCTCCTTCCCCCAAGCAGCGCAGGGGAACGGGGAATGGGGGCTGCGGTCAGCCCATATCGCTTTGTCTCTGCCGCTCCTTCGTGGTCACTCTCTGTTCCCCTGCTCCAGCGTGGGGTCCCTCCTACGGGATGCCGTCCTTCCCAAACGGGTCCTGCGTGGGCTTCCCACAGGCTGCAGCTCTTCAAGAGCTGCTCCAATATGGGTCCGTA
>VXAL01016521.1:61341-71674 GCA_013399475.1 Chauna torquata
GGGTCCCTTTTGGAGCTGGCTGGAGCTGGCTCTTATCTGACATGGGGCAGCTGCTGGGCTCTGCTCACATAGGCCACCCCTGCAGCTCCCCAGTACCAAAACCTTGCCACATAAGCCCAATATATACTCCAGCATTAATGTGTAGAATTGCTCAAAAATGACTAATCTTCAGAGGACCTTTATAAGCTATTAGATTTACACAGGGATAACAACAAGCACGTTCAAATGATGCCCTTCCCTGCAGTACTAGTTTCTGTTCCAAAAGCATGAGATAAAAAGCATTCAAAGACAAAATCTCAACTGTTTCTAACACGGAGGGAAAAAAAAACTTTTCATGTTTTCCAACTTTGTTCCTGGAAATGAGTAAACAACTTTTGTCTAAATGTTTAAAAACCTGCAGCCTGATTTAATCATAAGGAAAAAGTTCAGAGACAAGGGTTAAAATTTCTCAGAGTTAGAAGTAACCACAAATAGATTTATGTCATGAAAATAATGGGTGGTAATTTAAAACGAGCATGCCTCACTGTAGAATGACAACTGTACACTTATTCTGAATTGCTATTTGAACACAGCTAATTGTGATGGAACCAAAACATATGCAACAAATATCTACGTCTGTTTTTGTCACATTTACCATCAAAATCTTTACAGCTCATTTTATTTTCTGAGTAATACTTTTGTGACATCTTAACACAAACACCTGAGTTACATCAATTACTGACATGTTAAAATATATTTGAAAAATTCCCATTCTCAAAGAAATACACATTAATTCTCTTTTCTTAATTCTTTCTTAATTCTTAAATCAGCGCAGTCATTGGATTCTAGACACAACCTCAACTGAATGAAGGTGTCCACCTGAAAGTGAGCAGAATGGCCCACAAGAATGAATTCAGATATCTGTAACTGAAGCTGGATCTCTCCCAGGTGTCAGTAACAGTTCTAGATCCAAGACTAGAGACATGCAACTACACCACTCTGCACAAATGCTTAGGAATTACTTAAGTCCCATTTATATTATGTACATAGATGCCTAGATTTGTTCTTGAAGGGATGAGTGTCAGTCTATAAAGATAAAGATTGCTACTGTGTAGCTAGGAAGAATAAGAACATTAATTCTAGTGGTTTGGTTTGGTTTGGTTTGGTTTGGTTTGGTTTGGTTTTTAAGGTTACAGCTCCAGGCAGAATTACAGTATTTTTGTCTCCTCTTGTGAATTTTCTGTATTTTGAGATATTTCGGTCTACTGACATACTAATTTTGATTCTATATCTCCTGCTTTGTGAGTCTAAGAGGTAATATTGATCTGTGCCTTCAAAATTTACTCTCCCTAACAACATTTGATATTTGTCATTAAGCTGAGACCATTCGTCACTTTCTTTCATTAAAATGAGTCACCCTCTTAACATTTCCTTTGTTGTTTTTAAGGTCTAATATAACTATTGATTTATTGTCAACACCTCGTATCTTGTCTGTTGATAGAATTTATAGACTTTATACTTCCTTGTTCTTTTCTTTAATTGCCATCTGTGGATGTTACAAAGAGATACTCTTATCTTGTGTTCAACTCTGAAAGGCAAAGGACTGTTGTGATAACAACATTTGTTTTCTCACTCCAGTCTTTTTGTCTTGACATCTTTTCCCTCACAATAAATAATGGTTCCCCTTCAGAAGTTAGAAGAATTTTTTCTGAAGATGCTATTTTGTTTGAATATAACACTATTTTTGATAAGCAGAGAGGTGCATTACTCTCAATCAATTCCAGAGTGATTTCAGGAATCAAAAAATAATTTAGCTTGGAAGGGACCTCTGATGGTCAGCTGCTACAGTGCCCACTCCAAGGGGCATCAACTTCAAAGTTGTGTCAGGTGGTTCAGGGTTACAGCCAATTTTTTTTTTTATTTACCTCCAGGATGGAGATTCCAAAGTTTGTCCAGGCAACCCATTCCAGTGTTGACCATTCTTCTTAAAATTATTATTCCTAATATCTAATCACAATTTTGCATGATGCAACTTTCATCCATTACCTCTGATCCCTTCTCTGTGAAAAATTTCGTCTGAAAGAATCTGCAGTTCGATAAACATTCCCAGTTTGTTCAAAATTCACATTAAGCAAAACGCATCAAGGAAAGCAGAGAACATGCAGGTTTCATTATATTTACTAATAAGTTTCAAGAAGTTACAATGTTCCTGTTAAGAATCCAACAAAATTAAAGTAAGCTTGAAATGTCAAAAATAGAATAATTAGGAGGAAAAAGGGAATTTTTCAAAGACAGAGGTCTTCGGAGCATCTCTGTGATCATCTCTCCATTGCAGGGAGAGACACATCTACTGTTTATCCCAGTTAAAATTTTATGGAAAGTTCCTTGAACTTTCTGTAGGATTTGTACTCCTAATTTATTTTGTTTTATTTTTGAAGATCTTAACAGTTAATATTCATGGATCTGATACAACATTCACTAAAGTCCACCGTGTGGCTTCATATGAGTTTGAAATCAAGTATATGTACAGAGTACTCTAAGTAAACACATCAAGTTATGTGTAAAATTATAGTAACTGTCACTACTACGGAAAATATTATGTACTTATTTTTATTGAAAGCAACATTTCCAAAAAATCATTTCATACAATAAATTAATCTAATTTAGTTCTTCTGTCTCTTATTCACTGCAGAGTCAAAATAAAAAATGTTAGAAAAGTCACTTAATGATACAACATAGGACCTTTCCACAGGAACTGACTGAGAAGTTTTATCATCATTTAATTTCAAAATCATAAGGAATAATACCTTTGGATACATGAGTACTTTCATTAGTACTTTGGCTCCAACTACACACCAAAGGGAACTAGGCACTGTAGCATTTAAAAAAATTACGCACTTTTTAACAGGCTCATCTCTTTCAAAACACTTTTAAACGGGACTGAAGAAATCTTCCTGGAAAATTATTTTTGGGGTATGTAACTCTTCTGATTTAATACTATTGCTCCTTTATGTGATACAGTAAATGGTGACATAAATATTTATCTATATATTAATAAAACACTAAGCAATAAAAAATATTCATATTACCTTCTAGATATACAATTGTATTTTTGTAAGAGATTACTCAGAACTTACTGGATATAATACTTAACTAATACTTTTGTCTGCTCCATTTTTTTTTTCCATAAGAAAATGAATTTAATTACTGTTCTTATCTTACAAGTAGGTTACTTGTAATGCATGTAGAAATGCAGGCCAGGATTAGAGCTGGGGAGGGGTCAACTTTATGCATCCAAACCTCTTGATATTTCAAAAGCCTACCATGTCCCCCTGTTGTTTCCTCAAAGGATCCCCTTTTCCACATCCCAAGGCTTACATCTCCCTATGATTTTGAAAACTGAGTAGCAAAATATTTTCAGGGAGATGGGATAATATCATGATATCAAGCAAGAGGGATTCAATACCTCAATTCCCCAGCCTGCCTGAGAGTCACAAGTATTTTATTCTCAAATCAGAACGTAATTGGCAACAGGGCAGAAAAAGAAGCAAATACTGCTTCTACAGGCAACTTATTCCATAACTAACCATGACAGGATTCATATTCTAGATCACTACCTTAAACACCTTATTAAAAGAAAAAACCCTGTAAAAAATAAATGAAGAAATTACAAATTCCAATCCATATTTCATACTATGAAAACAGGATCTCAACAGATGCATATTTTATGAGAACAGCAATAAAAGTACAGCCAGTTTTCCATATTCATGAAAAGTGTTGCTGAAGATATTCATAGTATTCATCTTTAGGAGAATGTAAATTCTCCCTATCACATTGTGTAACATACTATAAAGACAGAAAAGAGAAGGCTTTTCTTTACATGACAGTTTGTTCATCTAATCTGTCTTATCTGGGCAACCCAGTCTTTCTCCTCTTCATCTTACGGTGTTAGGCTATTTTGCCTTTACAGTCTGCTCTCAGCTTTGTGTCTGCAACTTCTGACTGGCAGCAGTAGCCTTTCAAGCAGACACTCAGTGGAGTTATCTGAACATTTAATGACAGCAACTCCTCATAAGTAAGTTTTACCTAATAATTGACCTCAAGGGTACGGTTAAACACTTTTTTGACTTTACCTTGAGACTCCTAGCTGCCCAGTATGCTCAATTATTGCCTCTAATCGGTGCTTAACTATTAATATGTTAAAGTATTTGACACTTTAAAAGGACAGTGATTGAAGAAATTGCTGCTTTCTATGTGGCAGCTCTCCCATGCACACAGGGCACCTCCGCACTACGGTTCTTCCCCAGAGCCATCTGCCATCTGCCTCACCCGATGCTTCACCCTGAGAAGCCAAATCTGCATTTCTGGTTGCTGCTTGCAGGTTGAACTGGTGCGGTGGCCTCTTGGTGCCACACCATGACGCTCGTATGCACATGGAGGAACATTTCATGCTATCTACTCTCTCTTTTCCTACTTAAATGCAGCAACAGGGCAGCTGTAGTTATATGCCTGTGGCTGCATACAGAATAAGAGGGAATTCGGTTGGTCAGACAACATAGTTGTTCTCAATGTCCTCTAGCAATAAGGAAGGAGACTAGATGGGAAGCACGCTGTAGGGCAAACCTGACCTTTTTTGGCTTCCAGCTGCACCATGCATGTCTCTACAGGATTCAGAAAAGGAAACCACGATTCTTTTCTGAACTCTGCCATTGGTTTGCTATGGGACTTCGGGCACATCGTGTAATATTAGCTAAGCATTCAATGTTTCACTAACTTCTGGATTCAAAGTCTTGCTCCTTTTGAAACATCGGCCGTGATAAGAAATAACTCCCAAATAAAGATATGACACTGGAGAAACTTCCGCTTTTAGGGAGATGTCCATTTTCCACTGGATTTCAAGGACATCTACAAGTCTTCTAATGACAAAATTTAGCTTTTTAAACATTCTCCACATCATGATATGAGCAAGCTACAAGCTGATGGTTAGAAGAAATTCCCATACCACCTGAATGTGCCATAACTGCCTATGAGCCTTCCTCTGAAAAATCTAGTACCAGTCATTATCAGAATCGGGATACTACAATGAATAACCATTGGCCTCACTCAAGACTGGCAACTGCTACATTACGTTTTAGATATGTCTTAGCCTGGCACTCAAAGGTCTCCACTACAGCTGTTATGTTAGGACAAATGGCACTATTCAACATAGCAAAGCAGTATTCGTTTCCTTGATGAACAACAAAATGTTATGTATGGTGGAACACCATTCTCCTTTCCCTTAAGCGTTCCACACATTGCCAACACAACCTTACTTCCACCAGACTGTTTATTCCAAACAGCTTGGTGTTTTCCTTTGTTGCTTTGTTTTATTTTCATGTGCCTCTAACATGCCAGCACTGCTGCTGAAGCTGCTGGTTAGAGCCCTAATTAATTGTGTTTCTCTATCCCTCACTTGACAACATGCAAAGTGGAAATATCAGTGCATCAGCCAGAGCTCCTGTAACCCAGTCACCAGTCCGTCAGATATAAAAGTGTGCTGCTCCTATTCAATCTTTCCATTTCTAAATCCCCTAAGAGAGCCTCAGTGGCACAGTCCGCTGCCATCTGCAGAATGACAGTCTTTACAGATAGAAAGGTCTTGCTTCAAAGCAGACCAAGAGAACACAGTTGACATTTCTGCATACTGTTGTACTCACAAGGCTTTTCATTCATGACACTCTTGAATGATGCAAATTAACTGATGCTGAAATGCATCTAGAATATAAAGTTTCCATCTCTAAATCTTCACAGACATTTCATAGGAGAAATATCCCAGCTCTGCACTAAGATTACTATTTGACTATTGATTAACTATACTACTAATTCTTCAGATAATGGAAACTGTGGCTTCTTTGAACCTCAGAAAAAGGTATCGATGATCTGACTTCTGCCAAATATTCATCAGTTAAAAATCTTCCCATTAGGAATCAGATCAGAAGAGATTGCATGAAACTGGATTTTGCCACGAAAAAAATATTTCCATTCTAAATGGCAACGTAGTCAAAAAAAAAAGACTCAGTTGCTTGGATCTCTGAGCTTCCTGTAAATGTTTGTAAGGAAAAAAATATTTTTAACAGAAGAATCTCCCTGAGAGAGAGAAAAAAAAAAAATACTGAGTTACCTGTCACTTGCCAGTGCTTGCACCACTGTTGAAACTGAGTTTATCTTCATTTCGAAGATGAATAATTATAACTATATATGCTGCTTTATTTATCAGTATTCTAAATTATAGTATTTCACACCATTTTTTACTGTTTCTCTTTCTCAAGTTTTTTCATTAAAAAAAAATTAATTTTCAATAGTACTTGCCTTTATGTGCCCCTACTAATCGTTGGTTTAACATAGTGTGGTTCTTTATCATGGTCTATTCTTATTCTATCATTGTTTGTTCATATAACAGCATTTATAAGGCTCTGGTTTGGATGTCAGAAAACAAAAGATTGTTTTAAGAGTATAGCACAAATTGTTGGTTAATTTATTAGAAATAGAAAATTATTACAGAACTGTAGCCTGCCAAATGAGCAAGTACTATGTGGACACTGCATTTATCCTATTCTTCTCAATCTTCTTCACAATCTTCTTTACTTCTTTACTTACTACAAATATTTCAGGAAATTAATCATCATCATGGGGCCTCAGACAGCAGTTTCTACAAGCTTCTACATACAAACCAGAATCAACTTGCACTACAGAAACTAATCCAGTTCTATTATATACTTCCCTGTATTACAAAGAACCATGTTCAGTTTTTAACTGAGTCTACATCTGAGCCTAATTCTAACCTGTTTATTCTATTGGAACATATTGATCCCATAACTTTTGGCAGTAAACTGCAAATCCCACTAGGAGTAGCCATTAGGCTGGGTAATAAATCAGTGTCTTGACAACAGCATCATACATTACAGTAAAAAGCAGCTGCGGATGACTTTTGGAGTCTGCCAACATGTCCACGAGTTATTTGAAGCAGGCAATGATACCAACTCATGCAGCTGTAGTGGACTGACCTCTGCCAGGCCAGTCTCAGGACCGCAGCTTTTACAGTAAGAATGCTTTCCTCACTAACATGGAAGGGGAACGAAATATATTTAAGGGCAACGAAATTGGTGAGGAGTATGGAACACAAGTCTTATGAGGAGCGGCTGAGGGAGCTGGGATTGTTTAGTCTGGAGAAGAGGAGGCTCAGGGGAGACCTCATTGCACTCTACAACTTCCTGAAGGGAGGTTGTGATGAGGAGGGGGTCGGCCTCTTCTTCCAGATAACTAATGATAGGACTTGAGGAAATGGCTGCAAGTTGTGCCTGGGGAGATTTAGATTAGATATCAGGAAAAACTTTTTCTCTCAGAGAGTGGTCAGGCACTGGAACGGCCTGACCAGGGATGTGTTGGAGTCACTGACCCTTGCGGTTTTNAGAACTTACTCTCTTTCTAACTCAGGCAATAAATAAATAAAGATGGTAAAATAGATGGGAGGAGGAGGGATGAGAGGGGATGTCAGCTTCCTGAGCCTTAGCAACCGTCTGAATTCCAACCCAGACCAGTCTGTGTGGGATCAGCTCCTGAGGCTGGCAGGCAACAACAGTGTGGGACACTGACAGTCCACTAACCGCTGAATTTTTCACTTCGGTCTGGAAGACCCTTTGACAAGTTCTCCATGATAGGAAGTTGGGTTTTTGTCTCTTTTTTCCTTTTCTGTTCTTTTTAACCTCTCCCAGTTCAGCGGAATATGCTTCTGACTCACCAGTTGGAGTCAGTAAGGTTTAAGCACGCACTTAAACATAATACCATGCTTCCTAAGAAGTAGATCTTGAAATCAGGAGGAGATTCAACACTTAGCCCTAAATTGTCATTTCTTTGGGAAAGGAGCAGTTTGTTTCTTCTCTGTTTACAGAGCCCATAGCACATGCTGGATTTCTGATCCCTGGAGGTTCAACAGTAAAGCTTTATCATCATAAAGAACAACCCCACATGTCCAATGACTGTGTGATACAGTTTACTGTCTTATCTTACTTGATCCAGCTATCGCATACAGTGAGTGCTTATGCTAATCATGCAGAGTTTAATCCACTCTGTTGTGTTGCTCATGTCTTCTTTGGTCCTGCCACACTCCGATGGGCACTACTGCTACTTTCTGTTTCTTTGGGTTAAGGAAATGGTTTTCTTCTTTAGCTGGAAGTTGATGTCAGTGTAATGAATTACTTGCACTGCATGCGCTTAATACGGTAATGCTGGTAAGTCACTGCTGTATCTTGCACATCTCTAGGAAAAAAAGTTTAAAAAACACCATAGAGAGAGGGAAAAACCACATCACAAGCTCCCATTACAAGATGCAAAGAAAATCAGCAAAGCTTATTTGTGCCTAAAGACCTTCCCACCAGTCTTTAGTGATTTTCCATTCACAGCAGGTACTCTGTATTAAGCATCCAGTCTGAAGCATCTGTCAACACCTCAGGCTGCAACAAAGCGGCTGCTATTTATTGGCTAGCCCTGGCTGTAAGAGTTCTCTAGGGAAGCTCAGATATTACAGACTCACGTTAAAACTGCTACTGGAACAAATACATTTTTGCTTGGCTGCAATATTAAAAAGTGATGCCTGACCAGTAATTAAATAAGCTGCCAGATAACACAAAATGTGTTGGGCTAGTTAATGTATGCAGATGTCACTACAGAGAGTGATCTAGTAAACAAAACAGGAAACAAAGCACTAGCTCAACAAATTAACCTTTATGGGTTAAGCAGGCTGTGAGCAATGAACAGCGATAGGATGATTTTTTTTTTTAAATTAAGTTACACGAAGATCTCACTACTTTTGTCAAACAAGGTGAACATGAGCGTGTCACTTGGGCTTCTGACCCCCAGCTGCTCAATGGCCACTGTACAGCAGCCATTACCCTCATCTTTATATTTAAGGACTGTTTGTTGTGCTTGGTGCTGTACAAACCCAGTGTTATTAGTTTGGGTCTGTCAGTATTTTTATCAGAAATCATATTATGCAAAAAACGCTGACAAACATGGAAAATGAGCCCTGCCTTTGTGTAAAACACCTGCCTGTATGTTCTCTGCTTAGCTAGTCAATGTGCCTGGAATGCCTCCTGGATTTAAAAAAAAAACAAAAAAACATGTAAAAGGATATTGTTGGTGTACCTAGACAGGCAGCCAGCCTTCAGCCTTCAGTAATAGATGGATGAATCATAGAAAACTGGAGCGATCTTTAGTACCACAACTAGAATGAACTGGGCAGTTTGGATTAGGATGTGAAAGAACTTCTGTTTTCCTAGACATAAATCTAGGATCTGGTATGCCAAAGAGTGGGGTTTAATACTTCTCACAATTTTAAGCTGGAAAGTTTGGAAGTGTTTCTGTTTCTGCATATATACTAATATTAGGATTCTTTTGAAGGTAAGCTATTTGCCTTCCACATGCTTCAGCTGAATTCCTTAGGTTAATTACACATGCTATCTATGAACATTCTATGAACAGTCCTATGAAATAAATAATGTCTGATGTAAGTCATTCCTAGGTGCTTTCTTCAGGAGACAGACTTTATCATTACCATCTGCCTTGTCAACTCTTCTTAGTTCATGCATTATTTACCTACTAAACCATGGTGACAGTGGTGGAGCAATAATGCTCTGTTTTGAACCTCCAGCTGCCATCTATGCAAAACAGGTTGAATGCCAAAGAGATATGAAATATTCATGCTTTCCATTTTTTTTTTTNTTTTTTTTTTTTTTTTTTGTAGCTGATAACATCCTAATGTATAGCAGACTTTAAAGGCTCAGTATATTGGTCATGCATTTACCTCTTCCACTCAAAATACCAAAAAGTGTGAAGGACAGGGTAGGTAGTACTTCTTTGCTGGTAATACCTCTCGCTATAGCAAGTAGTCTTTAATTTATGGATTAATTTAATTTATTCTTATTATCCTGGTTATTAAATTAATTTAATTTAGTCTTTAATTTATGGATTTCACAGAACAAGTCAGCTTTTGGCTTTTAGACAAAATGACGTAACTTTTGCTTCTAACCTGATAACTAGATACAAGATTCATAAATTTCTGAGAGATGTGCAGACTTCATCATGATCAGTCACAGTTTCATTGGTTTTATCAGCCATGTCTTATGGCATCCTGAGCAGTCAAAACCTGCCTTCCCTCAGACTGTTAGATAACACTACCATTTTCTCCTCAAATATTTTGACACTTTCTCCCTGGTAAGACGTTTCTATGTGGAATTCATTGTATCATGTAGAGCTTCAGTGAAACAGCAGAAGATGGCAGATGTGTATGAAGCTGCAGATGAGGCCTTCTTGCTTCAGC
>VXAL01016522.1:0-29322 GCA_013399475.1 Chauna torquata
GTGGTGGAGCTGAGCTACCTACTTGTGTGAAACCTCTGCAGACATACATTGTGCTACAGACCTTAAAAAACACCTAGTGTGTCTAAAAGCTTTTTTTTTTTTTTCCTTCTGACCCTGAGTGGATGGTCTCGCAGAAGATATCTCCTCTGCCTATAAACTTTTTCTCATCTTCCATCTTTAGTCTTTACAACACTTTGAATCCCACAGAAGTTCACTAGAGGGAGTCCTTGTTATTTACAGTTCTGTGATATATTTATATATTCATAAACACAAAATAGGTTATAAACAGCAGATACTAGGTTTTGTATTCATGTCTTAATATAGACCATTCTTCCTTTCTTGAAAGAGAATATAATTCTCCTGGCTATACATTGTCTTATCTGTGTACTTCTGCTCTTCCTGAAATGCACCATTTTCTTGACCTTAACGGTCACCTGTGGTAAAGCACGCAATATGTTATGTGGATGTTTACATAAAATAAAACAACAACATAGTATAATTCCATTTCCTTTCCATCTTTCTTCCTCTCCAAAAAAAAAAACCAGCAAAGACTAAGAAAAACTCTTTTTTGTTTAAAATTTAGCAGTATCTGTTGGAGAATGGTTTATCTCCCATGCTCATCTTAATCTTACTACCGTTTAATGTCCAGAAATACTCCTAGCATGTATCTTTTATAAAACAGAATACGTGGCACCCTTTGGTTACTTTCATTGTGATTTCTCTTTTCTGTTGTCACTGAACAGGGAACATCTTTTTGTTCTCTCTCACACTGAAGGGAAAACAGCAGGATTCACTGTGCAATTGAACAGTTTACGACTGCATTTCAAGGTGGAGGCAGCAGCAGCACAGAAGACTTGGATTGAGAGACTGCATAGCTGTTGAAGAGCCATTACACGATGTTGTTTTCAGACTGTAAATAGCCTCTAACCACAAAGCAAAATTAAGCCCTGAAGCGGGTAGGAACAGAGGAAAGCACACAGAATATATTGTTTTATTTCCTATGGTGAGAAACTGTTCCATAAATGGTTCAATTTCCTTTAATTAACTCCACTATTTTTTTTTTTTTTTAACCTATCCGAATGCTGTGTGTCACTGGAATGTGTGGGTATGATGGATTGTATGGTGGATGTTCTTTGGAAAGAACATATATCATTAGCAGTAATACATGTGCTGATTTGGGGCAATTTCAGTTAACTGGAATTAATTGTCACTTCCTGTGGCTGGTTCTCCACAGGCTTAATTGGTGTATTCTGTCAATAGCAGTAGAATACAACAATATGCAGAGACAGTTTTACTGTTTCTGATGAATATTGGTCTTGTTAGCACAGATTAGGAGTCTGTAATATGGAGCAGGCCAGTTTGACTAAAGTATCTCGGTGCACTGTGCCTACTGCCATCTGTGTTACACTAAATATAAATGACATAATATGTGCTTTTTGCTTTTGCTGAGGAGGAATTAGCATCTGTAGTGGTACTGATTCATAATCTGGTTGAACCATACTGTCCTGTAGCCTAGTCAACATAAAAATTAGATTCAAGCTGCAAAGACATTCTTCTAAGCTGACTATCAGACTTGTGTTTTAAATAGTTGTAGCGCTATGATTGCAGATGCATGACTGATTATTTTACTTTTTATACAGGCACTCATGAGATACTTTCAAATGCTCTCAGATTTCAATAGCTATCACCTAAAATAGGTACAAATCTAAAAGATCAGCAGTTTGTATGTTTTTCCATTCCCTATTTAGGGTAAAATATTTGAATGTGATTCAAATTAACATTTGAAAATTAAGTATTTCCTCCATGATATTACATGTTACATACTGATGTCAGCCATAAAATAATCTGATCTCTTTATGTACCCTTTTAAATCCGAATATTTCTTAGCCACTTATGAAATAAAATGCAAGAGCTGTTGGCCTATCTCTCCATCTATTTCTGAAGCAGAGAGCAGCAACGGGTTAATACTGGTAACCTTCCTCAGCAGTACATTTTCTTTTGACAAAGGGAAGAATACCATAAGTTGCAGTACCAATGCAGCCCAAAGATTTTTTTTTTTTTAGATGAAACTATGCTATCGCAACTGTAGAACCGTGAATTTCTGAAGAGTTGTTAAGCAGACCAGGTTCCCTCTTTATGTTCAGCCTGCCCTTCACCTAATCCAGAAAGGCCAGAGTAATTTCAATTGATCTGGCATAAGTCTAGATGACTGTGGCATCAATTCTGTGTTTCAGCAGCAACACCCATACCCCAGCCTTGCTTCCCAACATACGTTGAGGGAAGTCAGTTGAATTAATTGCAGAATGCTGGGCTGAGTTTTTGTCACTACTGCTTTTTGCTCCCAGCAGTCCTTCTTCCACATTTTCCAGGGTCTGACTTTGAAATCTGAAAAGCTAAACAAAGGGAGGATGACCAAGCCAGATCACATTTGATTTGCTCATAACACTGCTGTTTTCGTACTGGCAGATGCTGTCAGTATATCTCAGAATGAGCTTCCAGGGCTTGGTACCTCTTAAAAAGTGCCTTATAGTCATTTCTGTTGACCAGATACTGGGTTTATAGATCCAGTTTAAGACAGCTTCATGAAACAAAATAATCATGAGGTGGCCTAAACTGCTGACAAAGTTTTATCAAAGTTTGTTGCTGACCCATAATTTGTATAAGCTTCTATATCTATATCTATATATAAATGTTTACAAACTATACTACAGATACTGATTGCCCTAAGCTCCATCTGCAGCCAGTAGAGACACACAGGTTTGTGTAGGAAAAGTCCACAGTGGCTAGATCACCCTCTGATCTTCTCTTGATTGTATGCTAGGGGATGATGAGCCACCGTAGGATAAATTGGTATATACTCCCTTCCCTTCTCTCCACTGATGTATCTGTAGATAGAGAGACAATTTTGAAGTGTTAAGATATGGAAAAAAACAAAAAACAAAACAACCACCTGCTAGTCAGAAATAAACTATGAAGTTATGTAGGTTGATATCGACAGCAGCCAACTTCCAGCCAGAGGCTGAAAGCTCCCAAAAGGATTAGGTTGTTGAACTTACTGCAAACAAACAGATATTCAGCCTAAATTGCCTGCACCTGGAATGCTTCCATCAGGCTCCTGGTCAGAGTTCTGATCACACAGCTAAGCAGCACTGTTCTAATTATGGGTTAATTTGTGAAATTCATTTCATGATAGCAGTTTGATACAGTTTCCTATCTCATCCTCTTTTGATTTTAGCTGCTGCCAAATCAGGCTGGTAAATGTAACACTAGAAGTGTGGAGGTATGCTGGAGAATGGTCAAAGTAGCATAAAAGTTCAATTTGCTACCAGAATATGAGAGCTTGCAAAGATCCTCATGCCCTTCCCTGTTCTAGGTCTTCCCGTTAAAATCATGGGAAGAAGTAAGTAATAAATGAGACTGTATACACTGAGAGTGGACAGAGTTTCGGGGAAGGCAGCTACAACATTCTCACTGATTTTGCAGGAGGAGAATCAGGGTTCATGAGTGAAAATCCATACAAGTGATAATCTCTTTGTGAGTTGTCTCTTTGGAAGCAATTTACAGGGATTAGGATAAACTAAATGAAAGGTTGTAGGAGAAGGAGATTTGATTTAGGGCAAAACTTTTTGCATATCTTTGGTGTCTGCAATTGTATTTTCTCATAAGAAGCCATCAGCAACGCTGTCTATATGAAAGGCTACTGTGAAGACCTTAAAGAAATATCACATAGCTGTAGCCATCAAAAACAAACAGACCAAAACAACACAACCTTACAAACGAACTCACAAAATTTGGATGGCCTTTTTTAAAGCCTAACGAAGGTGTGTGTCAGGGCCTGGAGCATACCAACAGGCCTTAACTGCCCTGACCAGCAACACCTGGGACCAGCATCATCAGTGATTCTTCTACCCAAGGGCCCAGGAGCCCAGGCTAAGTCTGAGCCATGCTGTAGGCAGCCCTGTCCTCCACCGTCCTGGCTTGCTGACGGGATTCCTCCATTGGCCTTGGACTGGACTGGGTGCCTTGCCCCGCCTGATGTCATTAGGCAGTCAGAGGAGCCTGTCCCTCTCACCAGCCTGTCCCTGCCTGGGCGCTGCAGGACAGTGCCCTGACTGGTGAGGGTGCTGCCCTGCCTGTGCTGCTGGCACCTGGGGCACCTCTTGGCTCCTGGAGCAACCCTGGTCTTGCTGTTCCCCAACAGCTGACTCAGGCCATGCATTTGAGATAAGTAAGATTTAATTATCTGGTGGTTGTGGTTTAACCCGGCAGGCAGCTCTTCACCACACAGCCATTCACTCATCCTCTCCCCAGACCAGTGGGATGGGGTTGAGAATCAGAAGAAAAAAGTAAAAGCTCATCGGCTGAGATAAAGACAGTTTAATAGGCCAGAAAAGGAAGGGAAAATAATAATAACAGTAATAATAATAATAATGAAAGAATATACAAAGCAAGTGATGCATAGTGCAATTGCTCACCACTCACTGACTGATGCCCACCCTGTCCCCAAGTGGTGGCCCCCTGCCCACCCCGGCCAGCCACCCCAGTGTTATTGCTGAGCATGACACCACATGGAACGGGACATCCCTTTGGCCAGTCTGGGTCAGCTGTCCTGGTCCTGTCCCGTCCCAGCTCCTTGCGCACCCCCAGCCCCCTCGCTGGCAGGGCAGCGTGAGGAGCTGAAAAGTCCTTGGCTCTGTGTAAGCACTGCTCTGCAGCCACTAAAAACATCACCACTATTTTCATCACAAATCCAAAACACAGCATTGTGTGAGCCTCTGCGATGAAAATTAACTCTGTCCCAGCCAAAACCATGACACTGGTTCTGGTAAGTGTTCCCAAAATAAGCTGTAGCAGAAAATGTGGGCTTTTGTTGAATTTCACAACTGCTGACAAGCTTCTATATAAGCCCTACAGAGCTGGATGGAAATAGTGAGCTGAAGATGTATTGAGTTTTCAGTGTATTGAGAACAGCATGAAGCAATGACTCTGTTAAACGCTTGTTTGTGATAACAAATTCACAGACTACTTTCTCGTCAACTGTCACAATTGCGATATTTGATATATTGCCCAGATATTTGTGGGCAATAACACATAAGTTAAAACCGCAATTCAGCAATTTTCTTAAGTGCCAGTGCAACTATCTGGTGGTCAAAGCTGCTGTTAAGGAGTGGTGGCATCTTCTCAAAGAAGCAGAAGGATTGATAGTGCTGACCATCTACCAGAACCCAGAATGCTGTGAAGGAGTGAAGTGTTTCTCCCCACCTCCATCTTGCCTGCTGGGGCTCCTCTTTTTTTTTTTTTTTTGTACTTCCCCTTCGTTTTCACATACAGAAAGGCAAGGTAAATGCTTTGTAACAGAGGAGGTCTTGGATTCAGAGGCACACCTCACGTGTGTACCCCCTCTGCAGCTGGACATTGGATGTGCTGGAAGACGCAGCACCTAACTAGCCAGACCTGCTGGTGGCCCCTAGTACGGGCAGACGTGCCTGAGGTTTGTCTGGGCCTGTGACTCCAGTGATTGCACCAAACAACCTCTTCGAACACCACAGTATTTCTCACAGTCCCTCTCCAGTCCAAACCAACCTTGGTAGCTTGTGTGTCAATGGATTCCACAGTCCATCTGCACCTCTTGCAGGAAGTTGTCCTACTTCACCAAGGTGGATCATTTCACCCTGCCTCCCTACCCCCTTCCCCAAGAAGTTGCCACAATCTCTCTGATTCTTCTGATTCCTCACTCTTCTTCATTCTCTGATGGCCACAACACTTTTTTTCTGATACTCTGGCCTCCCAGACAGTGTTTTATGGAGCAGTTCACAGCCCCATTCTGGAAGGATCCCATGGACCTCCTCTGAGTGCAAAACCACTTTTCAAGACCCAGAGATGAATGGACAGAGGACTTCCTGGATTGACTTCAGATCTGGCTTGTCACTTTGTCTTGTCTGATGATCACTCAATGGTTGAAGGAATCTGTCCCCAGCCTGGCCATCCTCAGGTGATACAGGACGATGAGAGCACTGCCTTCCTGTGTTGCATGCTTCTACACCTCATGTTCCCTTGTGGAGCAGTCCTGCTTTTGCTGCTGCCTGGAAGGCTCAATGCTAGACCACTTGGAGACCTGTACTTTGGCATGTTGGGTCTGAGTTAACATTGGTCACCTCAACTTCAAAAGGAAAGCCCTGCATGCTCTTCATTCTGAATCAGTTTGTGGTGGTGTTTGTTTGTTTGTTTGTTTGTTTGTTTGTTTTTAAAGATTTCGTAGTAAGACGAACCATGGAAGGACATTTGAAGAAAATGACAAATAATTCTGCAAAGCTTAGGTACAATTCTGCCAAACCTCTGTATCCAAAATAGTTCTCCTCCGTGCTACTAAGTCTTGATGACTAAAAAATAATTAGTAATCTTTTTTTTTTCATTTGATTTGTAATAATAGTGCTATTCCTTCTGCAACGTCAGGCAACAATATTTTCTCCAAGAAAGGCTCATCTTCCATTTTCTTTCTATGTTTTCAAATTTCTTTCCTTCTTTCTGTGGCTGGTGTTCAATTAATACTATGGAAAAATAGCTCATATGCCAAATCTAGTGTAAAAGCCATCACTGATGTGCTTAAAAAGCATATTTTAGTACATATTGCATACAAATACAGTGGTCTTTGGTACCCATAGTGTAAGATGTTTCTTAGTTAAGATCTTTCTTAACAGGATTGAAAGGATTTTACTTTCAATTTCTTTTTTTAAAACTGTTGATTATTGAAATGTTTTCAGTTTCACTTATGACTTTCGGTAATAAGTCCAAGAAACATAGAAATTGCAGTCTGGAGTTTCCTAAATTACTCATTTCTGTGCTTAAAGTGCATCTTTGATTCTGGTCCTTGTTTTGGAACAGATTTTCACATGACTTTGGTCACGTGGTCACTTTGAAGTACTGTTTCTTACTGACTTTATCACCCAGTGTAGAGCTGACAGATGCTAGGCAACGATATTTTGCAGCTTATTGTGAAGTGTATAATCAGAATAAACATCACTGTGGTAGATGAAAAATATAATGGGTACCTAACATTTAAAAAATATATATCAATCCCTGTGGCAAGTAAATGAAGCTATTTTTGCAAGTTTCATACGATAGAACATGAGAAACCAATTGTTACATGTCCAAGCAACAATTCCTGCAGCACTCAGTAATATATTGTAGCGTATCAATTATTAATTGCTAACCATCTTTATCACAGCTGACAGAACTATGAAGAAAGATATGAGTGCTGTAAAAAGTAAACCTAGTAAGAAATGATGTTATCAGAAAGCGACAGAAAATCTAACAGTGAGAAGAAATAAGGCTTTTTTATATTGACCTCAGCTTCAGATATAGTGTAGTTTATCCTGACCTGCACCACAGGAGAATCTGACACATCATCTCTGTGTAGGATTTACGTATCCTGTCAGCGTCTAGATACTCACAGAATTCCTGGGAGTTTTCAGTATTCTGGCTGCAAGACTCACAACACTGTAGGTGAGCTGTTCTTCTTAACTGGTGTTTCTGCGTCGATTGAATGGAATAAAACTTGGTTTTCATTAGCTTTCTATTTAGCCCGTACTTTCTTATTCTGTTTGCAGTATATTATAGGTGTGATGGGAAGAGGGGCCAGAAGGAGAAGGAAGTTATTATAGGTTGCCTTATATTTCATATCCTTGGGCAGTAGTAATCTCTGATATAATGACAGCCCCATTAGAAGGATAAAGCAACAGTTTTCTGGAAGGGGGTTAGAGAATAAAAGAATTCTTATCAAGTAATCTTAATCATAAAAGAAGTAATGAAATCTAACTTAACAGTGTATTTTCATCCACGTAGGCTACAGTCTGATCATTGTCTTTCTTCTGATTTGCTATGAAATAACCGCTAAAGCACCCTCTGTACTAAAGGAAGAAAAGAAATATTTAGGTTAGTGCAAGGGGACCTAGTTATGAGTTATAGGACATGATTTAGAAAGGGAAAATGTCACTATGGTGAGATTCTTTGACCTCTAAAAAGGGGAAGTCACAATGGCAGCCAAATTGTTTTGTTCAAATTGTTAGTTTTCCTAACTTTGTTAGGAAAAAACGCTGTCTGGGCAAAGCTGCAAAATGTAAGAATTTTTTTTCTGTAGCTTCAATTGCCCGTTTAACCTGTGTATCTAAATATAGGTGGTATAATAAATAAGTATCTCCTCTATGTTTCAGTGATATATCTCTGGCTTCACAAGCTTGCTAGCGTTCTAGCGTGCTTGCTACCTTTCTTAGAAAGCCTTTGCTTACGGAACTAAGGGCTGGAATTTTTCATGTTTCCTTCTGATTATGTATTTAATCTTTTACTTATATGTGGCTCATTGTATATTATGGATTATGGTATTGTAAGAGGACCTGAAGACTTTAAATTTTGTGGTTATATACAATTTTAGCATCTTTCCCTGTAGAAATGGGCTGCCCCCATTTTCAGTATAAAGACAGATGTTGTTCCTGTAATCTCAACCAGTTTGGGATGGTCCCTTACCACGAACCACTGCTCTTATTAAGCAAGTTCTGCTAATCACCAGCTTGCAGCAAAGTGCAAAGTTTTAGGAAAGCATTTGCAGTTGCCCTGACTCTCAGCTCAGCACTCCCTTTTTGCACTCTGCTTGTCTTTCACTGACATTCTCACACATTCTTACTAAAACAGTGAGTTTAGAAATATGGCATATCAGTTTGAGAGTAAAACAGCATCCATGTAAGAGCAACCTCTTGAGGACTGCCAAATCCAAGTGTGTGACAGCTGATAGTAACTCTCCACAGTACGCAGAGGAAAGCAATTTGATAGTTGAAAAGTCTGTCCAAGAGACTAAAATTGAATTTCCTTTCCTGACAAAACTTCTGCATAAAGCAGAAAAACATTCTAGCTAAAGGAATTAAGGACAGCAATACTTAAATTTTGAATGTGAAGCCATTGCTCTGTATGGGCACACCTGCATACAATACATGGAAGGAGTTAAACATCTTAAGTGAGGTGCGCCTGTTGGTGTTGGAAGGAGCCTAAACTAGTCAAAACAGAATTCAGATATGGGTTTTGGTCTTCATGTCAGCCCTCTGCAGGAGGCAAATGCTGAAGCTCCCTTCCCCAAGGAAAGAGCTCCTTCCCCCAGGCCCTCTCCCTCCCCCCGCTGCTGGCTGACTGTGGGCAGGTGGTAACTAATTCCCCAGCCAGAGGCAGAAGACCAATTTCAATCATTGAAGTTTTTCAGAAGATTTGACAGAAGTTGTGGCCCCAGTTAAGAAATCAGCCACACCTATCTGTTTTGCCCCTCTGCTGGAGACTAGATACCACACAGCAAAGGCAGGAAAAATTGTTTGTTTACACCTCTGCTGCTCCCATTCACAGCCCAGCTTATTTAAATAAGCCGGAGCTGGTTCTTTCTCCATCTCCTTTTCACCACTTATCTGTGCAGTAAACCAGCTACAAATTTTAATTTTGCACTAAAGCAAAGAAAATTGCTTATATAGGCCAGTGTCTTCTAGGAATGTATCTGCACATAGTGCGTGTTGCTCTCTTTGTTGACCTTCATTTGTAAGCCAAAAAACACAAGAAGAGTTCAAGCACTGTGCCACAGAGCAACTGGGCTTTCACAGCAACAGGTGAAAAGAACTTTGTCTGACTTATGATACAAGAACTTTGTCTGACTTATGAACAAGAAATAGAAGGCTACTCAAACACAGACGATACACAAAGAGTTCATAGATGTAAGCAGTACAAAATTTAGCTTATGTGGATAATGACCAAGAAAGAATATTAGGAAAAAGTTCTTCAGCGAGAATGTGGTTGTGCTCAGGAACAGGCTCCTCAGGGTGGTGGTCACGGCACCGCGCCTGTTGGTGTTCAAGAAGCATTTGGACAATGCTTTCAGACATAGGGTTTGGTTTTTTGGGTGGTCCTGTGTGGAGCCAGGAGCTGGACTCGATGATCCTTGTGGCTCCCTTCCAACTCAGGATATTCTATGATTCTGTGATTCTATATTTAAAACTGAAGTTTCACCTTGCAGATACCTAACAGGAGAACAGGCTAATAGAAAAAAAATCTAATATAACTGAAAGTGAGAAACTAATTTCAACGAGGGTCTTGAGGAGTGCTGTGTGTTGGCACTGTACCATAAACACTGGCCCAAAGAAAGACAGAGGGGAGCACCTCCAAGTAAAGCACCTCTTTTATGTTTTTCATTACTTTTATGTTTTATACTTTTAGTTAAATCAGGTTTGTATTAATTAGAGCAAATTATTATCATCATCATCATCATCATCATCATTATTTTAACCTAATATTTCTAATTGTTGTCAGGATCAATATATACCTAAAACTAATTCAGAGTTACGTATTCTATATAAAGAACTCTGAATATGTACTGTTTTTGATCACCACACTTTCTGACTTCTACTTCTCGGAAAGCCCCAGCTTACTTCTCATTTCTGAATCTTCTCAACTCTGACTCTTTCAGGTTGCTGTATTTCCTAGTAGTATGACCAAAGCCAAGCTGGATGTATATGATGTTTTTCATTTTTACTAATGTCGTGTATGTTATTATCCCAATCTATTTTGCTGATATCTTCTATAGGTTAGAGCGCTAGGAAGTGCTCTTAAAGGAGCTCACGTTAAACGATAGATCTGCTAAGGAGTGAATGAATAGCTGAAGTAATAATTTCTCTCAACATCCCAGATAGACCTTGAAGAGGACACCCTGTTACCAGTCTCAGAAGTTTGCACCAGCCAGGAGAAATTCTTACTTGATGTGATTAGCATGAGGCACTATACCTAATGCAGACAATTTCTCTGGTTTAACAGAAAACAAATGCAAAATCTATCTTTTAGGAAGAAGCCCTAACTTAGGAATTGATTTTTTTCATCATATTTTCTCCCCTTGTTCTTTTGAGGAGGGGGGGTGAGAGAGCAGCATGGTGGAGCTTAGGTGCCTGTCAGTGTGAAACCACCACACAGGGACAACAGGAGCCAGTTAAAGGCTCTTTTAGCCACTATTGGCGTTACCTAATGATGGAATCACAGAATCATTTAGGTTGGAAAAGACCATCAAGATCACCAAGTCCAACCATCAACCTGACCTACTGAGTCCCGTCATTAAACCATGTCCGTTAATGCCACGTCCACATGTCTCTTAAATACCTTAAATTCCAGGACTCCACCACCTCCCTGGGCAGACTGTTCAAATGCTTGACCATCCTCTCTGTGAAGAAATTCCTCCTAATGACCAATCTAAACCTCCCCTGGCGCAACTTGAGACTGTTTCCTCACATCCTAGCACTTGTCACTGGAGAAAAGAGACCAACACCCGCCTCACTGCTGCCTCCTAATGTGGTGTCTACGTCAGTTGTCTCCAAAACAGGATGCACGCATCCCAGGGGGTGTGCAAGACAATCCACTGGGGTACAGGAAGAAAATATTTTTGTACTATTACTAACATAATAATATATTTTTAAATAGTGTTTATTTCATCTTTTTCTCATCCTTTTTATTTTCTATTTTTGCGTATGTTTTATAATGTACATAACATACTAATACAGTAGCACATGCACACAATTTATCTATAAATATGCATATATTGGGGGAGTGTATTCAATTTTTTTTACTGATAGGGGTGCGCAAACAAAAAAGTTTGGAGACCACGGCTCTATGTCATATTGGAGCCATCTTGCACTGGATGTCCATCTGACCAGCTGCAGAGCATGAGCCCCGGTAGAACATCGTCATTTGGCTAGTCTCAGATAAGTAGCGCTATCGAAACAGGTCAGCTATATTTTCCACTAAGGAAAATGAATCTTATGGGGGAATGACAGAGATGTGTCAGGCCGATAACTTGGAGACAAGTGTATTCCTTCCCTTGTACTTGTGTTCGTCTTCTACTTGGATTGCACCTAATATTTAAAGAAATTCCTTATAGTTTTCCATGCTTTAAACACAAGATGAACATATGTTAGAATGTCAGTATTGCAAAACCATATGTCTGTTCTGGAAAATATCTCTGATGACTGTGGTATTTGTGATGAAAGGTGAGTGAAACAGCTATACAGTGCTCCATGAGTAATGAATGTATTTTCCAGAAATGGATTTTTAAATTGGGGAAAAAATATGTATCCTTTTAGCAAATATTCTAAAATAGCTTTGTCAGTTATTAAAAGATATGAAAAGGGGAAGTAGGTGTTGTAGTACAAGACAAGTTTCTATTGTCATCCTACAGCAGAAATGCATTCAGTTGGAAGAGACTGAAGAAATTCAATGTGTGTTAAAAAAAATCGGGTAAGAAAATAATTTATTTGTTAAGAATGTATAAAGTCATTGGGAGCAGAAGCAACTCTCTTCAGAGTTTGAGTGACAGGAGTGTATGATTTGTGGTAGTATTTGTTCAGTCTTTGTAGTGTGAAGAGTTTGAATTTTTCTAGCTCAGAGAAGAAAAGTGCTAGGAGGGCTTATTTAATGATGACAGGGAAGGAAGGGAGTCATTCTGCGTGTCCAGAATGGGTAAGACAAGGCGTTCTAGGCTCCAGACTGAGTAAAGCAGATTCACATCAGGAAGATTTTTTCTTTTCTTTCTAATTATAAGGTGGCACTTGAACAAATTGCCTGAGGATATTATACTCCTCATCATTCTTTCTAAGCAGATATTAGATAAGCATTTTGTGTCAGAAATTCAACTGATTCTTCCATTGGGAAAGGACATGAACAAATGAGACCCCATTCAACCCTATTTGTTTTGTGAAACTGTGATTGCTATTTCTTATATTGCATTTTGAGTTATATAAATCTAAATCCAGTTTTTGATCTTCTTTTGCTTTGTCTGTCAGTGAGTCTCAAAATCCAGGATAGTAAAACCCCCATGACACATATTTGGTTTATAGATTCCCCAAAGTCTTATGGATCGGAAGTGACGTGCTTCTATTTTTTTCTGTATTAATTGTATAATTAGGTAAAACTGTGTTGAACTGAATACTGTATCAAGGCACATTTTATTGAGTCTGTATGGAATTCCCATCTGACCATGGTTAAAAAAGGTGTGAAAAACTTCACTGTTTAAGGAAATTGCACTGCTTTGAAAACAGACCTTTCAGTGTTTTTATGTATTTTGTCAACTGGATGTTTAGTTCCTGCTCAGTTATGCATTTCCACTCTTTGTATTTTACAATGCTAAGTACTTTACATACATATATCCATATCAGCGAAAGGGTAAAATTTTCAGAACTGCTTAAATAATTTTAGAGCCCAAGTCAGATTTTGCTTTCTGAAATCACTTAGGCATAAAGAAGCGTTTTGCTCAGCATCTTTTTCCAAAGGTGTGATAGTGCATAATTCTGACAAGGTGCCCACAACAGCAAAAATGAGTAGGATGGAGACAGGGTAGCAACTAAAACCAAAAGGCAGATAGTTGCTTAGCTTATTTTACTTGTGTTTCATGGGTTTGCTGCTGGTGAGGAACTATTCCTGTTCATCTGCATGCGCATATGTGCAACGAGCTGCTGAGAGGGGATGTGAAACCGGAGTGGTGACAGTTGAGGGAAGGTGGGTGAGTAGTGGATGCTGGTGAAGGAGGAGTGGAGGAAGGTGACCTGCGTTGGTGCTGATGCACCGTGGCCAGCTGGTAAACGTGGGGAGAAAATGGACTCTTAGGCAGAAAGCTTTCACTGTCCTGAACAGGCAGCTGTGACTTTAGACACTGTGAAGATGCTTCTGTACATTTGTGCAAAGCTGGTGAAGATGTTACTGAATTAATACTTTGTCTTTTGGGGCTTATGGCATTCAGAGCTTAGGAACACTCAAGTTGGCAACATACAGAGTTTTTCAAATATTTCAGGTAAAGCCGATCAATTATAATCAAGCAAAGGATTCTTTTTCTGTCTCCACAGAGAAGTGCTATTACAGAAGTGGTATTTTTGTTGTTGTTGTTGTTTTTGTGTGTGTGTGTGTTTGTGTTGTTTTTTGTTTGTTTGGTTGTTTTTTTTTGTAGTTTTTTTTTCTGTGGAAGAGTTAGTATGAAAAAGTCTGGTTTCTGCCTTCTCTGCACTGTTTTTGACATACAGCAATTACTTGACAGCTTAGAATAAACCCTAGGGAGCCACTAGAAAAATACAGTGTTTTCCACCAGTTTCTATATGACTGTTTTAAGACGGATGACACGTTATGTAACAGAATTCATATCATCTGTAGAAAGTCCCGTTAGAGGATTAAAGCAGAGCCTGAAGTCTTATAGCTTTTCCTTTCCACTTCTTTGATGTGATGCCATAGCCAGTTCAACATCAGTCTGTTACCTGTGCCTCTGTACTGAAAGGATAACTCCTAATGGAAAATGTCCCAAATACTGCCTTTTCTATTCAGGTGTGCTCTTTTGATTAAGTGCTTACATCTTCACACATGCACATATAGTAGCTGTAATCTGATTTTTTCTCTGTTTTGTGCCTTAACTTTTATTTAGGAAATTATTGGGGCCTATAAAACCAAGTATGCACACAAATTAAATGACAAGAGCACACGTTTTGCTTTCACTGTCCCATAGGGATGTCCCAGGGCTCCGCAAGGACGCCTGCCCCGCAGGAGGGAGCTGAGGGCCGAGGGTGGCCATGAGGCTGGCAGGGCCATGCTATCCCCAACCAAGGCCCATCCTACAGCACCCAGTGAGAGAGCAGGGATGGGATGGGGACAGTGACCAGAGCCAGCGCAGAGCCTTGTAACCAGCTGGCAAGGCTGCAATGATGTGGCAAAAGTGCAAGGTCCAGCAGGGTCCAGTAGGATGTGGTCAGCAGGTACAATGTGGTCACAAACAGACTGCAGTGTAGCTCAGGCAAGGACCAAAACTGATGACCTGGGCATAAACGCAGTTCACAAAAAAATGCCTCAGTGAAGGTCCCAGCTCTTTCTGCCCTGGCTCTGTCCCAGTTGTGTGATCCCAGGTCACACAGCCAGGGTGCAGCAGAGCTGGCCTGAGCATGGGAACCAGAGGGNAGTGGAGGCCTCAGGGTATTTCGCATGATGCGTTTGTGCAGCAGGCAGTGGGCATGCTCAGTCAATGCAGTCCGTGAGGGTTTGCTGCACCAAATAATCATGAACCTGTCAGGAAGGCCAGCATCCTGGAGCAGGGGCAGCATCCAAGACCTGCTTCATCTGAGGAAACTATTATCTCTTGGAACTTTTGCCTTGTGGGAGATTAAAAAAAAAAAAAAATGCATGTCTGTGTGTGTAGGTTTGTTCTTACTTAGACCAAAACCAAAACTCAACAGTGCCTAAACTTCCCAGAAATCTCAGAATTCTTTCTAATCAGCTCTGGAAGGAGACTCTATCCGTCACTCACTGTTTTGTTTCTCATAACAAAAAAAATTACTTCTGTACAATACTTTTTAGCAAGTGCGTTTTCTTGTGGCTGTGGCTGATAAAAAAGACTTTCATAGTGCAGAAGAGAGAGGAATCTATGGTTGAAATGATGTAGAATAGGTCAAAACAGTGAACATTGAGAACATCATTGTTGTTTGCATTTACTTCGTACACCCAGGAAGATAATTAATTTTTGTAGTATGGTATGGACATACTGCTCTCAGGAGGGAACACAGGCAACCAAATTTTAAATGTGTTTCTCTAAAAGCAGTGGTTACATCATAACAGAAATGTTAGTTGATAACATTTGGGGTATTTGTATTTCAATACGATGTTTCAATGAGCTAGTTGGTACTTTAGTGCACTAAAAATATTGCTAAGGATATTACTGACACGAGTATGCAAATAAACTTCATGTCATTTGTTTTAGATATTAAAGTTGCGTTACAGGCAATGATATATCTGATGTTAGATACAGGTAAAAGGTGTAATTTGAATAAAGTAGAGTTTTTCCACTTTTCATATGCATCAGAGGAACTGTATTTTTGTTTGTTTGTTTGTTTTTATTTTTATTTTTTAATTTGTCATTACCTTATCATTCACAGGCAAGTGTAGGGGTGTGATTTGGACTAAATCTTCTGTGCAATAACAACTGCCTTGCCAAAACCATTTTAATATAGAAGTCTTAATTGTGTTGAGGAACTGGTCTGTATACTCCAGTTGATTCCATTTAAATGGCTTTTACTTTTGTCTGTTCCACACAGGGAGATGAGTTTAGCTTCAGCTGGACAAAACAAAGTAAAAACTAAGAGCGTCTTGTTTCTGGTAAGATCCTGTGGGGAGAAAACATAGCTTTGCTGGCAGCGTAGGTGCAGTTTCATTTATGGATTGAGAATGTGACCCAGCCATGCCATAAAATGAAAGCCAATAGATTTCGTTTTGTGTTCTCCTGTATGTATGTGCAGTGGAAACTGCCTTTTCTATCTCCATGGCTCACCTATGGAAGGAAGGAAGTCCTGCCTTAATAAGTTGCTTGAGCACTGAGCTTGTCAAATTGTTATGGGTACTTATTTGAAACAGATGGAAATGGGTTCTGTGCCAGCGAAGCTCTTCAGAGATAGGGATGGCTTGACATTTTAAACTGATGGATGTTAAACTGACTTGGTAGTAAAGCAAAGTCTAGGCTGTAATTTATAGACAAATCATGTGAGCTAGCTGTAGAGGTCGAGGACCCCATTGCTGAAGCACAAGGAAGGGAAAAGGAAAGCATATTCCTGCAATGAATAATTTGCAGTTCAGTGCTTCCTTTTTCCTACCTTTTTATTGTGCAGGTAGCGCAAAGTCTATTTTTCAAAATCTGTTTGTGAAAGAGCTGAAAAAGCATTCATAGTCCTTGCTGGTGAAGAACACCTAGCAAAAGGAAATACAGACTCTACTTTTTGCCTTGTGTGGTATTTATGATGTTAAAGTTCAGCATAAAATCAGCAAGAAGCCGTGCCATTAAGACTTACGGCACCTGGTGTGAGTCAGAGCAAAAAAAGTCCCTTTCTTCAGAGGTGTTTCAGGTGCTTTATTACTGTCATAAGAACAGTAATATGGACATGAGCTTCCAGTTCCCTGGAAATGAACAGCTGGGGTTTTCAGCAGGTGCCACTTCCTCAGCTTCAGGAATCCAAAACTGACTCAGCAGTCTGTCTTGCTGTGACCCCACTCAACCCGAGGCAGCTCTCCTTTTGTCCTCAGGTCTCAGGCATCTCTGCCAAAGGATCTTCTCTCACATGAAGCCAAGTGGTCTGCACTGAGCTCCAGGCCTGGGAGCTCATCCCAGGTATTTTTCTTCCAACATCTGTAGACTGTCACCCTTTATCCTACAAAAATCCAGTCCTCCCATCTCTCTCAGGTTCCTCTTATCAGAGAAAATTTCTTGGTAATTCCTTGGAAATTTCTTGCAGGGCTTTCATGCATTGGCTCTTTAGTAACTTTCTTAACTTGGCATTTTAGGATCCTACTTTGAAACGGCTATAGTCAAATTATTCCATTGTCTTGCACGAGGACCAATTCCTTGTAGTGTTTGTAAACAGGACTAGCTTACTTTGAAGGTTTTCATCAGACAGTAACGAACTTTGATATTTATGTTGTGGATCATTGATTGGTTGGGCTTTCGTATTTTTAATTTTTTTTAAAGCCTTTTGAACTGTACTTCAAGGCTATCTGGGTAAGGCTGTCAGGACTCAAGAACTGTTTCCTAACTCTGTTCCTCTCACTTTCTTCAAGAAAAAAAACAAACAGCCCCAACCCCCCTGAAAGTGGGATATACAGAGAATCCTTTCTTGCTTTCTCCCTATACTGCACTATGTATCTCCTGCCTCCAGAAGTGCCAGATTTTGTGGTTGCTCGTGGCTCCTCAGCCCTGTGGATGACCTCTATCCAGAAGGTGAAGTGTCAGACACACTAGATGTCTTGGCAGGAATGAGTCAAATGGAAAAAGGAGCAAAAGGAAGTCAAATGCTTGGTATAGATGAGTAAACTGGCCTTCTTAGGAAGTGCAGGATGGAGATGGAAGGCCAAGGAATGAAGATAACCTTCTTTTCAGTTTCTTGTAATCTAAAAAGACAGTTAAGAAGTGTGTGTGTGTGTGGGGGGGGGGGGGGCATGCTAGTGAAAGTAAATTTGAGGCCAAGTGGAAGAAAGAGAGAATATTACTGGATGTCAGAACTCACCTCCCACTCTAGGACAGCAGATATATGTATTTCTACTGCAGGCTGTGTGCTGTCAGTCTGGTATCTGCTGACCAAAACCTGAAACCTTTTTCATTATTATAATGGTGGTCTTCCGGCTCATTGCCAATATGTACAATCCTTTCAACATGGAAACATCAACTGAAACTTTTACCTCCAGACTCAATAAATGCCCTTTGGTAATGAGGGAAAGAAAAGTCAGTGGAGAGATACAGTGTCAAAAATATGTGAAATATATTGATATTACATTAATATTTTCCTTCATGTTCTTTCCTTCGTGTTTACCTTACATTGTTTCTTGAAAATCAGAATACTGCTCCAAAAAGTAGGGTAGCAAAACAGTTGCTAGAATTATCTCCCAGGGTTGATTTCTATTATTCAAAAAAAAAAAAAAAAATTATATCTGGAGTAACTCAGATTTCTACGGAGCCTGGAGGAGCACAAGGTACTTGCAGGAGGTATCACTATCACCATGAACCAGAGACAGTAACTCTTGTGCTTGCATGGCACCACCTGGTGGGTAGCTACACATCACTACAACTTCCAAATCCTACACACACGATGGCAACTTCTGCACAAATTTTTTGCATTTTGTCTACACTGGGATGTGCACTCGAGCCCAGACACACACACACACCAGCCCCGTGGTCAGGCACAAGCACAGCTGAGTCCCCAAGCCTTTATCCCAGAGTCCTTCTCTTCTCTGGGTTTCAGAAGGATGAGGTCAAGTGTACTCCAGGCTCATCCACCTGCAAATGTTTGCGTCTGTATTGATGGATACATCAATACAGAGCCAGATTTTGGTGTCTAGGCTAACCTCATAAAGCTCAGCAGGGCCAAGTGCAAGGTCCTGCCTGTGGGTTGGGGCAATCCCAGACATGAGTACAGACTGGGTGATGAGTGGATTGAGAGCATCCTGAGGAGAAAGACTTGGGGGTACTGGTGGATGAAAAACTCAACGTGAGCTGGCAATGTGGGCTTACAGCCCAGAAAGCCAACTGTATCCTGGGCTGCATCAAAAGAAGTGTGACCAGCAGGTCGAGGAAGGAGATTCTCCCCGTCTATTCCGCTCTCATGTGACCCCACCTGGAGTGCTGTGTTCAGCTCTGGGGCTCCCAGCATAAGAAGGACATGGACCTGTTGGAGCAAATCCAGAGGAGGGCCAGAGATGATCAGAGGGCTGGAGCACCTCTCCTATGAAGAAAGGCTGAGACAGTTGGGGTTGGTCAGCCTGGAGAAGAGAAGGCTCTGAGGAGACCCTATAGAGGCCATCCGGTACCTAAAGGGGGCCTACAGGAAAGCTGGGGAGGGACTCTTCAGCAGGGAGTGTGGTGATGGGACAAGGAGTAATGGTTTTAAACTAACAGAGGTTAGGTTTAGATTAGACATTAGGAAGAAATTCTTTACTGTGAGTGTGGCGAGGCACTGGAACAGGTTGCCCAAAGAAGCTGTGGATGCCCCATCCCTGGAAGTGTTCAAGGCCAGGCTGGATAGGGCTTTGAGCAACCTGGTCTAGTGGGAGGTGTCCCTGCCCATGGCAGGGGGGTTGGAGCTGGATGGTCTTTAAGGTCCTTCCAACCCAAACCACTCTGTGATTCTGAAGACACAAAAGAAAAGGGTTTGTGGGGCTGAGAGTGCATCAACCCAGCTCCTGCTTCGATGAGCAATATATACCAAACTTGTTTTTTTTGCATGGATGATTCACATTAGTAGTCCTTTACATCCATACAGGCAAGTACAGTCAAGGTAGTGTAGCAATAGCCGTCCTGTGAGTGAGGCAGATGCACAAGGGACAGGGAGAATATGGTTAGGTAGTCAAAGAACAAACTTTCTCACAGGGCTTGTGTAGAGGGACAGTGATTTTAGCGCTATTATCTCCCAGGTTCCACAAGTTTTATAGTCCAAACTACTTCTTAAAATGTTGCTTTATGTTTAATAAATATTCATCTTCCATTTAGCTTTTCTTGCTGATATGAAAACATTTAGCTTGTGGCCTATATCTCCATGTTGCAGCTGCAACATCCTTCAGATAAGGATTCACCTACACCTTGCATCAGCAGCACAACTCGTCCCATATTCGTACAGCTGCCTGAGATTCCTGCACCTAGTCATATTTTAAATGGCTGATGGTGCTGGATGAGTCTTTTCCCTAAACATTTTGGTTTTTTTTTTGGATAAACAGAACTGGTTTCGGTTCAACTCCAGATTACCTAAGATCCTTTTTTTAAATTGGATTAATTATTTCCTTTTAATTACAGTTTCAACTTCTTCCACTTTTCTTATTTTGCTCTTAAGAGAAAGTTTCTCATCCCCATAGTTGCAGTATAAAGTTTGAACATCTAAGTCCTAGTGAATGACAACGCAGAAAGTACTTAAGAAATAATCTTATTTTTCAAACAATCTCTTATTATTTGTCCCATTTAGGATTTCTAGATGCTTGAAACTGGCAGTAGTAACTTCAGCTAATTAAGGAATAAAAATAAATTGTTACTTTTTTGTGCCGTGTTATTCTACTGATGCTGTATTTCTGCCATGTTTAATTTGAAAGATCCACACATATTGCTAACAGCATCCCACACTTTGTCTGCTAGAGCATCAGCTGCTGCAAGTAGTACTAACTTCTACTCATGTTTTCACCTGATCTAACCTGTACACCCACAGAAATGAAATAGTTCTCTCTCTTTAGGAGAAATGAAAAAAAAAAAGGGGGTGGGGTGGGGAACATGTTTTTACTCTTCTGTTATCAGGTTACATCTCAGCTTCACTCTGTAATAATTTACTTGCATATTGTGAGTACACCAAGGACAGTTTTGGGAAGCTGCATGCAGAACATATGCTTAACAATGGCAGTAAAGATTTTAACTGATTAAAATACCAGTAAGTTAAACACATCTTTCTGGAGTAAGTCACAGAGGATGGGATTCAGCTCACATAAATTGAACCATTTAAAATGTAGATGTCCAGACTAATTTTGTCAACTGGGCACTTTAGAGGAAGATTCCATTTTATTCCAGGACAGCTATTTCAGAGAGATGGAATGGGCTGCCCTCCTGGCCATGCCTCTCTTCAGCGACACAAATCTAGCCTATGACGTTCAGCAGGTTTTACAAAGCTAATGTGATTCTTATCCACAAAGCTGTTGTAGCAGCAGTTGATTATCGCTTGAGCTTTAAGTTCAGCCTTATCTGGCCTGGCAGGGTAGATGAAGATGAAAAGGAAATTATATTTTAGCTGAAAATACAAGGGTGAAGGTAGTCACAAGCCATAGCTGCAACTAAGAGAAATTGTTCTTTGCTGATCTGACCATTTTGTAGAATTAGCCAAGCCTCAGTCAAGCCAAGTAACTGCTGCAGGAAGGAGGAGGCCGAGGGAAGTGCTTTGAACGGCAAGTGCTCCCAAACAGCTGTAGCTCAGTGCTGGCCTCTGGGCTTTGGCCAAGAAGTGCCCAGGTCCCTGCCGGTGGTCAAAGCTCCCTCGTTTCTATTGTGTCTGACAGTCAAAGTGGAGGGCGGATGGGTCCTTAAGGACCTCTTGTCCTCCCTGAGTCCCCCTAGTCTCAGCTAACCCAAGAGCAACATGCTTCAGTTTTGCATTGGATCCATGGGGCAGTACGTGCACTGCAGCATTTTGAAAACACGTTTTACAGGGCAGAATTCTCCACTGCACCTAGCCAGAGCCCCTGAAAGGGGAAGAAGCTGGGGGCATGGGGGTTAAGGAGCAAAGATTTTGACATCAGCAAATTTGATTTTTCTGAAGCTGACCTGGCGCAAGTTACAACAACAGAGGAGCTCTACTAGCTCTTGGAATAGGGGCAGTGTCGGCCATCCTTCCCGTTGCTTTGCTGCCATTTCTTGGGACAGCAATTGTCTTGTTTTTGCAGGAGCAGAAGGATGTTTTTGATGCCAGCTGTAGCTGTTGGGAAGGGACAGCACAGCTCATCTCGAAAGTGAGGGAGCCGGGGGTGTTTGCAGGGAAGGAGAATCCCGCTGCACGTGGGAGTAAGACTCATGAAAGTGCATGCCTTCATACGTGGGAGGAAGGTGCTGTAAATCGAGGCTTCTATGTGCGTGATGAAGAAAATCAGCCTACCACAGAATTAAATTAAATGCATTCAGTGTAGCTCAATGAGCTGAAATTACTGATGTGCTAGTGTTAATTTTTATCCTGTTTGCTCAAATTCTTTCTCATTTATAAGTTTTGGTATTCCCTAATGGTTCCTCACTAGGGAATGCAAACTAACTGTGTCATAAAATTGCTGATTTAGAAAACACATTTCATTTTTCTCCATTGTTACAAAACAAAATACAAGAAGCTGAAACCTACAGGAAGCACCTCTTATCATTTCCAGCCACAGACTCATTCCTCCTGCTCCACTTCACATTTGCGGCTATGTTTCTCGAATCAGAAATTACAAACAAGTCATTGCACATTAATAAAAGATGAGGTTGCCCCTCATCTATGTGTGTGGGAGTCAACAAGGAAGGTGAATAACATCCCCCATATCCGAGGTGGAGCAGGAGGAATCTTCAGTCTAAGAGGTCTGGTACAAGTCAGTTCATGCTGCAGGAACTTGGGAAGCACAAAATATTTTGATCTCGTGGAGGCTTACGTGTGCTCAGACTCTTGAAAATCCACTTGCCATCTAGCTGCCACTGTGAGTTCAAAATCAAAGTCCTTAAATTTCCCACCGAGGCCTTAAGGTTAAAGATACTTCAATGTCAGGTGAGGGAAAAGAAATCAAACACAGAGAAAAGTTTGCTTCAGGTCCTAGCGGGAGGCCTTTTCCTTTCACAAAGCCACACGGCTGGACTAAATTGGAAACAAAGAATTCCTGCAAATAAATGTGTGTTTTGGTTTGGTTTGGTTTGGTTTTAATTTGCCCTTTCCCATTTGGCTGCTAGCTGATTCTTAGGTGTTTCTTCAGTGCTGAATTGGTCAGTAAGGACTAAGGAAAACGATACTGCAGATGCTTTTGGACTGAATTTTTACTCACCGTCATCCAGATAGGCTTGTTGTTTCTCTGCCACTGGATTCAGTTTTTTTAAAGGAGTCCAAGTCATGCAGGAGAAGTAGCAGCTCAGAGAGGTCCAGCAGGGTGGCCACCTCAACTGGGATGGTTATTTGTGTTCTCAGCATCTCCGTTGGTGCCACACAAATATACTGGGGCATCCTCCAAAAGGTCTTCAGATTCATATTCTCACATCTGGGTGTATTTTACTGCAGTGATTGTAAATGCTCCCACACCTGCCGCCAGTGAAGGAGCTGGCATCCCGCGCAGTAACCAGCTCCAGTGACCTCAGTGGAGGGGAACAGGTCCAAGCTGGCATTTGGCTTCTGTTGTCAGGCCTGTAATATTTGTGTGTAACAGCACAGAGCCTGTGGGAGAGTTTGAGTGGCCCTCAAGTCCTTGAGTACATCTGCATTTTTCACTTCAGGAGCTTCACGTTATTACAGAAGTCACCAGGAGGCACTGTTACCTCTGCCCTCCCAAGTCATCTCATCTGTCTGGAGGCACGCTTCACACCTCGCTAACTTTGCAATAGCAGGAGGTGCGGCAGGTGCAAAACCAGATTTCTGAGGTGTCACGCAGGTCCTTCTGGGGGGAGGGAGAAAAAAGGGAAATTCCACATTACTCACGGGGAGGAAGTCCAGGGAGGAAGGGCAGGACATTCACCGCTTTTGCTCAGGGAGGGTGTGTTTCCACCCCCCCAACTCCTTCCATCCGTCCCCTCCGCTCGCTGCAGTGGGGGGCTGTGGGGTGGTGAGCAGCGAGCAGTCACCCCCAGCTTCAGGCTGGCAGCAGGATGCGGCAGGGCAGAATTGCCCTCCGAAAACAAGAGCTGGGCGTTAGGCTGGCTGGCCTAAGAGCAGAGATGGTCTTCAGCGGGTTGTCCACCTTTGGTCTTGAGGATGAGAGCTCTGGCACAACGCAAGGGAGGTGCCACAGAAGTATTCCTAGCAGCTGTGCCACCGAGTGCTTCCCCAGCAGCACATGGCCAGCAGGGCCCCAGAGCCGGCTGGGGCTGCGCGCTTCCGCCTCCACTGCTGCGTTTCGCGAGCTGCAAGGTCGGGTACGCTTTGGTCACAGGTGTGGTAGAGGGGAGAAAGGCACTCTGCAGTGCTGTCTGGAGGTGCAACCGGGCCTGAGGAAGAGCATACAAACCCCCTTCCTGTGTAAACAACCAGGTTTTTACCACCTTTTAGGAAAATATGCCGTATCTAGAAAAAGCATAATTTTAAATCCCACTAAATTTAAGCAATCTAAACATTGCAATTAGAATCCTGTTAGCAAGAACTGGACTGGATCCAGGGGTGACAAGAGAAGATGGGATTGGGGGAAGAGAGAGGAATAATAATTGAGTAGGGGTAAAAATACACATTAATGGAAATATTTATTTAGTGGAACAAATATTCCAAGCACCTAAGAGAGCACCCTTTGCTGATACATTACGTACAAATACCTAAATTGCCTAAATTGCTATTACAACTGGTAATACTGCAGAAAATAACAACAACAACAACAACAACAACAACAAGATTTCTGGATCAAAATGCATATTATTTACTGAGACAAAAATAAAAAATCAACAAGTAATGTAACTCGCTGCTTAAAATATATAGATTTAGAAAAAAACAAACAGGTTTATTTTTTATCCATTCAGCCTTCTGTCTTAAAAAAGGCCTTCTCACCTAGAAGAGTGCTTTCAGGAGAGGTCACCAAACCCATCTGTGGCAGCATTGCCTCGCAGGACAGGGGCGATGCCCAGCAGCCGCCACACCTCCCTGCCAGCCCCGTCCCTCGCAGCAGCCCCGTGCCTTGGGCTCCCCTGTGAGGCTCTCCCTTCACCTGAGCAGCGCAAGCCTACCTTTTCACGTTGTCTGCTGCCTCCAGGAAATAACCGGTTCTTTGGCCCCGCTCTCTGTCAGCCTGTGGCTGCTGTCTTCTGTGGAAACCAGCAGTGGTCTGCTTTAGGCCGCGGGCAGCAGCCTCCAGCACTGTGCCGGAGCTCGTCACTGGACGCTGCAAACCTACGAGTTGTTTAGCACGGCTCTGCTGGGACACATCTTCAAATATTGGCTTCCACCTATGAAGATGCACCTCACTTTTCAATGCAGGAACAGCAAGCAGCAACTGGCTTTGATGTGTTGCCCCAAACTATGTTTTCCTTGAGAAACGCTGCTTGCCTTAGAGACGCTGCTGTGGCTCACAGGTCTTCTTGTGCTTTCTCCCCTCTGACTATCAATGGCATCACAGCTGTTCAAGAACTCCTTGCTGAAAACTTCTTACTTCCCCCCTCATTTGCTGAAACGAAGCAGTGCACTAGCGCTTTCAGATTGGTTTTCTGTAAGATTTTTATGCTTGCTGTAAGCTTGATATAGTGTTAACAGTAACCTTGTCAGCCTATTTGCCAAACTGAAGAGTTTGGGGTTATAAAAGATTTTGCTGGCATCAAACAGTCTCCACTGTGGCTTTGATCCTGTTTTTATTATTGTGATGCAAAGAATTTCAACAAAAGGCACAAATGAAGATCTGCAGATGCATTCCTGAGACATGCAAAGCAAGTGAAGATATGCCAAGAACTTCCTGAGAGAACTGCAGAACTGAAAATACACTTAATCTGGAATAGATACACATTCAGTTTTATTTGGGACCTGAAAAGACTGCTATTTTAGAGCTCAGATTGCAAAAAACACAGAAAAGTGTATGCTGCTCTCTGCCAGAACATGATTGCAACTTCTTTGGGAGACAATTGTTTTCATTAGATACAGCTCAGCGTGGACAGCAAGAAAAGAGCTGGCCTGATGGGGAATCGGAACGTTATAGCGTAGGAATGGCTCTGACTTAGAAATGCAAGATGTACATTAGTGCAGGGGCCCTGCACCCTGCTGGACCACAGTGCTTGCGCTTAAAGAAGTTCTTCTAAAGCTTCTTTCCTGTTTGCACTGTTAAAGGAAATGGCAGAAGACAATACAATAAACATTCAGTCATGCAGCAAAGGAATATCTGGACTGAGATCAATGTTCATTGTTGCCTGGGTCAAGGGTAAGTACAGATGAGTTGACAGAGTCTGCAGTTAAAAAAATGAATGGCAAGAAGACCCGTACATTAGATTTAAACTGTCTATGTAAGTTTGTTTTCCTCTTTGCGACTAGTATTTGCATTGCTGGTACATTCAGCGTTAACACGTTATATGTACGTTTTCTAATAGCGTCATGGCTTTTGTCGGCCATTTACGGGCACGGCCCATCACGTAACGTGGCCCCTATCGTCTGAAACACACGGCAAAGCTTGGCACAGCTGAAAACCAGCCTGGCGCTCTGCACCTCCCCTCCCGCCAGGCGCTGGCCTGGCAGCCCCACCAGCTGCCCGCGGCTTGGCCCTCGGTCTGACCCCGCTGCCGAGGAAAGCTGGCTGTGAAAGCAGCCCTGCGGGCTTCGGCTGCGCCCGTGGGAGCCCGAGGCTTGCCGCGGCCGGAGCACCCGAGCCAGCAGGCTTTCATGTGGGGCTGTTGCTCCTCTGGAAAGCCGCAGCTGGGAGGACACCTGGCCTGGCAAGCACCCTGCACGGCTCTCCTCCCCCAGCTGCCCGGCGCTCGTGTAAAGGCCTCCCGAGCTGTCCTGCTTCCTTCCTCACTTGTTTCCCCTCCCCACGGTGCTTGCTGCAAGCCCAGATGTGCGGCACGGGCCTCCAGCAGCAGCTCCGGCCAGTGGAGGGCTGGCTCTGCGACGTGCCTGGCAGAGGAGCCCCGCTACGCTCTGCTCACACCCTGCCCCGATCTGAGCCATGCTCCACCACTGTCACCTCCGCTCCCCAGCCGGTGACCTGCTGTGGGAGGCCACCCCGTCCCGACAGCACTCCTGCCATTCGGGCTGCTCAAGGAGAGCCCATGCATGACTTGGGCTGTTCCTCGAGTGCCCTCCAAGAACCTTTGCTGCTCTAAGCAGGAGAGTTTTGCAAGCTCAACTCTGCAAGCAAAAGCAATGTGGACTTAAGGAATAAAGTTGTAACCGCATGTAGAGGGCAGTAAATATGGAATAACCCCAGGAGCTGCTAAGGCTTTACTCCAGCCTTGGCAGAACTGAGAACAGCATTTGACCCTCGCTTTTTCTATCCAGTGGTCTTACAGGAGTAACAACAACACGAAGAGTGCTGACTGATGCTTGTGTCATAGAACTAGGATCCAGATTTCTGATTTGGGCTGCAATACCGAGCCATTTGGAAATACACACCACCTAACCTCACTTGCTCTCTCACTGAATTTCCTTTCTGTGAGAAAGAATATGAAATATTTCTGTATCTTGGTGAAAGGATTTCTTAGCAAATGTGCAGCTGGAAAAATCAAAAGCTTTTCTGGGTGTAACTGCCATACAATTAATAATTAATAAGCAGTAAAATCATCTGCTCTATTTTTTCTCCGTTTCTTTTTCTTAAAAAGAAAGAAATTAACAGTTTTCTGTTGAGACAGTGATGACACCTTTAAGTAACGGTGCATGATAAATCAGGAAACTGGGTGGAGTGCTTCCTTCCTGTTATCCGTTTGTAGTCAGTGAGAAGTAAGAGACAAGTAGGACATCTTACATAACATCTGAAATACAGACTTTTTACACTAAAAAAAGAGGGTGTCACACCTCAAACTCTGGGCCTAATCCTGAGTCCTCTTAAATGCCTGGGCGACTGTCCCCCTGCCTCAGCACGTGGGATCGCAGGTGCTGGACAGCTGATAACTCTTTCACTTGTTTGTTTCCCTTCTTGCTCGGAAGGTAGGCTTGTTTCTTGCACACCAATCACACCTAGTGTTGAGGGCAGAAGTAAATATGCCTTCAGGGGAGTTTTGGTGACAGTCAAGACTTGAAAGCATCTGCTTACCCAGACACAGGGGAATGTATTTTCCCAGCAGCTTTGTGATACAAAAAGCAGACAGAAAGAAACAAAAAAATAATGGAAACCCACTGCCCTGTATAAGCCAGACACAGCCTCATGTTCCAGCACACACTACTCTGGAGATGGTGAGTGCTCCAAAATATGCACTTGGCGTATTCCAATTTGTCACATCCTACATCTGGGCAACAAAGACAAAAACCCTCCCAAACAGGCGCAGAACACAACTGAAACACATCAGTTGTTAAAAACAAAAAGCAAAACCAAACCCAGAGCATTAAAACCCAATAGTTTTAACCACAGTAAAATATGTTGCTTTCTATAAGATGCAGGTATCAGCCTTTTCAGGAGCTGGCCATTTTCCTGCCTGTTTAGTCCAAGAGGTAGCGTTTGTGGCTACAAGGAATTAAGAAGATGGACAGCCTGAGGAAAGAACTTCCCACTTACTCTTCCTTAATATATCCAGCAGCTTGGTTAACCAGGGAGCAGGCAGGCAGGAAGCATTGCTTTCCTGCCAGTCTGCCCACCAGTCACTCAACTATCTGGTTGGTTGAGGTATGGCATGAAACAAGCCTTGCTTGTGGCTAGGGCAACTGGGCTCCCTTGATGACCACCAGCAGAAGTTTTTCTGGAACCTGTATATAGCTAGTAACACACTTTTTGACTAAAGCGTTGCTATTACTGACCTCCCTCAGTTGGTCAGTCCCCAGCTGTCTCCAGCCACACTCCCAGAAACTAAGACCCAGGAACAAACTCATGTGGGAAAACTTCGGCTGAAGTGGTCTTACTAGCATCGCCTGGGAACTGTGGGGCAGAGGACAAGACAAAGTCCAGTTCTGGGGCAACACTCAATTGTCTCAACTGTAAGAGTGTAGAGGGACCACCACTGCCTTCTGCAGAGCCATAGAGATTTCTCTTTTGAGCTGACCCACTCTTTGGGAGGGCTTCAGAGAAATGAGCAGGTGGCCATGTAATCAGAGAGCATCCCATCCGTCTAATCTTGGACGCCCAGCTCAAACAGATGCCTGGAGAATGGCAAAGAATGAGTACGTTTTCATCCAACTCAAATCAGCTGAGCTCCTGATGACTGTGCTTGCATCTGCCTGGGAGAGAGCCTATGCAAAATAATGTAACCCTATGGACTGAGGTCTGGATCTTGCCTCCTCCCAGCCCTCCCCTCCCCGAATCATAGAATCATGGAATCGTTTAAGCTGCAAAAGACCTCCAAGATCATCCAGTCCAACCTTTGACCTAGCACTACCAAGTCTACCATTAAACCATGTCACTAAGCTCTGAATCCAGCCGTTTTTTAAAGACCCCTAGGGATGGTCACTCAACCACTTC
>VXAL01016524.1:0-16462 GCA_013399475.1 Chauna torquata
CACTGATCAAAAACCCAATACAGACTGCCATGATGAAAATTAACTCCGTCTCAGTCAGACCCAATACCCTAAACCTAACCTAATCCATAACCCTAATACTAACTTTAACCCTAACCTTATCCCTAACATTCCTAACCCTAACTCTAATGATCCTTAAACTAACCCTAACCCTAAAACTAATTCCTAACCCTAAGCCTAAATCTAAACCTAACCATAACCATAACCCTAACTCTAATAGTAACCCTAAATTGAGCCACTACCCCAACCCCAAACCCATTATTCGTGTTACAGGTTAGGCTAGAGGATTAATGTTAGCATTAGGGTTAGGGTTAGCATTAGGGTAAGTGTTAGGGTTAGGGGTATCATTAGGATTAGGGTTAGTGGAGAGGGTTAGGGTTGGGGTTATGATTTGTGTTTGTGTCTGGGTTTGAGTTGGCATTCAGGTTTGGGGTTCAGGTTCAGACTTGGGTTAGGGTTTTGTTTCGGGTTCAGGTTAGGATTAGGGAAAGTGTTAGGGGTTTGGGTTAGAGTTAGGGATTAGGATGAGCATTATCTCTAGGGTGAAGGTGAGGGTTATGCTTTAGGGTTAGGGTTTAGGTTTTGATTCTACTTAGGATTAGGGTCAAGCGTTAGGGGTTAGGGTTGGGTTAGGGTTAGTGTTTAGTGTTAGGGTTTAGGATTAGAGGAGCACATTACATGAGTGCATGAGTGTAGGTTAGGGTTAGGGAGTAGGTTAAGGTTAGCATTAGGGTTAGTGTTACGGTTTAGGTTAGGATTAGGTTTAGGAGTTACAGTTATTATTAGGTTTAGGGTTAGGGGTTAGTGTAACATTTAGGTTAGGTTTAGGGATCAGGTTTGGGTTAGGGTTGGGTTTAAGTTTTAGCTTAAGTTTAGGGTTAGGGATCCTAGTTTGAGTTAGGGTTTAGGGTTATGTTTAGGGTTAGTGTTAGAGTTATCATTAGGCTTTGGATTAGTGTTAAGGTTAGGGATTAGGTTTAGGGATCAGGTTTAGTGTTAGAGCTAGGTATAGGGTTATGGGATTAGGTTTTGGGTTTGAGTTTGGGTTAGGGTTAGGGATAGGGTTAGGGATTAGGGTTTGGATTTAGGATTAAGGTTAGAGACTGGGTTAGGGCTAGGGATTAAGGATATGGTTAGTGTTAAGGTCTTCAGATTTATGGTTAGGGTTAGGATCAGGGTATGCATTAGGTTTATGTCAGGTTTAGGGGTTAGGGTTTAGGGTTAAGGGAGCAGGATACATGAGTGGTTTAGGACTAGGGTCAGGGTTCTGGGTTAAGGTTAGGGTTATGGTTAGGTATTAGCCTAAAGGTTAGGGGTTACATTTAGGCTAGTGTTAGGGTTCAGGTTAGTTTTAGGATAAAGGTTAGTTTTATGGATTAGATTAAGATTACAGTTCAGGTTAGGGTTACTGGAGTGTGTTGGGATTAGGGTTACGGTTAGGGTTTGTGATTTTGTTTAAGGGTTAGAGTTAAGGTTCTGGTTAGGGGAGTGGGTTAGAGTTAGTGTTAAGGTTATGATTAGCATTAGGTTTAAGGTGAGGTTTCGGGCTATGGTTTAGACTTAGGGTTTAGGGTTTGACTCAGATTAGAATTATAGAATCATAGAATGGCTTGAGTGGGAAGGGACCTTAAAGATGCTCTAGTTCCAATCCCCCTGCCATGGACAGGGATGCCACCCACTAGACCAGGTTTCCCAGGGCCCCATCCAACCTGGCCTTGAACACCTCCGGGGATGGGACATCCACAGCTTCTCTGGACAACCTCTTTCAGTGCCTCACCACCCTCATCATGAAGAATTTCTTCCTTATATCTAATCTAAATCTACCCTCTTTTGGTTTAAAGCTGTTATGCCTTGTCCTATCATTATCTGCCTGTGTAAAGAGTCCCTCTCCATCTTTTTTATAAGCCCCCTTTAAGTACCGAAAGGCCACAATTAGGTCTCCACTGTGCCTTCTCTTCTCCAGGCTGAACAACCCCAACTGTCTCAGCCTGTCTTCATAGGAGAGGTGCTCCAGCCCTCTGATCATCCTCGTGGTCCTCCTCTGGACTCACTCCAATAGCTCCATGTGCTTATTATGTTGGGGGCCTCAGAAATGAATGCAGTACTCTAGGTGGGTCTCACAAGAGCAGAGTAGAGGGGGAGAATCACCTCCCTTGACCTGCTGGCCATGCTTCTTTTGATGCAGCCCAGGATACAGTTGGCTTTGTGGACCGCAAGAGCACATTGCTGGCTCACTTTGAGCTTATCAACCATCACTCCCCAGTCCTTCTCCAGAGGGCTGCTCTCAATGAGTTCTTCTCGCAGTCTGTACTCATGTCAGGTATTGCCCCGAACCAGGTGCAGCGCCTTGCACTTGGACTTGTTGAACCTCATTAGGTTCACGTGGGTCCATCTCTCAAGCCTTTCCAGGTCTATTTGGATGGCATCCCTCCCTTCTGTTGTATCAACTGCACCACTCAGCTTGGTGTCATCTGCAAACTTGCTGAGGGCGCATGCAATCCCACTGCCTATGTCATTGGTAAAGACATTAAGCAGCACCCATCCCAAGATGGACCCCTGAGGGACACCACTCGTCGCCGGCCTCCACCCAGATGTAGAGCTGTTGACCACAACTCTCTGACTGTGGCTATCCAGCCAGTTCCTTATCCACCGAACAGTCCACCTGTCATACCCACATGTCTCCAATTTAGAGATGAAGATGTCAGGTGGGACTGTGTCAAAGGCCTTACAGAAGTCCAGGTAGATGACATCGGTCGGTCTTCCCTTGTTGACTGATGCAGTCACTCCATTGCAGAAGGCCACCAGATTGATCAGGCACCATTTACCCTTGGTGAAGCCATGCTGGCTGTCCCGAATCACCTCCTTGTCTTGCATGTGCCTTAACATTACTTCCAGGAGGATCTGCTCCATGGTCTTCACAGGAACAGAGGTGAGGCTTACTGGTCTGTAGTTCCCCAGGTCTTCCTTTCTACCCTTTTTGAAAATGGAAGTGATGTTTCCCTTTTTCCAGTCACGGGGGACTTTACCTGACTGCCAGGACTTTTCAAATATGATGGCGAGTGGCTTGGCAATGGCATCAGCCAGTTCCCTCAGGACTCTGGGATGTATGTCATTGGGCCCCATAGACTTGTAGGTGTTCAGTTTCAGCAAGTGGTCTTGAACCTGCTCTTCATTCACAGTGGGAGGGACTTTGATCCCCCAACCCCTGGGTTAGGGATTAGGGTCATTAGGGTTAGGGGAGCATGTTACAGGAGTGGGTAAGAGTGGTTAGGGTTAGGGTTTGGGTTATATTGCTGTTAGGGTTAAGGTTTATGTTTAGGTTAGGGCAGCAGGTTAGGGGTAGGATTAGAGTTAGGGTTAGGGGTAAGAGAGTTAGATTTTAGGTTTAGTTTAGGGTTAGGGTTAATGTTAGGTTTATTCTTAGATTTCAGGTTAGGATTAGGGTTCAGGTTAGGGTTATGGGTTAGACAATGATTAGGGTTGGATCTAGGTTTAAATTTCAGGGTTAGGGTTCTGTTGGAGGAGATACCCAATACTTACACAATTTTAATGATACAGCAGCAATTTGGTTTATTATAGTAAGTAGATTGGTATCAATTCATTATGATGACAAGAGTTACAGTGATACGTCTACTGCATATTTAAGTGCTAAATCTTAACCAAATCAGGTAGCTTTAAAAATTAAAGTTTCACTCTCCTACAAGCGTAGTTAGTAAGGATCTCTTGACCTGAAGGAGTAATACTGAGAGTTGTCCCTGCCCTAGGGGAGATCACTGTTCTGCAGCCCACTGCTTCAGCAAGGAGAGCTCAAATGTGGCTTTCTCCGACTGCTCTATGTATAAGATAAAGTGATTGATTTGTAGTCATACTTAGAGTCTTACCACATTGCTTTCAACCTCTCAATGTAATTCATTATTTCTTCATGACTGATTGAATTTAGGGTTAGGGTTAAGTTAGAATTAGATTTATTGTTAGGGTCATAGTTCAGGATTCGGATTTTAATTCAGGTTTTGGTTAAGATTTGGGTTTGGGCTTGGTTAGGGTTAGGATTCAGGTTTGGGTTAGGTTTAGGAGTTATGATTCAATTTAGAGTATACTGTTAGGTTTAGGGGAGTGGGGTTAGTGATAGTGTTAGGTTTATGGTTAAGTTAAAGATTAGGGTTAGGGTTATCCTTTAAGCTAGGTTTCAGGGTTATGGGTTAAGTTTATGGTTATGGTTATGGTTAGCATTAGGATTAGGGTTAGCATTAGGGTTAGGGTTAATGATCACGATAGGATTCAGGTTACAGAAACAGATAAGTTTAGGGCATGGGTTAGGGTTAGTTTTAGGTTATGGATAGGTTTTGGGTTATGGTTAGGATTCTGGTTAGCATTTAGGGCTAGAGTCTATGTTTAGGGGAGTAGGTTATGGAAACAGGTAAAGGTTAGGGTTTGGGTTTGGGTTTGGTTTCAGATTACAGATACAGATAGTGTTAGGAGTTAGGGTTAGGGCAAGGGGTTGAATTAGGGTTAGCATTAAGGTTAGGGTTTAGCTCAGGGTTAATGTTAGGATTAGCGTTAGGTTTGGGATAAGGTTTAGGGAGATATGTTAGGGTTAGGGTTAGGATTAGTGTTAGAGTTAGGGATTAGGTGTAGGGATATTTTTAGGGTTGGTGTTAGAGTAAGGATGATTGTTATGGTTTAGGTTATCATTAGAGGTTAGATTAGGTTTAGGGGTTACGATTATTGTTAGGATCAGCGGTTAGGTTTAGGTTTCAGGTTCAGGTTAGGGTTCAGGTTAGTTTAGGGGTTAGAGTTAGGGGTCGGGTTAGGGTTAAGGTTAGGGAAGTGTGTTAGGGATTAGGATTAGGGTTAGAGTTAGGGATAGGTTTAGGTTTTAGGTGTAATGTTCGGGTTATGGTTAACATTCATTAGATTTAGCATTCGGCATATGGTTAGGGTCTCGTTCTCTGTTCCCCCTTTATTTCCTTCACTCATTGGTGCACTGATAACACCTTGTCTTTCCCTCTGTCACTGCTGTCTCTCTACTTCTTTGACCCACTCATTGCATCACTATTCCCCCGGTATTTCCTGTATAACCCTAATGGCAGCCCTAACCCTAATTTGTACCCTAAACATAACTGATGCTGTAACGCTAACCCTAATCCCAGTGGTGCCCAAACCCTAACCCTAACCCATGCTCTAACCCTAACTCTAACCCTAATTTGTGCCTTAATCCTAACTGGTGCCATAAACCTAATCTTAACTGGCGCCCTAATCCTAATGGTGCCTTAACCCTAAACCTTACCCTAACCCACACTCTAATCATAGAATCATAGAATCGTTTAGGCAGGAAAAGACCTCCAAGATCACCCAGTCCAACCTTTAACCTAGCACTGCCAGGTCTACCATTAAACCGTTAAATCATATCACTAAGGTCTGAATCTAAACGTGTTTTTGAAGACCTCCAGGGATGATGACTCAACTACTTCCCTGGGCAGTACACAGGAACACAGTATCTGAGCTGTGGCCTCACCAGAGCCAAGTACAGAGGGACAATCACTTCTCTAGTCCTGCTGGTCACACTGTTTCTGATACAAGCCAGGATGCTGTTGGCCTTCTTGGCCACCTGGGCACACTGCTGACTCGTATTCAGCCAGATATGGACCAATACCCCCAGGTCCCTTTCCTCCGGGCAGCTTTCCAGCCACTCTTCCCCCAGCCTGTGGCATTGCATTGGGTTTTTAGGCACCAACTGCAGGACCCAGCACTTAGCCGTGTTGAACCTCATACCGTTTTCCTCAGCCCATCAGTCCAGCCTATCCAGATCCCTCTGTAGAGTCTTCCTACCCTTGAGCAGATCAACCCTCTCACCCGACTTGGTGTCATCTGCAAACTTACTGAGGGTGCACTCAATCCCCTTATCCAGATCATTGATAAAGATATTGAAGAGAACTGGCCCCAGGACTTAGTCCTGGGGGATACCATTAGTGACTGGCCTACAGCTGGATTTAACTCCATTCACCATGACTCTTTGGGCCTGGCAACCCAGCCAGTTTTTAATCCAATGAAGCGGACGCCCATCGAAGCCATGAACAGCCAGCTTCTCGAGGAGAATGCTGTGAGAAACAGTGTCAAAAGCCTTACTGAAGTCTAGGTAGACCACATCCACAGCCTTCTCCTCATCTCTAATCCTAATGATGCCCTAACCATAACAGGTGCTGTAGCCCTAAACCTATGCTAACAGTGCCGTTACCCTAACTCTAATTTGTACCCTAAAGCTAACTGGTGCCATAACCCTAACCATAACTAGCATCTTAATGCTAATGGTGCCCCAACCACAATCCCAGTGGTGCCCCAACCCTAACACCAACCCAAGCATAACACTAACCCTAACTTTAAGGGTTACCTCTGCCTAAGGAGGTACTTAGGTGCCCCAGGATGTTCGTTGGTGCCCAGGAAGGTTCTTGGGTGCTCTACGGAGATTGTTGAGGCTGTGGGGAGATGCTTGGGAGATAAAAGGAAATGCTTGGGAGTTCCAGGAAGGTACTTGGATGCCACAGGAAGATGCTTTTGTGCTCTGAGGAGGTGCTTACATTAACCATAGTGATGCTTCAGTGCTCCAAGGAGGTGCTTGAGTGCTCTGGGAATATGCTTGGGTGGTCTAAAGAGATGAAGAAATGCTCCACGAAGATGCTTGTGCTCCCCAGGGAGCTGCTTGGGTGCCCAGGGAGGACTTTCTGTGATCCATCGCTTAGGTGCCCCTTGAGATACTTTGGTGCCCTGGGGAGATACTTGAGTGCTCCAAGGAGATGCTTGGGTTCTGTGGGGAGATGCCTGACTGCCCCAAGGAGGTGCTTGGTTCACTGGGGGAAATGCTTGTGTAACCCTAGAGGTCCTGGGGTGCCTTTGAGAGATGCTTGGTTTACCTTAACCCTAATTTGCGCCCTAACCCTAACGGTGCCATAACCCGAACCCAAACTGTTGCCCTAACCCTAATGGTGCACCAACTCTAAACCTAAATTGTGCCCTAACCCTATCAGTGCCATAAGCCTAACATTGACTGGAGCCCTAATCCTAATGGTGCCCTAATCCTAACTTGTGCACTAACCATAACCCTAATCCAAATTTACGCCCTATCCCAAATGGTGCTTTAACCCTAACCCTAACTAGTGCACTAATGGTAATCCTACTGGCACCCTAACACTAACCTGCACCATAACCCTAACCCTAAAACTGACCCTGACTGTTACCCTAACCTATGCACTAACATTAAAATAAACCCAAAAACAAACAGTGCCCTAACTCTAACTGGTGCCCTAACCCTAACACTAGCAGTTCTCCAACTCTAATGCTATTTTGAGCCCTAATCCTAAGAGTCCAAACCCTAAACATAACCTGCACCACAACACTAACCTTAACGGTGCCCGAACGATAATGGTGCCCTAACCATGACCCTAATATGCATGCTAAACCTAACACTAACTGGCACCTTAATCCCAATGGTGCCCTAACCCTAACCCACACCCTAAACCTAAAACTAACAACGCCCTAAACTTAAAAGTCTCCCTAATCCTAATGGTACCCTAAATGTAACCCTAACACGCAAGCTAATCCTAATCCTAACACTAACTGGTTCCTAACCCAAGCACTAACAGTGCTCTAAACATAATCCTAATTTGAGCCCTAACCTTAACAGTGCCATAACGCTAACCCTAACTGTTGCAGTAATCCTATTGGTGCCCTAACTCTATCCCTAACCCACGTACTAACCCTAACCCTAATGTGCACCCTAACCCTAATGGTGCCCTAACCCTAATTTGTGCCCTAACCCTAATGGTGCAGTAACCCTAACTGTAACTGCCGCACTAATCTTAAAGGTACCCTAAACCTAACTCTAACCTGAAACCCTAAACCTAGCCCTAATCCTAACCCTAACAGTACCATAATCCTAACATTAACTCTAATCCTAATGAAGCCAAAATCCTAACTTGTGCCCTACCCCTAAGTTATTCCCTATCCCTACCACTAAACCAAACTTGCACCCTATCCCTAACGGTGCTGTAACCCTACCCCTAACTAGTGCCCTAATCCTAATGGTGTTCTAAACCTAACCCTAACCTGCACTCTAACCATAACCCTAACCCTAAACCTGACCCTGATCCTGGCCCTAACCCTAACACAAACCCTAACCCATGCCCTAACACTAACAGTAAACCTAACCCTAACAGTGTCCTAACAGTAACTGATGACCTAACCATAACCCAGACCTGAAGAGTTCCCTAACCTGAATGCTTTTTTCATTCTGAAAGGGAAACAAGCCACGGGTATGTAAGGAACTGGGGTAGCTGTTGTTTAACATTAGTAGAGTAAATTTGGTGAAGCCTTAGGCCACAGTATGAGCTCCAGGTAACCTGAACCTGGTATGTAGTGGTGATTGAGGAACACTGAGCTGCATTCTGCTGGGGAATGGGTGGAGGGTGGATTTGCTGACCAAGGACAGTGCCAGATGAGAGTCTGTCCCCGGGAGGTAACAGAAACCATCCTGCCCTGCAACAAAGAACTGCCAATCTGAAGGAACATAACATATATGCGTCAAGAACTAATTGGACTATAGCAGACAAAACAAGGATTGTACAGGTATAAGAACCTAAGGAAAGTCTTGAGCGGGGTCTTGAGTCTTGGAGGCACCCAGCTTGAGCTGATACATGGGTACCATTAAATTCTTGCTGCTTTAAATAAGAGTCAGCTCTTTGAGTGAATTCCGGATGCCTGGGGAGACCCATTCTGCTAGGGGAAATGATGGGATCCCCTAACACTCTTATTCCTGCAGAAATTCAGGAAATTTTCACTCAAAACACAGGAAAAATATTGTTTTCCTTTTTTCTTAACTTTTTTCAAGGTACCAGCTACTAGACTTGATCCTTCCCATTGCCTAATTGCTAAAATGCCATTTCAGAGCTTTTGTGTGGATCATAAAGAAAAAATTCACATAGCTCCTTTTCTTCTGGGTTTGCATACTGGAATTTTTTGCCTGGAGTACTTTGAATGTATTTTTCATTATCCATTCAAATAAGCAGGAATGACAAACTCTTATTATCTCACAGAGGTTGTCTTTTTGCCCACCACAGAAGTGCTTCATGCACTCAACCAGTGCAGTGCCTTAGCAACTGCCATGCTTTGCTAATATTATGCAAATCAAGGTGAGCCCAGTGTGAACATCTGTGCCCACATGAAGCACTTGAGACTCTCCTCTTGCCTGGAAACAATTTGTTCTTTAAGATAAAGGAAAGATCTTTGGAAGAAAGGGTAGATGAAGAGAAGGTCAGAGCAAGAGGGATCTGCCCCTCATTCTTACGGGAGATCAGGTAGGATGGTCTTTTGATTCTCGTTCATTATCATTTTTGTATGTTCAGGAAAACAGTTAAGAGACTACAGTATGAAATGACAAGGAAAAGAAGTTTTATAGGAATGGAAATGTGATTTGTTTAGGCTGCTTAAAATACAGTGTATTTTGTTTTTAGTTGCTTCAGCTCAAACATCAAAAAAGTCTGGACTCTCTTGCTATCTGGACTTTCTTTTGTGGCACCCCTTCTACTTGTCCTCTTTCTCTTCAGCCTCCCCTTCCACTTCAGCAGCATTTGAGGACTGCTAATGCCGAAGGAGAACAACTTGCATAAAAACCTCTGAATTAAAGTGTAGACGAGCACTGCATTAGCCTTGCAAATCCCTGCCCTGCCTTTTGCTTAGAGATAGAACAAAGGCTTTCATGTGCCTCCATGTCACCTATTAGACTAAATGGTGGGGAATAGTACATGAAATAGGCTGCATGAGCTAATCTGCCTGGTTAGCACTGAGTGAAGGGCGTTTATATTTATTAAGTGAAGATTTGACTGGTGAATCTCAGTTCCTGACATTTGTGAACCATGCTAATGTGGGAAGTACTGTCAGGATTGGAACGTTTTCCTTTCAAGATAAAGCTGTGCATGCAGAATATGGTACATAAAGAGAGAGTGATGCCTTTCAGTCTGGAAGTCAAAACAGAGTAGCAATGCACAGAAGGGCTGTTGAAATGGACAGGTTCTTATGTTGGCACTTTTAAAAAGACCATAGTTCTTTGAACGAAATGGGTCTTTACTCCATTAATGAGTAAATCATGCACAATTTTAATGTTGCCCCACAATATTACTTATGTGTTAGAAATCATAATGGACTTTGAAGATAATACTAATGCTGGGGAAATTGGAAGGTTGCAAATGAATTTATCCTTGTCCAGATTTAACACAAGTGTAAGGTGTTGGGGCTGGATTTTTTTTTTTTTTTCTGGTGTTTGTGTCCCCAAGTCTCCAGTACAAATTACATTGGGTTGGTGATTACAATAGGGTGTTATGTTCACCTTCGTCTCTCTAATACTTGGTGCTAACTTTGGTTTACTCTCTGTTTCAACAGATTTTTTGACGTAAACAATTTTTACACAATAGTTAAAAAGATAAGTAGTAGATTACTGAAAAATGCTTGTAAGATCTATTGTTTCAACAAATATTCACTTTAACTTAAGACCATAAGATAAAAGGTGGAAATTGTTTTTTTTTCCTCTTTCTCTGAGAATCACATTAGGAAGCAAATCTGTATGAATAGGTAATGGGGAAAAACAATACAGTTGGAGGGATATTGTTGTTGCAGTGATGTTGATATAGATCAGTTAAAGGTTATGCAGGTCAGCAAAGGTGATGACTATTCTGTAGTGATGCCTAGTTGTATCAGTTGCCCCGAGGAGAATGGGACTGGTCTTTCTTTAGGCAGACGTACTGTTAAACGCAGCTGTTGTTTTCATTGCACTTGTGTTTTTATTTGATGGTCCAGTGTTTTAAGTGAAAGGTAAAGTCTTATTGAACAAAAAGCATTCTAGATATTGCTTGGCAGTTTTGTTATTGACACTGGAGAAATCTCCAAAAAGAGGAGGAAAAACTCAAAGTAAATTGTGGTATATCATAAGTGAGTAAGTAATGGCATAAATGGCAGTCGGTTCTGTATCTCGTTGTTCTGATAAAATCAATATTTGTTGTCCTGTGTGCAAAGGATATATGTAAATGTTTCATTCAATATGAATGTAAATGTTATTTTTGCTGAAGTTTCCAGCACAAACAGATTCTTGTCACCTAAATTGTAGAAAGGACTGCTCTTTCCTTTATTGTTTTCTTACCAGTTTCTCTGAATACTCTCATGTTGTTGTTAAGGTATTTCTAAAGTCAGAATTTTGAATAAAAGCATCCTGTATGCAGTGTGAACAGGAATAAAGGTATGCATGTGCTGTATGCCTTGTGAAATGTCAATTTGTCAAATGCTGTGGTTTAACCTGGCATGCAGCTGAGCACCACGCAGCCGGTCGCTCCCTCCCTCCCCCACACACAGTGGGATGGGGGAGAGAAACAGAAAAAAAGGTTAAAAAAAAAAATTGTGGGTTGAGATACAGACAGTTTAACAGGACAGAAAAGGAAGGGAAAATAATAATAATAATGATAAAAGAATATACAAAGCAAGTGATGCATAATGGAATTGCTCACTACCTGCTGACCGACACCCAGCTGGTCCCCAAGCAGCGCCCCGCCCCACCAATCACCCCTCTCCCCCGATTCCTTGTTCTGCATGACTCCAAGTGGTGTGGGATGTCCCTTTGGCCAGCTCGGGTCAGCTGTTCTGGCTGTGTCCCCTCCCAGCTCCCTGAGCACCCCCAGCCTCCTCGCTGGAAGGGCAGCAGTGGAAGCTGAAAGTTCTTGCCTCTGTATAAGCACTGCTCTGCAACAACTAAATCATGGGGGTGTTATCAGCGTTATTCTCATCCTAAATCCAGAACACAGTGCCATACCAGCTAGTAGAAAAAAAATTAACTGTATTAACTAGGACAAGAACTGATGAGCACCTACTGACTGCTCTGCAGTAGATCATATTGGGCTTGTTTTCAAACCACTGAGCTGTTGAATCGAGGGACCTCTTAAGAGCCACAGCCTTAATGGCTGACAAGGGACTGCACAAATTCAGAGATGTCTTTCTGAGTATCAGTGTAAGAAGCTACTCTAGAAATGTGATGTAACATTTCTTTAGGAGCTTCTCTGGTCAGACTGAGATATGTTTCTTACATATCTTACTCCAGAAGTCCCTGCCAGACTCAGCCACTCTGTGATTCTAGGACAGAGGCTGCCCATGGTCCAACCACGGTCAGGGCTCTTGGAGAAGTGATGGGCAAAGGACACAAAACAAAAGAGGACATGGCAGGAACAGAGGAGAGAGGAAAAAAGACAGCTGTTGATGGCAAGGCCTGGGAAAGGGGTGCTAGGAGAGGAACTGGAGTCCCCTGGCTCTGCTGCTTTCCTGCCCCATAGCCTCAACCTCCAGGCGATCCATGGGATTTGGGTGCTGCTCATGGTCTGCAGGTACGTGGCTCCCACCAAGAAGTGACATCCCTTGTCCTGTGGGTAGGAAGGGTCCATGGAGCAGCACCTGGTTCAGGTGCCTCCTGAAACCCTCTCTGCTCAGGTGGGCAGCTTGGTGAAGGTTCTGGCCCAATCCTGCAGCACCAGGGCAGCAGGTGTCCCCTCCCAGCCACTACAGAGCCAGGAAATCCCCAGCTCTTGTGAGCTCTGCTTTTCTGGCCAGGATCCGCAGAACATCTGTGTCTGCAGGAGAGCAGAGCTGGCTAGCACTCACAAGTGGCTGTGAGGAAGAGCATCCTCAGCACAGGCATCCTTCACAGCTCAGTTGCCTTTGGTTTTGTATTGCTGAAAATCCCAGATGGGTGTTGGGGGAAATCATTGACATGGAGGGTAGAGCAACTGGTTCTGTCTTGTCTTTGGGGACTGAAATACAAACTGAGCCTTGGATTGTACTGACAGAACTGGACGGGACAACTGGGAAAGGTTCATTGTTCAAACAGTTTATTTACAGAATTATTGGATTAATAAACTGCTACTAACTCTTAGCCAGGTGACTACTCTCTCTATTTAGTCTGTCCTCCGCTGGGCTAGTTTATTTCAGAACTATCTCACTATTAACTAATTACCTAACTATTAACTAACTATCACAGGTGGGAGCAGCTGCATGTGAGGCAGGGCGGACAGTGCCGGCATGGAGGGGGGGGCTTTGGCACGATGCTTGGGGAGCGGGGACCCCTTGGGTGCCACTGTCTGCATGTCCTCCTCTGGAGCTGCAGACAGCGGGTCCTTTTCCTGCCCAGCAGCCGCTCCCCATGCAGGTTGGGCATCTGGGCTGCTGCTGGGGCAGCTTTCGTTCAGATCCACCTGCAGGGCAAGGGCAGCCAGGGCTCTCCTCTTCAGGACAGCTCTGGGCTTGATCCTCTCTAGCAGGTGGGCATCATGTCTCTTCAAGCTGAGGTTATGGTAGGAGAGTAACTAAAAAAAAATGCAAAGGAGAGGAGTTAGTTGCCACCTTGTTAAGACTGAACAACACAAAGATGAGAGAACTGAGGCATTGAATTTCAAATGAGAAAAGTGCACCGTGGGAACCTCCCAGTGCTGACTCCTGCTCTTCCAAGCAGAGCGAACCCTCGTGCTTCTTCCAGGCTCTATTTCTACCACTCTGTACCTGTATCTTGAGCAATCCATTTCTCTGTTGGCCAGGTCAGGCTTTTCTGCTTCAGAAACATTAACCTCATGGAAATGAAGCAAACTCCCGGTGGGTTCCCTCCTAGTAGCCAACTTCCAGTCCTTCAGCTGGGGGAGGTGGAAGCTAAGCTATGTGTGCACTGACGGGGAAGGGGAGTTTCTGCCCCACAATGTGATGTAATGCTGTGGATGTCTGTATCAAAGTTCAGGACTTTGAGCAATTCTTTTTGTGGTATCTGTTAAGAAAGCTCTTCTTGCAGAATGACTGTTCTGGCCTGGCAGAGTCAGGAGGATGTCTTTTGGGAGACAGCAACTTCTTTTGCAGCTGGTTTAGTTGTTGCTGAGCAGTGCTTACACAGAGATATGGCCTTTTCTGTTTCCTAAAGTGCTGTGATAGCAAGTAGGCTGGTGGTGCTCTGAAGACTCTGAGCCCGCAAAATATAGCTTTGAGTGCTCCAAAATGGATTGTGGACCCTGAATTGAGGCTTTGGACCATAAAATAAGCCTTTTGGTCCTAAAATTGGATTTTCAGTTCTCAAAATGAAGATTTGGACCGAAAAATCAGACTTTGGACTCCGAAATGAGGGTCTGGAGCTGCATGTTTGTCCCAGGGATGTGCTGGTATCCCCCTGGAATTAGAGGGATACACAGAGTTTTGCCCAAAGCAGAGCTTTTAGCAGAGCTCGTGAGTCCTCGAGACCTGTGAGTATCCTGAGGCTCCACAAGCCTTCTTTGGGAAACGATCTCTACTACCAGACGCTCTCTGGGGACCTTGCAAACTGCTGTATTGCATGTGTCCCCAAACATAATGTTTCTAACCCTGGCCGGCATGCCAGACTGGGCAAGCAGCACTGTGCTAAGGTGTCCAGGAACCCAGTTCTCCGTTGCAAGTGTTGCTTTTATGTCCAACTGTCCCTGAGCCCATCTGAAAAGCCAGTGCTGGGAAAGGTATGTAGTTTGAGTGTAGCCAAATCCATCTGGTTTGTCACAGCTGGGAATGCTGAGATGTCCAAGGGCACTCTCCTCTGTCTATGAAGGTTTCCTATGCCTGATGCTACACTGGGGCCAAGCATAGTACAATGTGGGAGGGAGATCAGCTCAGCCTCCAGCATCAGCGTGCGAGACTATCCAAGCCATGGCACTGGACAGGGATGGTCAGGCTGTTGCTTCTGACCATCTGTCAGTCTGACCACTCTGGCATCACTCAGCAAGCATGAGGGTACCAGAGTCCAACAACTCAAATGGGCTCTGCAAGCAGCTCTGAGCATGAGCGTGGGAGCCAGTAAGCTGCCCCCGTGGAAGAGCGCTGGAGGTCGTGTGGCCCTATGCATCCTCCACGAAGCACCAGGTTCACCGGGGCAGGAGTGGGGCACAGTGGGGCGGGGCTGGGGGGGGGCCATGCCTACCCCCCTGCCTCCCTCACCCGCGGCAGCCCCAGCAGCCCAGAACCTTCCCCGGCCAGCACAGTGACAGCCAATTGGTGGCCGCCGCAAGTACACGACCCAATCCCGGTGCTGCTCCCCCCAGGGGGCGGGGAACCCGGACAGTCCTGAGGGCAATACTTGCCGGCTGGGCTCAGGGTAGCATCGGCACGCCTCCGCTGCCCCCAGGACAGCTGGGGGGAGGAGGAACCTGGAGTGCCCCGTGCAGCGTTGCCCCAAAGAGCGCAGCGCCTCCTGCGTGGGGAACAGCATGGCACTCGGTGCCGTCATGGCCGTCTGTGACGGAGGCACTGAGGAGCGAAAGACCTTCGAGCCCTGCGCTGTTTGCTTGGCCGCACGCCATGGCGGCCCCAGTGGACTTCGCGCTGCTGGGAGCTGCAGTAGGAGACACTACCAGGTACCTGCCCCAGCCGGTTTCCCTCCGCGGGGGGGAGTCTCTCCCCGTGGGAGGAGTCCTGGGGCTGTCCCTTTCACAAGGGCTGGGTTCGTGTCTGTGTGCTGGAGCCGGTAAGCACACTGAGCCGCGGGCGGCTGATTAACCTTGGTTTCCAGTGTGTACAGAATCGGGTGCCAGGCGAGACTTGGCAAAGCGAGCCCCAGAGTTGGGTGGCCGGCCTTTTATACAGGTGAAGAAGCAGGCACAGGCATATGCATTGTTTCATTGTAACTTTTTGTCCTGGGCTGACTACAAGCTACCCACTTTGAGGCTATGCACCTTGTTTAGAAGTTCCATAGTTGTCCTGGCTTTGTCTGTGCTAGAGTTAGTTTTCTCCATAGGGGTTGGTATGGTGCTGTGTTCTGGATTTAGAATGAGAATAACGCTGATAACACCCCAGTGATTTAGTTGTTGCAGCGTAGTGCTTATGCAGAGGCAAGGACTTTCAGCTTCCACTGCTGCCCTTCCAGCGAGGAGGCTGGGGGTGCACAGGAAGCTGGGAGGGGACACAGCCANGGACAAGAGATAGTCAGGTCTGTGAGCCATTGTGATGCATTGTGCATCACTTGTTTTGTATGCTCTTTTATTGTTATTACTATTATTATTTTCCCTTTGTTTTCTGTCTTATCAAACTGTCTTTATCTCAACTCCTGAGTTTTTACTTTCTTTTTTTTCCCCTGATTTCCACACTGTGGGGGGGGTGGGCAAGTGAGTGAATGGCTGTGTGGTGCTCAGCAGCCTGCCTGGTTAAACTGCAACAGTAGTCCTCACCTTTCTCCACATTTGCTAGTTCAAGGAAGTATTCCACATTACTACTTCTCATCATGATATGTTGGGGTCTCCAACATGTATTTTGCCAAAATTCCAGGCACTTGGGTAAACATATCACAAGACAGCACATCATCATCATAGTAGGCAACAAATACAAATATCACAAACAGTTTTTTGTTTCAGCCGCCCAAAATTAG
>VXAL01016525.1:7925-34917 GCA_013399475.1 Chauna torquata
GGGTATGGAACACAAGTCTTATGAGGAGTGGTTGAGGGAGCTGGGATTGTTTAGCCTGGAGAAGAGGAGGCTCAGGGGAGACCTCATTGCACTCTACAACTTCCTGAAGGGAGGTTGTGATGAGGAGGGGGTCGGCCTCTTCTTCCAGGTAACTAATGATAGGACTCGAGGTAACGGCCGCAAGTTGCACCTGGGGAGATTTAGATTAGATATCAGGAAAAACTTTTTCTCTCAGAAAGTGGTCAGGCACTGGAACGGCCTGACCAGGGAGGTGGTGGAATCACCGACCCTCGCGGTTTTTAAGAGGCGCCTGGACAAGGTGCTACAAGATATGGTTTAGTAGCTTAGTAGGTAGTATTGGTGATAGGATGACGGTTGGACTAGATGATCTTGAAGGTCCTTTCCAACCTTGTGTTTCTGTGATTCTGTGATTCTGTGATAATTCTTACTGACTTTTTTCTTAATCCTTTCCAATTGGGCTCACAATTAGACAATCAATCTTTGCTAAAATTTGATCCATGTCATTCACTTTTCAGAGCTTTATTCCTAATGCAACTTTTAACAATTTTTTTTTTTTTTTAGCCATCCTAGGTTACATGGGACATCCACATGAGACTGCAGATACTACACAGCACCTACAGGAGACCAATTCCTTCTAGATAAGTAGTTGGAGAACATTAGAATACCCTTCAGGACACCAAAAAGACTTCAAAGGGAGAATTAGTTGCTTCAAAAAAATGACATTTAGGGTCTCTTGCCTGACTGTCAGCTACCAGAACACGAAGGTACAGGTTTCCTATGGGAGCTGTGGCAAGAGTAACTTCCCCACACAGGTATGTTAGAAGTCCAAGGTGACAGTATTTAGACAACAGTTTCCTATCCTGTCCCTGGTGTCTTATGGCTAACTATCCAGCCTCAAGCAAGCCACCTTAGATTCCTTTCCCACTTAGCAGAGAGCAATAGATTTTCCAAAGCAACATTCATGCAGTCTATTTAGACACAGCTCAACAAAAACTTTCATGAGTTAATGTGATAGGATGTACTGCTGAACAACTAGCTGACATTAAAGGCTAAATTCTTCATCAGCAGCCTGCAGTTAGAGCAATGTAACCTGACTGTGAAACTGCAGCCTTGATGAGAGCTGCAGCTCCCAGCTGAGATGGGGAAAGAGGTAATTTTTAACACAATTTTATCTTTACAGAGTGCCTAGCCATGCTTTTCAGACTCTTTTCACTGCTATTAATAGTGCATCTTAAAATTAATAATTAACAATATATAAAAATATAATAATAATAATGATAAAAATAATAAAATGTCAATTCTTGAAATAATTGCAGGAAAAAAAAATGTCAGTCTGGTCATTTTGGGGTAAAATCTAGAGGATTCTCAAGCAAAGAGTGATTTTCACCCTTATATTTGTGTTTCTCTTGTTGCTTTTCCGGATAACTTTATCTATACTGCTAGGAAGGTTATCCTCATGGTCATCCTGGATCAGTAAGTCATCCTGACCATCCTGACTTCCTGCAGTGACTTAAGATCCTCCTTTTTTATTCCTATCTGCACACCTGGGCTTCCACCCAAAAGAAGCCCCTGTACATAATGGGATAGATTTGTCCCAGCATGCAGTTGAGGTGCATTAATGCACATTTCCTTATTATGTCTTCATCTTCTAGCACAACCAGGGTGGTGGAGAACCTCTAGTCACATAACAGGACCCACAGGAACAAAATGAATCCAGATAACCCCCCTGCAGCATGTGTAGTGGTTCTCAAGTAAAATAATGCATAGGTCCTACTCCCTGTACAGAGAAATTGTTTTAATTTATTAATTTAATATTCTTGTGATATTATGCTAAGATGTTCAGTAAAGTACACAGTTTCTGTATCTTAAGATGTGGTTTGTAGAGTAATTTCATGAAATATACTAAAGATCGTGTTTAATATCTTTGTCAATATCTTGGACAATGAGCAAGAATGTATCCTGAGCATGTTTGAAGGTGACAGAAAATGGTGGGGAACAGTCAAGTTGCTGGAGAGCAGGTGAGTTGTTTAGAAATATCTTGCCAATTTGGAGAAATGGCTTTAGAGGAAGAACATAATGAGGAAGACAAATGGAAAGCCCTGCTGATGGGATAGAATAACTTCATGCAACTTTATATGCTAGGAGCCAACTGGATAGAAAACAGCTCTGCAGGAAAGGACCTGGGGTAATGATGGACAACTAGTTGAACATGAGCCAGTAGTGAGCCTTTGAAGTTACAAAAGCCAACTACAACCTGGATTGAATTAGCAATATTATAGCTGGCAGGTTGAAGGAAGTAATTATTTCCCTCTATTCTTCACTCATGAGGATGACTTTGGAGTATTATGTTCAGTTCGGGGCCATTCCAGTACAAGATAGACAGTGATAAACTGGGGAAGGTACAGTGGAAATCCATTAAGAAGCTCAGAGGGCTGGAGCACATAACATGCAAGAAAAGGCTGAAAGAGCTGTGTTTGTTCAGCCTAGGGATAGACTGAACAGGGATCCAACTGCTTTCTTCAATGATGTAATGTGAGCATGTAGAAAAGACTGAACCAGACCCTTCTCAGAGGTGCACACCAAAAGGAAGAGAAGCAATTGTCATAAGGAGAGTTGTGGGTATAAGGAAAAAAAAAATCACTGTAAAAGAAACTGAACACTGGAACAGGAGCCAAGAGTGTCTGTGAAATCTCCATCCTAGGAGATTTTCAAAACTTGGCTGAATTAGGTTCTTGGCAAGCTGATCTTATTTTGAAGCTGGCCCCATTTTGAGCAGGAAATTTAATCAGAAGACCTCTAGAGACCCTTTCAAAATTAAATTATTATATGATTCTAAAATTGGACACACACTGTAGTGCTTTGAGTAAGTCATTGTACCTTACACTACAAAACGGTTTAGGAGTCCAGCTTGGAGAACGGATTCACAAATCCTGATGATAAGTGTCTGAGGGCTCTAAGTAGAGAAAAGGATGATGGGTGCCAATACATCAGGAAAATATTTCAAGATTGCATGTTGAGCAGGTTTAGACGAACCTTAATCATGTCCCAGCTTGACTTTGACTCCTGCCTGCTCACTAGAGTTAAGTACTTCTGTGGCTACATCTAGACTACAAACACAAATGCCTGTAGCCCATTCTCTGGCCCTGAGGGCAAGTAGCATAGCCCAGTTTATTCCCAGCAACTTAAATTGCTCTTTTCCACTTCCCAAACAGTGTGGCCTTATCCATACGGTCTTCAGGGAGCAGACGGTGGCTCTTGCTGTCTGCTGAACCATGACAAGGTGCTATCTGGGGGATGGCTGGTTGGCATAGGCAAAAACGATGCCAGAGAAGGAGGTGGTAACTGCCCAGTCTCTGAGGAATGGTACTCAGGGACATTCAATGTCTGCAGTTAACTTGCTTACAAAGACATAGTGTGTGGGTGTGCTATCAGGAGTCCTGGAGTTTCTTCTGGATTTAAATGTCCAACATGACTCCTGGGTTAGGTTTCATGGGCCCGTGTGCCTGGGAAGTGGGACAAGGCTCTTCTCAGCCTGGCTGGAAGAAGGGGTCAAACACATCCCATATCTGTTATTCCAAATGTAAGCTCTTAAAGCCGGGGTTTCTCTCTTCCTATGTTTAGAGAGCATGTTGCCGAGGGGCATTGAGCTTAGCTGAGTTCTGCATGGGCTACTGTAGTACAAAAGTTCATCCTTTGTTATTCCAGGGTAGAAAAGGGATCTTGAAGACAAAGTATATTGTAACCATATGACTAACAGCAATGACAATCTGCTCACCAGGATGGGCACTTCAGTACCTGGGTTCTTTTCTTCCTATTAGCTGGTTGGAATATTTCTCTGTTTTCCTTCTCAACCTCAACTCACCAGTTAGGTGTTACCTATAATCTTGCCTTTCTCCAGCACCTAACAGGAGAACAAACTCTGTCACTTGGCAAAGGGCTTTCTGGCTGACATCATGTAACACTAATGATACTAGAAATGCCAGTTGCTGCTCTCCTGAGTATCAGGTCTGATTTCTTTGGGTGTTTCACACTATCTTCCTCCCTCTCTCCCTTCAGTCACACACCACATTTCCCTTACTGTCGAGGTCTTGCTATACTGAGAGTGAACACAAGGTAGGCAGAGATAGAGGCAAAAGACAATGCAGAAAACCATATTCAGTTCCAACCTTCTTTCTCACCTCTGTGCTGCAAAACACTGTTTTCAATAAGTCAAAAACATTTTTTTCCTTAATGATGAAAAAAAATCTACTCATATTTTTGCTTGAACAAAGCAAATCATAGAAGAGAAAATTTGCAAATGTCACCAAAAANNCCAAATGAACCAAAAAAAAAAAAAAAAAAGGCAAAAAAAAAAAGAGACTATATTGTTGCTTATTTTTTCCCTGGTAGGCTGACTACAGTTCGTGTGAGAAATATGTTGTCCAGTCTACCAATCTAACCCATCAAGAGAAGAAACCTTAAAAAATAAATAAATAAATAAATAAATAAATAAAAGAAAATGTAAAATGATTGTATTTAGGTATTTGAATGGACTGAGTGCAAGCTTCTTTTTGATTAACCAGCTAAACCTGTAGTGATTATTCAGTATTTGATAACATACATGAGTAATGACTTGAATCCCCTGTCATGATGAAGAACAAATTTGTGCTTGGTGCTACTCAAATGCAAAACAAAGACATCCAGTGCTTGAGGTGGATCTCTGCATTTTTTCTTACAGGAAGCACACCTAAATTTTTTCCATGCTGTCCATTCAGTTTTATTAGAACACGTACTAGAGCTGCACAGCCTCAGATAAGCTAGTAAGACTACATAAAGTAAAAAGATTGAAAATCAGATCTTCCCACACCCTGTTCTGTTGCTGCAGGTTAGGTTTTCATCTACAGTGTTACTCACAACACAACATACGGTTGATTCCTGACTTGTAAAAACCTCCATGCTGTACCCTTTTTATTTTACAGAAATCTGTCTTTCAGTAGGGCAAAACACATGGCAAACCCAGCACAAACAATCTGACCACTTACGTCATCTCTCAGAAGGACCTTTTAGTCTAATGGTCTCTTCAGCAGTTTGGGATGAGTGATTTGTTGTCATCCTTCTTTTAGCATATCTCTGATTGCAAAGGAAGATGAAGTGTATTTTGTGCAGAACGCAAGATCTGCTACCTAGCAAAAAAGGACAGAGATGTATTTTTCAATGTATTTTCAATATATTATGCATTATACATAAATAAGTCAACATACATGCATTTAGAAAACACCACTTACCACTTTTAAGTATATTCAGTTCTTGGGCTGTTTCATCGGAGGTGAGTACTTACTGTGACCTCTAGGATTGGGATCATAAAAAGTAAAGCAGAGGTGGGATGGAGATGCAAGACTGGGAACAGGGGGAGAGAAATGCCAAGAATGGCTGAGCTTTCCTGCAAAAGTTGTCTCTTTTGATAGTAGAGGGAACAAATATGACTATATTCCTACGGTATTCAGGTCCAAAGATGTGATGAAATAAAGCCATATGCCTAACTCCTACAGAAATAAAGTATATATATATATAAATTTATATATGATTTAGGTGTCTAACCACCTTGAAAAATATTCTCTCAAGCTCTCTTGTTAGCAGCTGTAATAGAGGCAGGGATCTCCTCTGCAGACTGGCTTCTGTGTTGTCATTTTATATGGATCCTAACAGCAGGTGGAGAGAGATCCAAGATGAGATTCATTCTTCAAATGACCTCTCTACTGCAGAGCCATCACATGCTTTCCATTTCAGTTCTGCTTAGTATTATTCTTTTTCCATGAGCTCCTGGAGCATTGAATGTATAAGTAGGGGCAGGGAAGCATGGAAAGGAGAAATAGTGGCAACTCCTCTTATAGCTGAGTCAGAGAAATGTTTTATTTCATCCTCAGATGAAAATGTTAATTTATATCTGGATTTGAGTAGCCCTTCATTGAATCTTTCTTTTTTAAGATTGCAAATAAGTGGACTTAAGAGTTTCCATTTCAATGAGTTTCAGAGTCTCAGAAATAGTGTTGTTGCCTATGCAAACATACAAGTAGTGGCAGAATAAAAGGACATTTTTGGATTAAGGGTATTTATCTGGATGAACAGCCATGAGAGTTACAGAATTCAATTTTATTCACCATTTTCTTATAATGGAAAAGCATCGAGAATTTGCAAAAAATTTTTATCCTGTCCAGTTTCTCTAAAATCAGCAAATGTTACCAGCATTAGACAGACTTGCTGCTCTGAAGTCTCCAAGTCTGCCACTCTGATGAGAGGTCTGTGTCCAAGCTGATCTACCCTTTTACTCCTGAGAAATGCACTTTCCTGTTTCATAGAGCGCAAAACCCACATCCTTTGCAATCAATAGAGACATGGTCTGCCCACTTAGTCCATGCTTTATCGCATTGGACAATCCCAGCACTGACTGGACCTCTTTCTGTTTCTCAGCTTTTTTTACTTCTTTTTTCTTGACTTCATTCTATTGAAGCTTTTGAGTGTTTTGTGTTCTAACTACACCTTGCCTTCATTCTGCCAGACCTTATGTAGCAAGTCAGGCGGGGTGTGCGATTCCCAGAGCTCCTTTGCCCTTTTTGTCAAGCTCATGAAAATGTCTTGGTAATAATGTGGACAGAAAGTGTGGTAACTGAGAAATAGGCACATTCCATTCTCTCAGGAGTGTGGGAGATGTGGTCTTTGGTCACAGACCCACACAAAATCTAGGCTGTCAGGTGGATAACATTATCTTTACAGCTGAGATGCCATTATTGGCAATGTGCAGTCCCTTAGTTTCTGGCAGTTCAAAGTCAAATGAGGCTGCTTAAGTCCCAACATGACTCATTTTACCTGCAGGCTCATGAAGTGATGGTAAGCACACAGTCAGCTGTGACATTATGACAAAAACCACAGTAACTTCTCTAAACTCAGTCACCCATGATCCTCTATGTCCAAAAGCAGTCATTTAACCAGAGGATTTACTATTGTTAGATCACTATATGGTATGGCTTTACTACAGCATGGATGATACAAGATCACTGTATGTGTAATTTCATCTTGGGCAAACCCCCAGGGAAGATACATCTCAGTAACAATTTAATTAAAGTGCCAATGCCATGACCACAACTATACCAGAATAAGTAATTGCTTTTCCTGGCAAAATACGTGACCAATATGACCTTCAACTTATACGTCTTCTTTCTCCTGCAAGGGCACTGTATTGTCTGCTGAATAGGAAATTAACCCAGAAAGCTTTGTTTCCCCTGTGAGAAGCATCACAAATTGCAGTTGAGAGAGTGTCTGGGTCAAAAGCAGGGTTTCCTCCAGTGACATCAAGGGGTAAGGTCCATCAGCCACCACAGGTGCAGGAGGTCTCCATCCAGCTACACCATCAGTTCCCTGGGTAATGCAGAGCTGGTCACTCAGAGCTACTGTAATAATGGCACTTTAGCTAGGTGCTTGCATTCTTAATACAGTCGGTGCTTGCAGTCTGAATACAATCAGTGCTTGCTTCCTAATGCAAATACGTAAAGAGGTTGGTACAAAACTCCGTAACAGACTGCCAGTGGTCCTTTTTCGCCACCTGGCCACCAAAGATGGACTTGTGAGGTCTGGAAGGGAAGCAATGGCTCCAGTGTGGCTTGATTCAAAAATCTGTCAGTCAATGTGTCAGTGCTCTGCCTTAGGTCACATGGGATTTCGCTATAAAATGTGACCTGGACGGAGAATCACAGTTTTCCATTGAAGAAATGTTTATTTATCAGTTGCACTCACAAATCTTGAAAAAATAACAGCTCTTAGTAGAGAGATCCCCCGCAAAAAAAAAGAAAAAAAAAAAAAGAAAAAAAAAGAAACAAACAATAGTACTTTTAAAATCATATATGCAATAGTTCCTTTTATTTTGCTTCTTGATTTCTACAGATACATCATTGCACATTTTAAAGCTTTCCCATGCTAATCAGGAAAGGTGGATACTTTTTATTTTCCTTTTTAATGACAGCAATTTTTTTCTATATTGATATTGACAAAGGAACTGGGGTGTTAAGAAGAAGATAAAAATGTGTGGGGTTCATGTAACTTCAGACTTTCATCTTACAGGGTAATTTTCTATTGGATATAAGGTGTCTAGGCAAAATCACACACTGGAGATGCCAATCTCTTTTCACTGAAGGAGCTGAGATAGGCAGTTTGGATGCTTTTATACAGCTAAAATTAGGTGAAATGAATTTCACCTGCATTTCTAAGACTTACAATAAATATCATGACAATTGGGAACATTCTGTTTGCTTCATACATGACAAGTATTATTTTTTCAGTCATTGTCATTCTTGTGAAAGGTTAGAATACTTTTCATTTTCCTGGCTAATGAATACTAACCACCTCCTTCAAAACTTACATTGTCTTGAACATATCAGAAAATTAACTTTTATAAATACAATTTTATTTCGATGGTGGTTTGTATTCAGGTCTTACACTTTTCTGAGCAATTACATATAAGTTCAGATCTAAATTTCAAATTAATGTATTGGGATTCAAGAGTTTTTTTTTCAGTGTCCACTGAATTCCAGTTTTTAGTAGCATAGAATATGTTAAGAAAAGGGTTATGCTTTCAAGCTGACATTGGAGTAATTTATTCTGAATAAAACAGGACTGGGGATGCTCAAAATCTCTGAAAAACAGACCAGACAGTATCTCTCCTGCTTACAACCATGTATTTGCTTCTGCTGCTTATTTTTCAACTGAAATAACAACCCTTTGTTTGACAATCCCCATTAGTTGCTGTGGAGATAATTATGAGGCCAGGGGGGAAAAATGGCAATTCTAGGTGAAAACATAAAAGGAAGAGAGAAATTCCTGGTGCAACAGAGATCTTACGTGCAGATTTCTTAATAGTAATATTAATTAAAAAAAAAAAGAAAAGAAAAGAAAAGAAAAGAAAAGAAAAGAAAAGAAAAGAAAAGAAAAGAAAAGAAAAGAAAAGAAAAGAAAAGAAAAGAAAAGAAAAGAAAAGAAAAGAAAAGAAAAGAAAAGAAAAGAAAAGAAAAGAAAAGAAAAGAAAAGAAAAGAAAAGAAAAGAAAAGAAAAGAAAAGAAAAGAAAAGAAAAGAAAAGAAAAGAAAAGAAAAGAAAAGAAAAGAAAAGAAAAGAAAAGAAAAGAAAAGAAAAGAAAAGAAAAGAAAAGAAAAGAAAAGAAAAGAAAAGAAAAGAAAAGAAAAGAAAAGAAAAGAAAAGAAAAGAAAAGAAAAGAAAAGAAAAGAAAAGAAAAGAAAAGAAAAGAAAAGAAAAGAAAAGAAAAGAAAAGAAAAGAAAAGAAAAGAAAAGAAAAGAAAAGAAAAGAAAAGAAAAGAAAAGAAAAGAAAAGAAAAGAAAAGAAAAGAAAAGAAAAGAAAAGAAAAGAAAAGAAAAGAAAAGAAAAGAAAAGAAAAGAAAAGAAAAGAAAAGAAAAGAAAAGAAAAGAAAAGAAAAGAAAAGAAAAGAAAAGAAAAGAAAAGAAAAGAAAAGAAAAGAAAAGAAAAGAAAAGAAAAGAAAAGAAAAGAAAAGAAAAGAAAAGAAAAAGGAAACAAAGAGAAGGCTCTAGGCTAAAAAGCTCATTCTTAGCATCTGTGTGAAAGGAAAACAGAGACGAGATCTATCACAATGGAAAGGAAAGGATACACCTCACTATTCATAAGCACCTGCAAAATGGGCATTTCTGCCTAAGCTAGTCCCCTGAGCCTCCTACAGGAGATGTAATCAATTCAGTCAATGGACTAAGCTTCCATTCCTCTCATCCTCAACTAGACATCTAATGTAGGTGAGATGAGCCATGCTTAAGTGTCTGTTTTTGTTCATTGACAGTCAAGGAAGCCTTGGGGGATGAAGCTCCCATCCAGGCCTGCATTGCAGACGTCTGCTGAGAGATGTAGGAAATCCCACACGGGGAGGACAGCAGAGCCTGTAAATTCAATACTTCATATATAAGGATTATCCGACACCCCTTCAGATTCAGCCTCACGTTGCCTCACCATGTAGCTGTGATGCTTGCAACGGACACACTGCCAGTGCAGCCAGGAGGTATTTCTCCTGCAGCTGCTACACAGCAGGCCCAGCTGCTCAGCTATCAGCGAAAAAACAGATCTGACATTAGAGATCATTGCAAAGGTAATAGGCGATTGCACTATACAGCAGCCACAGAACAGACGCTACTTTGCAGGGCTCTGTGCTTACAGGATCCATCTAGAAAACACAGCAACATTACACCCTCATGTAACCCAGCTCATACAATAATCCATGTAGGAGTTGAGCAGCACAGTCAAAGGTTGCAGAAGGGCCACCAGCATAACCAAACCCCTGAATACTGAGCTGAGCTGAGGAGTGCTCAGTGTAATAACAAGAGCAATAATATACCTTGGCCTGCAAAATCAGCCCCCTCCAGTAAGGTGGTAGAATGACTCCTATCACCTCTAAACTGACTAGAAGGAGGCTGAGAACTTGCATCCATACTTCTTATACAGAATAGATGAAAAGGTATAATATCTTTCATCATGTCAGTGTAACAGAAACACAGGACCAGGCCCAGAAAAGCATGCTGGAATTCACATCTTGGGATATAGCTTAGATGAAGGAAAAAAATGCTCCTGCACAGCCATTTGAGGATTTGACAATAATCAGAAAGATGCACTCTCACATAATTGACTAACTTTGAATATTGCTCCTACATGCAGAAGTTCTTCTGAGGAAAATAATTTTTTATTTATTTTTTATTTTTATTTATTTTTTATTTTTTCCCAGGGCCTTTGGGCTGTAGGGTGATAAACTCCTGAGCAGTTCTCAGCTTTTGCAATGATGGTGCAGTGAAGAAGTCTGCTCCGAGGGGNAAAGGAAAGGAAAGGAAAGGAAAGGAAAGGAAAGGAAAGGAAAGGAAAGGAAAGGAAAGGAAAGGAAAGGAAAGGAAAGGAAAGGAAAGGAAAGGAAAGGAAAGGAAAGGAAAGGAAAGGAAAGGAAAGGAAAGGAAAGGAAAGGAAAGGAAAGGAAAGGAAAGGAAAGGAAAGGAAAGGAAAGGAAAGGAAAGGAAAGGAAAGGAAAGGAAAGGAAAGGAAAGGAAAGGAAAGGAAAGGAAAGGAAAGGAAAGGAAAGGAAAGGAAAGGAAAGGAAAGGAAAGGAAAGGAAAGGGGGACCTTTCCATCCCAGGTCACGACTAACTTCTTCCTTCCTTCCCCTCTCCCTCAGATAGAACCTTTAACATTTTCTTCTTGAGTCAGTCTTTATGATAGATCTCTCTTGGGTTTATTTTCACAATTTTTACAGCTTCTTCTCTGGAAAACACTAGTTAATTTCTTGTGAAAAAAAATTAAAATGAGTGCTTGGGGTAGATTACACCCTAACAAATAATTCTCCGCTTTCCCAACTCTCCATCAGCCTTGCAGCATTTTTGCAGGATAAGTGGGATCTGAGAAAGTTGAGGACAATTTAATGGATAAGCGTGTTCCAGGAAAATTGTCAAGACCTCCTTGGATCAGTGCAATTATGTTGCATCTATCAGCTTCAGATTTACTTGCACTTTTCTGTGAAATGTTTGATTCTGACCATTACAACACATACCTAGCTGATCAGACCAGGGTACAGCTATGAACTGTTATGATCTTCCAATTGTAGAGAAGATGTTCTGGCTTTTACCACCCATTGGGAGTTTTGCTGATATGGTATTAGTTGAATTCTTCTGAAGTCATTAGTTTTTTCAGAGATTTCAATGAGCAGTTTGTAGCTTTTTAAAGTCAATCCCTGCTGGCTTCAGTCAAGTGTAAACACTTAAATTAGGAACGAAAACCTGACAGGTTAACCTTTGCTGCATTGACTGTGTGCAAACAACAGGGCTTAATAAGCTGTGAAAGAACATATTTAATAACAACAACAACAACAAAAACAACTAAAGCCAATGCAGCAGTAGACTGGAAACTGCTACAGTAAGAAGAATAAATCTGTGCAGGCTGAGTTCTCAAAGCAGTAAATTGGTATGATTCCAGTAAAATCAATGATACTGGGTCAAATTACACTAGTAGTGGATCTGGACGCAAAAGGATAAGTATGTGATAGCACTACTGAATCAAAGATGGATGAAAACACTGCTAAACTGAACTAAGTATTCTCATCTCCCTCCAGAATACAGAAGAAAGGGAAAAACAGGTCACATCTCTGCTGTCTTTGCACAGCTTCCAAAATAGTCATGGTTTCCTGCTACAGACTGTTCTATTTTAACATTGCATCCTGCTGTATTTATGCACACACACACATGCATGCACATAGCACCATTTTTATCCACATTTTTTTCATTTCTCTCTGTTATCACAAATTAAATTATAGCCTTGATGACTTTGGATAATGCACAATGAAAATGCTCTCCTTGAGCTATGATTCTAAATCCTCAAATATATTTTTATATATAAAATGCTGAGGTATCATTCCTGTCATTTGATTTATCAAAAATTAGAACATATTTTTTCCTGTGTGCTCTTCTGAAGCAGGAAATAATTTTCTTTTTCCTTAGCTGTACCATGATCAAAGTGTGTAGGCATCCATTTGGTAGTTTAGCTTAATCATAGTTATGCAATTACTGTCAGAGTATGACATTTTCCTTTCACCTTTACTATTCCTTAGAGATTAAGCTATCAGCCCTTCAAGATCATTACAGTTGTTTACATGCAGGTAAGAAAAAGAGTCTCAGACATCTAGAAATCTTTATCTCTGGCTGTAACATGAAAAAAGCTCTCAACACTTCTTTTGATTTTTTTTTTATTTTTTATTTTGTAGCATGGAAGAAGTATGCATAACTGAGAAATTCACTAAGTGGCAAAACACAAATGTTTCTCTCTAAGAAATGTAAAACAGTCATATAGAAATTTTAATGGAAAGATACTGGGATAGGGACTCATTTTTTCCATTGCTGAAGCAATGATGTACATATTGAATTTAAGGCCAGGAGGTACCGTTATGGTCATTTATTATGGAACACACAAACACCAAAGTTTCACTTTATGGTTCCCTCATACAGCACATGGTGGGCCTAACTCTCTGCTGATCTATTTCTTCAGGCCATTATTTCCTGTAAATGACAAATAAATGGTTTTAAAAGAAACAAGGCAAGATGACAGCAGTTCAGGATGGAACATGGCTAGGATGGTAAGCTGTGCATCTAGACCACACCAAAAAAACCACCTTTCTTTTTCATAAATCCTTGATGCTGTTTGTCCACCAAGTATACAGGTGTCATTTTCCAGCCATGCATTCAGCAGTCATAACACTGCCTTAACAAGTCAGGGGGTGTTAAAAATGTTAAAAACAAGAACTTAGTGAAATTATTTTGAACAAATATATCCATCTTCCCAGGCCACCACTTAGTAGTATTTATGACACAAGTTACACCTGCCTGGGGCAGCATCTGATGCCTGATTTTTGTCATGTGTTTCTGATTCATCAAGTAGCCCCTCAAAGCTAAGGGTGACTTTCCATGTTCTTTTTGCTGGCAAGAGAGAGAGAGACCTGAAAAGGGAAGGGAAGGGAAGGGAAGGGAAGGGAAGGAAATGTCAAAAGGAAAAGCCCAACTTTCACTTAGATATTTTCAATAGCTCTCCAACTTAGCAGTCGTTAGAAACACAATAGTATCTCCAGAAGGTACTTTCCTCAGTCAATAAGATATGTCTAAGATGAAAAGGAGTATTCTGAATATATCTTTTTCTCTTCGTGAACTATAGAAGCAAGCCAAATGAACTGGATTATACTAAAATTTCCTGTTTCAGAGGGTAAAACACACCCTTAGAATTTAACATAAGCAAGGATCACAAGCCAACTTTAGCTAGCCAGAAAAGATCAAAACTTTTGTTTTTCTTCTTACCAAACAAGAAATGATGTAGCAGGTAGACAAAGCTATAGTGAAGCAGTCTCTGTGGAACAGAACTATCTGTCGTCGTTAGATATTAGTCCAGACATTAATGTGGAGTAAAGTCTCAAGTTTCCGGTTTTGCACAGAATTGTACTCCCCAGTACATAATCCTCTTAAAGTTGTCAACCCACTGTAGTATCAGAATATAATGGCATTTTTTAAAGGCTAAATCAAGAATATTGAGATCTTTTGGAATAGCTACAGAGAGGGCAGGGAAAAATTTGTTTGATCCCCAAGTAATGCCATACAATAAATGTGCACATTAGAGATAAAACCTCCCTTTCTGCACTTCCTCTTCCTTTTGAATTCAAGCTAATCCTATGGCTTTTTTTGTAAATGTGTCCATGCCTACGTGCTTAACCCCTCTTGTCTTTGCAGATAAATTCATGGAGGTGTGACCAACCAAAAGCACAAAGTAATATTTTTCAGTTGAGGAGGCAGCTGAGAATATGAAGAAATACTAGATCCTCTGGCTACTGTGTGCTCCTGGACTTGAAATCACACAATCACAGCATTTGGATGTCATCACCATTGCACAAACGTGTTGAAGTATCTGAGATGAAGTGGCTTTTTGTGTGATTTGGCTCTGTGCAGGTTTTCTTCTTGTTCCCCTATCATCAACCTGAGATGACAGAGTCATCTGTAAATTGCATTTTTTTATTCTGTTTCTCTTCAGCTCAGCTGACCCAGTTAAGAAGGTAAAGATGAAATCCAAAGAGAGAACATTTATCCTTTTCCTTTATCATTTTGGAAGCTTCTGTGCCATCTTATGGAAGATAGTATGAAACTCCACTAAATCTATCTTGCAATATATCAAATTAAGTGGGGGAAAAGGGAAGAAAGTAAAAAAGAAAAAGAAAAAAAAAGAAAAAGAAAAAGAAAAAGAAAAAGAAAAAGAAAAAGAAAAAGAAAAAGAAAAAGAGAAAAAAGAAGAAGAAAAAGAGAAAAAAGAAAAAGAGAAAAGTTGAACTATTCCACATAGCCACTTCAAGCCAAGTGTGTCCCTGTGCCACTGAGTGCACTCTCAGTAAGTTTGCAGATGACACAAAGTTGTGTAGGAGTGTTGATCTGCCCGAGGGCAGGAAGGCTCTGCAGAGGGGTCTGGATAGGCTGGACTGATGGGCTGAGGCCAGCGATGTGAGGTTCAACAAGGCTACATGACAGGTCCTGCACTTGGGGCACAACAACCCCATGCAACACTACAGGCTGGGGGAAGAGTGGCTGGAAAGCTGCCCGGCAGAAAGGGACCTGGGGGTATTGGTTGATAGCCGGCTGAGTATGAGCCAGCAGTGTGCTCAGGTGGCCAAGAAGACCAACAGCATCCTGGCATCCTGTCAGAAATAGTGTGGCCAGCAGGACTAGGGAAGTGATTGTCCCTCTGTACTCGGCTTTGGTGATGCTGCACCTCAAATACTGTGTTCAGTGTTGGGCCCTTCACTACAAGAAGGACATTGAGGTGCTGGAGCGTGTCCAACGAAGGGCAACAAAGCTGGTGAAGGGTCTGGAGAACAAGTCTTTTGAGCAGCGGCTGAGGGAGATGGGGTTGTTCAGCCTGGAGAAAAGGAGGCTCAGGGGAGACCTTATCACTGTATACAATTACCTTAAAGGAGGCTGCAGCGAGATGGGGATCTGTCTCTTCTCCCAAGCGCCAGCTGAGAAGACAAGAGGAAATGGCCTCAAGATGTGGCAGGGGAGGTTTAGGTTGGATATTAGGAAAAATTTCCCCAGTGAAAGGGTTGTGAAATATTGGAACAGGCTGCCCAGGGAAGTGGTTGAGTCGCCTTCCCTGGAGGTCTTCAAACAACATTTGGATTCAGAGCTTAGCAACATGGTTTAATGGTGGACTTGGCAGTGCTAGGTTACAGGTTGGACTGGATGATCTTGGAGGTCTTTTCCAGCCTAAATGATTCTATGATTCTATGATTTTGTGATTCTAAGAAAGAGTAGAGAGATCACAGATGGTGTTGAAACTACAAGGATAGGATGTTCAGGATCTCAGTCACAATATTTGACACCACAGAATCAACAGAACAGAAAGATAACAAGATTTTGCAGGACCTCTTGCTAATAAAGATCCTTATTCTTTCCTTTCTGAAATCCTTTGGCAACCAGAGAAGACTGGTGATCACTTGTATAGTTATCCTTCATGTTGCTGCTCATGCTGTATAAATATGAAGATTATTTTTTTAATTACTCCACTGCCTCCAGTTGTTAAAAGTATGTCAAGCTACTCTTCATTTCTCAGTGTATTACATTCTGCATTTCATTAAAATGAAGCAGTTACTTAAGGCATGTAATATGCACATTCAGGTCTTGATTTTCAGCTGGGTAAAGTGACTCCAGCAAACATAAAGAAATCAGAATTAGCTGAAGAGCTTGCACTCTTTCAATCACTAAATAGTCTTTGGTTTCTTTACAGTGTAAGATTAAGTCTTCTGTTACTATTGCGGAACATTTAAAACCAAATTTTTAAACCAATATTCAAAAGCAAGCTTGACAAAAAGATGCTAAAGTTGTTTACAAAGACATTTGCAATGAAAATTATTAAGAAGGTCATTTTCAGAAATTTTATGAACTCTATTTCTTCCCTGAATTCGTATCTTAGTTTGAGAGATAATAGAACATTTATTTGAATAAAAATTACCATAAATTTAATGAACTTAATTCCATAACATAATAGAAAATACGTATGTTAAGCAGGGGATTTCTTCATTTTAAAATGGAGAGGATAGTACATTTTTTTAACTGCTCTCTCCAGTGACAAGAAGACAGCAAATATTTCACTTAGCCGAATCAATAAATTTTAAAATGAAGGGAATGCTTCCTACCCGTGATTCAGCAGACTACTACAACCTATATGCCACTTTGAGCATATGCATAACTAGACTTGAAGCATATGCTCAATAGATTTTTTTTTTTTTTTTGAACTAGAGCCATATATTCTGTTCTGCGCAGGTTTCAAATTCTTCTAGCAGATGAGCTTCAAACACAACACAGTTCCCGCTTAGAAACACAGCTAGATAATTAATGTCTTATAAGCTTTCATTAAGAAACCCTTTATATATCAATGGTGGATGCAACTTCAGGATTTGATGTCTCACACAAGGAGATACAGGAGGTTAATGGACAAAAATAATCCTTTCAAAGCTCAAATTAATTGCTGCGTAACTGGGATGCATGACAAATAAGTGAGCACCAATTTGGTCACCCGCTGATTAGCATAGACTCACCATATTAAAGAGCAGGGAGACAGACACAGATAACAAGGATCTATTAGTATGTACCATAAATGTCATGTTAGATGCACACAATTCTTCAGAATCTCTGCACAAATGTTACTTATTCTCTTTGACTGCAAGGACTGTAACGTTCAGGCTGCATTTCTCTGCTTGCTGTGCAATACCTTGTAAAGATCTGAAGACATCCACTACCAATATTAAATGGATTCAATGTCAATGACTTTCCTAGCAGAGACAGTTAATTTAAGGGTCTTTAATTAAAAGTAAGAATCAGGACCTGCCTCTCTTACAAGCTTCCACAAGTGGCATACTCTAAATGTCTGGAATTCGCAATAGTAAGAGCTCATACAGTACTCTAGACATGAATCTTTGGGCTTAATCTTAGGCTCTTATTTCTTAAAAATCTTAGGTAAAAGCACTCCAAATAAGCATACTCATTTCCTATTTAATTACTGTTTTTTTGTTTGTTTGTTTTAAGCTTATGGCTCTGCACAGTAACAGGGTAAGGAACTTGTCCTTAAGACTGAGAACTGTTTTGCAAAGAGATTAATAAACATGGGCAAAATAAGCAATGTGTTCAGTGTACTCAGTCCGGTTCCAAAAGGACCGTAACACTACATTAGGCAAAATATTTCTACAACTGCAAAGCACTGAGCAGAAATAGAAAAAACATGAACTTCCTTTGATCTTTCCTCTGGACAAAGATAAAACGATACTCATAAAGGTATGGGAATTTTCACCTTATTATTACCAACACCCTGTAAGTCACAGGTTGCGGTTCCATTTTTCTTGCCATGCCTTCTCCTGAACATTTCCTTCGCACTTATTTGTAATAGATTTACTCAAAATGCATTTTTTTTATATATTTTTTTTCTTAAAATTCCGCTAAAAGGAAACAGATGGCATCTAAGTAATTCCTCCTCCAAAGTAAGCAAAACAAATATCAAAACAGAATGATGACTCAAACACTTGCCTAGGTCAAGCTACTTATTGTTGCTCCATTGGTATTAATTTCTACTTTAATTATGCTGGCAGTAACTGTTGTTTGTAAATCAGACCTTTTAGGGTGAATCAGGAAAATCTTGAGTTGCTTTTGGTTCTGCCTGTAACTTCATGTATTAAATATATCAAGTCGTCTGAGCTGAGTCCCATATTTCAGCTACAAAGTAGGATAACACTTCACATTCCTTAATTTGTATGCTGTGTATCTGTTTGCCTACCCCTTTGCCTGGGACCTGGCACCATTCACATCTTAAAATAACAAATGATGGGACTCATCTGGCTAAATGCAGATGTTCAGTTCAAGTGTCTACTTTTGACTTAGTGAGTGTTGGGTCCCTCTGTAATTGAAAGAAAAGAAAAGACAGCTTGGGTACACATCAAGTCTATAGTAGATAATATGAATTATTTCTCCAAAGTGCATCTGTTGGCTAGAAAGAAGCCTAGGATGACTGGCAAAGATGTGAACATCTACACATTAGGTATCAAAAGCTGTGTGATGAAATTCCCATCTAAGATAACAAATAATCCTTTACTTTCACGTCTAGAAGAGACTTATTCGACTAGCAACTATTTTGAAGAGCCAGTGAGTGCAAAAATATAAAGCATACATATGTGCACTTAAATATATATACATACGTACACAAACAGAGAACATATGCATACTTCTGTGCATATATATACAAGTATATTTTTTACATACGCTTTTGGGATATGTTAAAGCTTTTGCTTTTGTACCATACCTAGTACCTGAAAGACAGGCAGGGGAAAGAGTTTACATTCTATTGTAGATGATACAGGTATATGAGAGTTGAGCTTATCTGCTAAACATTATCAAGCTCAAAACCCTCAGTCACTACAGTCTTACCTTCACAAGGTGTCTAGAATGTACGGTCTGACTCTTCCATTCAGTGTAAATTGAAAATCTAAGAAATAAGTAGCTTTATTCAAGGCACAGGGAGAAAAGTTACTTTCCTAAGGTCCCATAAAGGAGAATCAATAGCTGAATTCATTTGATCAGGCAAAATCTAATTTTATGCAACAAGAACACTCTTATTCTCCAAGCATCAGAGCTAAAGTGGGCTTTCCACACTGCGTATTTGCAGGTACATTGTACTCAGCCATGCTGTAAAGTATCCTTTCACATCCTTAAGTAAAATTGTAGAGGTCCTTGCTATAAAAATATGCAAGTAGGCACGAATGTGATGGGTATATAAGCAGAGATAACCTCCTGTGCCTGGTTCCTGAAAATGAACAGCTAGAGTGCTGACAATTATCTCTAATTACAGTTGGTATAAAAGGTTTTTTTATAATGCACTTTTTTACAATGTGCAACCTTGAAATGAAGTCCCAAGGCTGAAACATTTGTTCCCCTTTTCCATTAAGTGCATTTTAAAAAAATATATGCAATTAGAAGATCATTCGGGAGGAAAGATAACACTCTGACATGGTCACTTATTAAATGCATAAGACTTATTATTTGCCTCTCAAGAGGCCTGATCCTGTCCCAATGATTTAATATTAACCACCACATAACTCATTTCATTAACAAAGCTGAAAGAGAAGATAGATGAAAAGTATCATTAAACTCATTTTGCAGATAATCACCGCAGAGGCTTCTTTGCATACGTTCAGCATCAAAGCTTACAACCTTACCAGTCTGCAAACTCCTAGCCCAAGGGTGAGTATACAACCCCAAAAACTTCGAATTTGCCAAGAAAACTCTCACCATCTGTCAATATCAGTTGTAACTTTTTATTGATTATTCTTCTGCTTAGGATTTTGCCCTGTCCACACTGTGGTGTTTTACCATAAAGCAAAGCAGTCAAGACCACTCAATAAGGCAGTAAAGGGATAATCTTTCAGTGGCTGGAAGGTGAATATTAGACTGTACTTGTCAAACAGAACCTACTATGAGACCCTGTTACCAGATGCTCATAATTTTGTCAATCTGTTAATCACTCTGACCAGAACTTTCTTTGGGGACATCTTTCTCATGCTGAGCTCTGTTGGTAAACAACTGTTTCTGAGAAAACCTTAGGATTAAAAATCTGCCTTTTCTTAAGCACTATTGATAGGAGATCTGAGGGAACCTGAACTGAAAAGGAAAATAAACCCTTGTTTATATACTCAAGAAAAAAACTGAGCTCTTCAGTGCCTGTCTCCTCACATGTTCCTCATGTTACCATAGGTACCATGAGACCCTCAATGTTTAGTGAATCATAACATTTACCTGACCCACTACATTTATTGTGTTTAGAAACAAGATTACTTTGAATACTCTGCAAAATGTAGTTAGTGGGAACAGCAAATATCAAGATATTAATGGCACTACCTCTATCTCTTTGTTCTTAGAAATGAGTTCAAATGTCCATTTGGTTAGACACAAGCAAATAAAAGAGAAATGGAAAAATAAAAATGTTACTTGTTTATAGATTCTCTTATCTCATGATTCTCTCAATGTGATTTCCAAATAATAAAATTCATGAAAATCTCTGAAGCAAATGAGCTTCAGCAAATCATTCAAACTTGTTAGATAATTTGGAGGATCTGATTCTGTGGAGGAATGATTATGCTTTCCCGCCTTCAAAATCAAAGGAAGTCAGTGTCCCTTCTCAACTTCAATGATAAAAAATTCTCGAGTCATTATATTAATTAGTCTCATAGATAGTGCAGATTAAAATAAGAATACTTCATGCTTGCAAAAAGTCTTGAGAGCTGCAGATGAAGATAGCTATATTATCACACCCATTTTACAGATGGGAAAGAAAAGTGATGTATTCAAGATAATCCAGAAATAAACCCAGAAGTAGGGTTCTCAAGTCTAACTTCAGAGCTCTATGCATAGCTAGGTGCTTTTCAAAGCACCTCCTTGATCAGAAGATATGCTCTCTGTTGCAGGTTAAGTCAAACAAGTTACTTATTTTACATCAGATTTGTGTCATAGAAGAAAACTGTTTGCTCCAAAATTCATGGCACCAGCCATGAGGACTAAAATGGTATTTAAAATGAATTTTTTCATTCTTTTGAGTACTAGAACACATCATGCAAGACTGTGCTGAAGGAAAATAGTTTCAAGCAATACTGGAAAATGTGGCCCAATGAACATGAAATTTCACATAATAGCTTTTTTTAGGTTACCTCAAAGAACTGTTATGATTGCACAGCTCTGTTCACTTTGTTATTCCTTATCACATTTTAAAACCTATGATCACCAGGATATGTTGAGTATGATTGTCAGCTTTTGTCAACTGCAGTTCTGACACTGCAGGTAAGTTCAATCTAGATAGTTTGCTGTTTTGTTGATAGCAACAATGAATAAGACACAATTTAAAAGAACTCTTTTTAACAACTAACTTATTTTAAAAATTCTGAGATTTCCCTTAGGGCCCTAAACAGAAAACCTTTTTAAATGGAAGATTTTGTGGAACAGGAGGAGGTGCATTCTTTATGTCTTGCCTCAGCAGCAGAAATGTTGTCCTAGAACCACAGCAAAGAATATGTTTGACAAAGACAGTCTCTCTGCTGTACAAAAAGATTAGCTGTCTCCATTGTAGCCCCATTCAGTGTGGTGACCATACCAACAAATTCCAGGAGTCTCCCACTCACCACGGGTTGGGAAGCTTCAAAATGTTCAAATGTGTGTTTTTCAAACACATCAGAGATCAGTTTGACTGAAGAATGGAGGAGGCCCAGTCAATCACCTGAGAACATTCTCAAAGAAGAAAAACACTCAGCTGGAGACAGAGAGTTTTGCAAGCTTTCTTTTCACAAAATAATGAGTGTAATTTTACAAATGACACTGTCACCAGCAAAGAGTCAACTGTGGGGTCACAGGAAGACAACACACCACTCTGTTCTGCAGGTGCCCAAATAGTGGACGTGGCTGTAATACAGCTTCCCTAAATCAGCTACCATTATCCTGGTTCCTGACCCACAGGATTCTTTGTTGTTGCTTCAAGTTACTTGGATCTAAAATGGCTGCAGGACAGCAATGATGCACCCTGTGCTGCAAACTCCCTGCACAAAATGAAGGGCCCCCTCCCTCGAGGCTCTGCCACATGCCTATGAAGTTTAATCTTATCTCTGAGTTCCAGCCCCAAAAGTTCAGTGGAAGATACTGCAAGGATGTGCACTCAGAGGACTTCACACTTTATTCCAAGGCTGATGACCTTCCATTTATGTAGAGTAACAGATACGCTAATTAACTTCAGACAATGGAAATGGCATTTTCCTGCCTTAGATTTGTGACTGCTATGGGCAGTTCTTCAAGCAAATTTCAGTCTGTTCTTTCCTTTGAAGCAGCCTTTCTCTTATTCTCTCCATGCTCTTTTTCCCTGCTTCAAGTCAATTTTATTTGATTTTTTTTTGCTCTACTTGCCCTGAAAATACTCTCTTTTAAAGCCCTTTTCTGACTAGTGCTTTCTGAACAGTGACTGATGAGACTTTTCCTTTCATGATCTCCAGTCGTACACTCAAGTGACTCCCTGATTAGCCACCTTGGGTGACCCTTTTAATTATGTGTTGCTAAGTTACCAGACATGATACCTGTCTATTGTAACACGGACTCCTAAAAGGTAGGTATCTAATTCTGAGCTGATTGTTCTTGGCACCCTTTTAATCAACAGAAGGACATATGTACGGTGTTTAAAACTCTAGTGATGTCTATCCTGGGTACTTAGGTTACCATGACCTGAATTATCTGCTGGTGACTATTTAACAGTAAAATGAGCTTATAACAACTAACTCAAATGTTTAACTTTCAGACAAGATGATCAAAATCCTAACAGCCGAACCCAGTATTATGACTTAAAGCAGGGGGAGTGTATCTCCAGGAGATGAGCCCATGTCCTGTTTTAAGTCTTTCAGTGCAATGGCTTTGAATATACTTTCTAGCACCAGTTTTGGAACAAAAACATAACATAGAAAGGTTACTAAAGATTCATTCACACTACACTTTAATTAGAAACTCAGAAAAAAACAAAGTGTATGTTGAATCATGGTGATAACGTTATTATATGTATAACGAAAATAACTATGATTCTATGATAACCAACTAGTGACAGGCTTAGTTTTTAAACTTATTTTGTAGGGGAAAAAATTGTCAGTAAATCCTTGACATGAGAATTTTCTTTGATTCTTTGGCCTCCTGATGGGCAACACCATTTGAGATATCCGCACAGAGCTGCTGGGTATAACACCATGACCAGACAAGGTCCCCGCCCTCTTAAACAATAGTGAAGTTCAGGCAGGATAACCTATGGTGTTGCAAACAGCACGAGATGCAAAGGTGTGGGCAATTAAAATAAATTTAATCATCTACTGAGCACAGAGAGAACTGAAACACACACCTTATATGCAAATCTTTGAATGTTTAGTTATATTTAGCTGGTTTACACCTTGATTGAGTCTCATTCCACCTATTGCACCTGCAGGCAGAGCCAAAGAGACAGATCCAAGCTTTCTGGATTTTTATTTTTTTTAAATAAAGCAACTTTGTAATTTCAGAGACACACATGACAAATAAGAGAGGCAATACTTTTGCCTTCCAAAGAAATCTGTGTATCGCCCATTTTCTACAGCATTGCTAAGAGACATTCATCTATTGTGGAGGTGGCTATGTATGGTGACTGGGGTAAACAAAACAACCCAAACAAACACAAAATCAGTCCCTGACTTGCAGCAGAGAGGAGACATGGACAGAATTATAATCAAACAGAGTGGTTGTAGTAGGGATCTTACCACAGAAAACCCAGCAAAGCCACAGGGGAGGCGGTGGAGCACAGTTAATCCTGTTATAAATTAGCTTGTGCTTCCTGCTCTGAATGCTTGGGCTACCGTCTTCTAGAAAACATCATTTGGAAAGCTTAGCTAGCACAAAAAACTGAGTCAAGAAGTCCTGTGGCTGCAGGAAAGAAATAGGACAGCTCTAGTTTGTACTTATTCGTAGTTATTTATTCAAGGTTTAAAGGTAGGATCATAAATCACCAGCATGTGGATTCCTCCCTAAAAGATAAACCTTCAATTAATTGTTTGATTAAGTTGTTCATCTTTAGCTTCTGTCAGTGAATCATGGCTTAGGAGATTAGCTGTATGTAAAACATGCATCAGTACTGTGGAATCCAGTCTAATAAGAAAATAGGTCCTGATTCTCATAGATCTTACTCATGTGTCTAGATAAAAGAATCACCCAACTTGCAGCAAAAATCAAATCCATAAGAACCCTAAACTGCATCAGAAATAGCATGAGCAGCAGGACTAGGGAAGAGATTGTCCCCTTGTATGTGGCACTGGTGAGACTGCACCTTGAATATTGTGTTCGCTTTGGGGCCCTTCACTACAAGAAGGATGTTGAGTTGCTTGAGTGTGTGCAGAGAAAAGCAATGAAGCTGGTGGAGGGACTGGACAACAAAACTTATGAGAAGTGACTGAGGGAATTGGGGTTGTTTAGTCTGGAGAAGAGGAGGCTGAGGGGAGACCTCATCACTCTCCACAACTACCTGAAAAGAGGGTGCAGGGAGGAGAGTGTCAGTCTTTTTTTTCAGATGACAAGTGATGGGATGCAAGGAAATGGTCTGAAGTTGCACCAAGGGAGGTTTAGATTGGATATTAGGAAGAATTTCTTCACAGAGAGGGTGGTCAAGCACTGGAACAGGCTGCTCAGGGAAGTGGTGGGGTCCCCATCCCTAGAGTTTTTAAAGATAAACGTGGACATAGCACTAAAGGACGTAGTCTAGTGATGGGACTCGGTAGGTCACATTGATGGTTATGCTTGCTGATCTCAAAGGTCTTTTCCAACCTAGATGATTCTATGATTCTATGAATAAGAGAGGTGAACATGTCACATCTTGGGTTGGCTAAAGTCAAAGCACTATCAAGGTGCAAAGTCTGCATCCGGTTTACGCCAATGATTAAATTTGCAGTATTTGTATATTTGCTTAAATTCTCTGACACATACAGCTGACTTTAAAAAGAAGAACACATCTACCTGTTTCACAGAAATCTTAGAAGGCTTAATATAGATCAACGAAATTCTGAAACACAGACCAAAGACCTTGCCCACATACATAAAGCTGTATAAATATTGTATGTGTTCTTAGGTGATAAAGAGACTATGGCTTGCTCCTTACGCAATAGACAGAAATACTTAGTTGTGAGGAAGTATGTAATCTGTAAAAATATGTCTGCTTTAGAGAACAGACAATTTTCAGTTTCAAATCAAGTACAAATGGACTTGTCAAAATAGAACCCAGTGGTAACTGCTAGGAAAGCTATGTGAACTCTATTAATCCCAGTGCAATTTTATTTGTCATTAGATCATGTGGCATAAAGCTTCCAAAGAAGAAGATAATGAATGCTAGTCTTCACTTGATGACCCAAAGACATTCAGGGGTTTCAGTGTCTTTTACTTTTTGTAGTAGGCACTAATTCTGCAGGGATAAATGACTGGACATTTACATTGTTTAGCTACTTTACTACATTTCCCTTCAGTCTAGCTACTTTACTGCATTTCCCTTCAGTCATATAGAGACAAAAGTATCTTTCAGGCACAGCCTGCAGGATGATTTGAAGGTGTAAAGACATCAGATATTGATATATCTGTGGATGAGCAGAAGAGAAATGGTGGTCAGCTTTATTTTTGACTGATGCCCTGTGTTACCTTCTATATTTGGAGTCTTTTTCACCAAATGTGATTTCTGTTTGAGCTGGTTTGTTTTATTCAGGTAATTGTTAGGAAAATTGTTGCTTGCTCTCTGTTGTCCTTATATCAGTGGAACACCACTTCAAATCAGAATTTTCTAAGGGCAAAAAATTGGCCACCTTTTGTTGTCTGAATGGTGGTAGATGCATTTCCATCCTGCATCTGGAAGCTCAGACACCACACACACTGTGTGGTGGATAGGAAGAGATACTGAGATCACCTTAGTCAGCCTCAGCATCAATAAAAGCATCACATGCATTTCTTTTTTAAGAAAACCCAAATTCGTAATAGCCAAGGAGTGGGTACTTTATAAATGTCTGACAATTCTATTCTTTCCTTACAAATTTCTGTATTTTTTTAAAATGAAACTGAAAGAAATTAAGGTTTTTGCTATTTAGCATAAACTTAATAGTACAGTTTCACATTAGGTGAATATTAAGTAATTGCTAAATGCGCTCTTCAAGCTTGATAAGTAAATAAGAGCTAAATCTAGTTGCTATATAATTATCTTAAAATTATACATGCAGCAATATGAAATTAAAACTATTCTTACAGTGTAAAAATTGGAATTCAAATATTGGAATCACAGCTATCCTTAGAAAAGAAAATTATTCACCATTAGGCTGTTCTATATATTTAGTTTCTACTGACTTTAATAAATTTAAGTTAATGCTCAAGCACTGTACTAGAAAAGCAAATGAGTCTGGACCTAAAACATATTGAGGAAAATTCCCTTAGGCCAGATTTTTAAGTCTTAATTAAATCACCAAATTGTGTGAACAGTAAACGTGTACTCCTCTACTATATTGGGGTACCATCTACTCCCAGTAGAAAACGAAACATCTCAGGAGGTGATTCAACACATCTATGATAGAAGCAGTTACCCAGCACCCTGTGTGGAGTACAAAAAGACCTAGGGAGAATGTAAAAACTTAATGCCAACATCCCCTTTAAATATCCTGTATTGGCTGGAGTATCTGTATACCTAACAGACCATCTATGCACAACAAATATATGGCAGCCACACTTAAATGTGCTATCTGCAAATATCTGACTAACTGAGATAAAAATTTCAGTTCAGCAGAGGTTTAGTATTTTTGGAATTGTGTTCTAGAAGAATGA
>VXAL01016525.1:46769-80636 GCA_013399475.1 Chauna torquata
CGATCTCTTCTGCAGATGTCTACTTGTATGTATGAGCAAGAACAGTCTGAGGGTAGCTCACATAGAAATCTAAATATAGGTGTCTGAAGTTGTGTGAGATAATCTCGTGCTAGCAGATCTACATCAGGTCCCATAGACTCAGAGAAGCTAAGTAACCAACTGACTTAAGCCAAACTGTTCCAGTTACCATTGTAACTTCCCTCTGAAATAGGGTAGAATTATACTGAGGAACGTTTGAGCTACAAATATAAAATAGGAAGGAGTCCAAATTCAAGTTCACAGATTTGGGTCTCCTCTGGAAATATCCCTGGCCCAGTTGTGTGACCGACATCAGCAACATGGCAGCACTGCAAGGTGAGGGAACTTTAAGCCAGAGCAGCTTGGACTGTCACCAGTTGAGGTGGGAGGTACTTATATCAGCCAGAAATAGAGCAGCCCAGAACCAAACTTCTCTTTAATGCCATAAGACCCACCTTCAATATGAAACTGAGGGTGGACTTGTGACTTTCTTTACTGCCTGTAGGATAAGTCTAATGTTTACCTGAAACCAGAATTTGCCCATGTTAAGGTACACGAGGTGAGGCAAAATAAAACCTTCCATAGTCCTGTCCCAGGCTTCCTTGGCATGCTCTTGGCTTGTCTTCTTAAGTGCTGAGGAAAAATATTTTTTGTCCAGACTTTCTAACTACCTCTGTCTCTGCTGTCAAATTCCTCCCAGACAGCCCAACTGGGTTTTTGAGTTTGTAGAAGACATTTCTGTAAAAAAAGTCAAGCCCTGCATGTAGCAACTGTTTCACCGAGATCAGATCCTCAGCATGAAAAAATCAATATGCCTTCTCTTTGACAGGAGAAGAGAGAGAGAAAAAAAAAAAAAAAAAAGCCAGTTTACTCCAGCTGAAGATCAAACCAAAAGTGTCTACCTAACTGAAAGCATTAATGTCAGAGAACAGGATGTTTAACTCATGGCAGTTTTTCAAGTACTCTGAGAGCTTCAGGTGGAACGAAGGGACAAGTGCAGTGTATCAGTCTTATGTAAATAAGCTTAGGTGTCCTTCAGATGTCTGCAAATATCTCTGAACCATAACTAACCTGTGGTGAATTTCAAGTATTCAACAGGTCCTTAAAGTAAGTACATTTTTACAAGGTTTTCATCTTCAGTGGAAATAAGTTGCATATCTGTGGGTGATGCTAAGTGAAATGCAGTGTTGGAGCATTTATTCTTCACCTACTTTATCAGTACAACAAATGTGACTGTCACCTTAATAAATAAATAAATAAATAAATAACTATAAGTTTAAGATTAATTTACTCAGGAGACAAGAACCAGAAGTCTCTATGAAGTTAATCAGTCCTCCTAAGCAATCTCTTGTCTGTGAATATCATCTACAAATCTCAGCCTTTCACTTGTTACCTTCTTCAAGATAAAATTTTGAATTCTGCTCCATCTTTGTTGTATGATTCATAGTTGTATTTATGTGAAGCATTTATTCCTTTTCCATGTTCAAAATGCTTATCTCACCTTATTTCCATTGCTAAATAAAAACTTGGAAAGACACAGGACACCAAAAGAATAGTATCAGAGGGCAGCAGTCTGGAACAATCAAGCTGTAGATTTTTCTAGATAATGCCTCACCTCAGCTTGCAGTATGATATTCAGGAAAAACAAAAAACAAACAAACACACAACAACAACAACAAAACTTGAAAAAAACCTCTCATTATGTGATACATTTTGTAGTCACTTGTCACAATAATAAGATGAACGATAGTTTTGTCCTGAAAAGATAAATATTTTGTTCCTAAAGAGTGTGACTTGCCAGTTAATTTCAATGTAAAATAAGACAGACTTCTGCAGTTATACGTGATGATGCCAGGAACTGTGTGTACAAGGAGTCTTCAAGCTTTCTCTGAACATGCCCACTGTCATCTCATTCTCCTACATCATCTTTGCTGCACCAGGTAAGAAGACATTTTAAGGTGCATTGCTTGTTCATATACAAGGCAAGGAGGTAAAGAGTGAAAGGGAAGCATGATTTTCCACATATGTGAAGTGTTCAGAGCTGTATGTTACTATTTGTGATGAAGGGGTTTTGGCGTGAGTGGCTCAGAGTTAGTTGACTAATACTGGGTAAGACAGTTCTCATCCTTTATGAGATTCATGAGAGACATGAGCCAACAGCTGGCTGGGACATATAATCTCAACTTCATCTGTGTGCAAGAAGTAATGTTGTCTTTTTATTTTTTTCTTTTTCCAGAATAAACAGATTGTGTATATTTACAAGAAAGAGACCCCAAAGCTAAAGGAGATTGGTATTGACACTTGCTACCAGTGATGCTGGGAATGTTGCAAGGTGTCTGTATGACCAGTGAGGAACAGCAAGCAGAAGCAAATGAGGGCAGAGGTGAATGAAACCAGATTGTAGCTGATGCTACTCCAGGTCAGCAGTAGCTCTGAAGGGTTTAAGCCCAGGGCTGCTCTGACAACTCACAGGTGGTTGTTGAAGATGACTAGCTGGAGGATACTGACATTCAAGCATATTCTTTCCCCCCAGATTTCTTCTCCCTGTAAATCTCTGGCTGACAATTCAGTTGCACTGGGGAAACCGAGGCACAGACTTTTTGTTCTCACAGGATTTCTACTGAGGTTTCCTATCAATGCTTTCTGTTTGTAAACCTTCCTGCAAGTCTCAACAGAGGCTAGAATTCACTACCCTAGCATGTAGTTCTTCAGAAAGCTTTTGTCAGTACAGCTTCCTTTTTTCTTTCCCTGCAGTTTTTCAGTATCCCTGAAGGTAGGCATACTGCTGGCTGCTAAAGAGACCAAACTGAAAGGAGAAGAGCAAGAAAATGCCACAGAAATCCTTGGCAATGATGTTAGTAAAACTCACATTTTGGAAAGCCAACAGGAAGACTGTGAACTTGCAAGAATCATTATGTTAAAGAGCCAACGTGACAGCAAAGACTATCTACCACAGAATGTGTGACCTGATTACTCAAATTAGCAACTAAATCATAGTTTTCCAAGGTTTCATATATTAATCTTTTTCCCCAGTTGTTATAAATCCCTAACCTACCTTATCTTTCTTTGCTGGATCATAACCATTCTTTGTTTTCTTGTCCAGCTGAGGGACTCATGTAAATGTCCATTTATCCCAGCTCCTCTGCAATAAACATGCTTGTCACTTGTTTTTTTCACAGCACGTTGAGCAGCTAACTGGGCAGCTAGTGAGTTTACAGTGAAACATTTAGAGAGTGATTTGGTTTATCTGTTTTCTACATCAACACTATGATAAGAAAAATTGCACCCTAGAAATGACTGATTATGCTGATCAGTCCTTTACCAACTGTTAGGAATCTGCTATATAGAGACATCTACATTGTCAGGTTAATTCCAGGCATGGCATGGTCTCATAGAAGCAATGGACAACCTGAATCTTCATCAATAAACACAGAGGCATGGTGCAAAGTTGGCATCTGCTTCAGAATACTATGGATGGAAAATTCTAGCCCTGTGAAGATGTGAACAGTGGCAGTCTTCTCAGTACTTTGGCAACATAAGTGCAACCTTCTGCAGGCTCAAAATAATTGTTACAGATGTCTGGATTATTAAGTTAGATCACACATTTCCCTGGTCTTGCTTGTACATCTTTTGGATTTGTTATCTTTAACAGTATAACAGTGGTTCAGAGACAGTAAGTTGGATGGGTAGTCCTTTTATTCTGCTATTTAGGCTGCCAACAGCAGTCACTTCATTTATTTAGAAAACACCTCCATCTTCTTGTGTGACATGCAAAGAGGTAAACCTTTTTTTTTAAAAAAAAAAAAAAAAAACACAAAAAAACAAAACAAAACTGGGAAGCATGTGTATGCCGTGCAAGTGCTCATCTAATCTCCATGTTTCATTGCACAACTAACCAATGCTTGCCTGTGTTAGTTACCTCTGACAAGTACAGTTATTAATAGAAACTCAAAAAGTAATTTTTAAAGTATGCTTATCAGCATTTTCAACAGCCTGGTAAGTTGGCACAGCAACAACATGACTGAGTAAAGCTGTTAATCCACAGTACCTTTAAAAATAAATGCACAATTTGTAATAAACACTGTTGATTTATTTAATCTCTCATCTTGAACAGTTCCTTGCCACGAATAAGCAATGAAACAACAAAGTAGTGAGCAACACTACTGGAAGAGAGAGCTTGAGAGCATCATTAGAGCTTGTAGACCTTATTCCATGTTCATACACACAGAGGAAAGAAATTGGTCAAATTTAGTACCTTCCCCCTACCATTCTATTCCCTATACAGGTGCTGATACAGGGTATTGGTCTGCAGAGGAATAGATAATCTATGTCTGCCCTAGGTCTGTGGAAAAGGGAAGAACAAAAAGTGTTTGCATCCCCATTGTCTACCAAATAGAGTTTAAGCAAAAAAGCTATTTCACACACAGAACAATATTATTCCTTGTGTCTTTTCTGCAGGATTCAGACAGGGCTAGCATGGAAAATTAACACCATAGCTGATTTATTATCTTTTATTAAGTTTTTCACTACAGACTTATTTTATGGTTATTGGGAAAAAATAGTTATTTGTAGAGATGATTTGTTTGATCCCTTGAAAACTACCTGTCTTTAATATGAGAAATTGCCCTCTCAAAAAACAAACAAACAAAACATATTTCATTCCCCTGCCTCCAAACGGAGCTCAGAAGTCGATATTTACCTTTCAAGTTCTTAAACTCAGGTAGACAGATTCTACCCTACATATCCCATATTCAGGACACTGAGCTCAACGGTTGTTACAACTTCCAAACAGCTTCTAAGTGAAGGAAGAACATAGCAGGTATTGTAACACAACATTGAATTTTCAGTTAACAAAGTAACTGGCTTTCTTCAGCTTGGCAGTCAGGCAGGAAGTCATTAGTCAGTGACTAGAAAGCCATTGATTGATTCAGCCCAACATCAACAAGCACCTTGCAGAGGCAGAAGCAAGAACAACAACAGTGAGGAGGGCCAGGTTACAGGGCTCACTTAAAGACTTTGCCTTTCACGGGATTTCTGTTGAATATGGTTTACTTCTCTATTGATTTGACTCATCAGCCTAGTGGTAGTATCTAAAGGTAAAAATTGAAATAGTGGTGATGTCACCAGAGACCTGAAGCTGCCCACGTTGACTGGTAATAAATAAATACTGCATACTACCATGACAAATCTTCTGGGAGAAACAGAGGACAGTTCTCCATTCATCAGAAGCCTGAAACCTTATTTCTGCTTTAAGTAGGGCATCATCTGAGATGGAAAAATAAAATAAAAGTTAATTTCTTGCAGGTATACCTCCCTTGTGGGGCCACTATTATAAAGGATATTTCATAGAAAACCCTGTCCCAGAATTTCAGCCTCATCCCACGTCATCTGTCAAACAAATAAGGATCTAAACCCTGATGCCAACCAGTTGTGCCAGTAAGAAAAAAAGAAGTTTCTACCAGATCTTAAAAGACTTTTGGACTGATTTATTAACTGCAAGTAGGTGCAGATAAAGCTATTTCTTGCCTTGTGACATTGCAATAAAAGGAATGGAAAGTCCAGCAAAGAAAGGGGACAGAATCCAGGTCCTTTACTAGAAGTTTAGTTCTATTTTTTGCACTTGTGCTTAATGTCAATGATTGTCTCTCCCCATTGTGGAAGCAAAGGGAAAAAATAAGAAGATTTTGTGCTGATTCAGTGCATAGGGCAAAACTTCTAAGACTTGCCAATGAAGATAGGCACAGTGCAGAACCATCATACCTCAGAAGCAAAGCAGGTAAAAGCTGTAGGCTTTCAGGCCCTGGTCCTGAAATTGCATTCCTACAACTAAGAGCAGAAGAATTCTCTTCCTATTTCTTAAAGAGGATATAGCAAGCAAAGTATTTTGATGTAATACTTCTGTGTAAATCCCATTATCTTTCTGCTAAAGACAGTGAGTAGTCTTGAGACAGATGGAAGGAAAAGCCATCTTTGTGTTTGCAATTTCACATCAACTACACTGATAGAGGTAAATTATTTTGTTACTCCTCCTCTGCATGATTCTTGTCAGTTCAGTAGAGATTCTCTTTAGATGAAGATTCACACTAAAAAATGTAAGGACAAGTATGTTAGCAAAAGAGCAGTAACTTGTAAATTCCTCCCTGGAGCCTGTATTTTGGAGTGGGATTATTGTGGTGTTACTATAATATCTTGTTTGGCAAAGAAACTATTCTTTAAAGGAATAACTAGATCTGCCTCAAGATTGGTCAAAGCATTCAATTGCAGCCTACAGGCAAACGCTGTTTTTTCTCTACTGTTCCCATGTTTGCTGGCTTTCCAGTTGGCAGCTGCAGACTATAAATAGCTGGAAAGATGATTAGTCTGAACGACAAGACTAAATGATTCACAAATGAAATAATTACACTGCGTCTGTGCAGAGCTCTGCAACTGAACTCATCACAGTAGTCACTGGGCATTGGGTACAAAAAGGAAGAATCCATGAACCCATGATAAGATCAAGACCCATTTTATGCCATTGCTCCTAGCATACTAAAGAAGTTGTTCATACTCCATGGTTACTGTTTTTAAGGATCTGAGCCTAAGCCCACTGTCTTCTAAAAAGCTCTAAAATGACTTGATTCTGGATTCTCCTCCCAGCACGATTTTTTCATGTGTGAGTGTATAAATTCAGCTGCAGGCAGCAACAGCACAACTTGGTTTCATTGGGTAGAAATTCAATCTCTTCATGCACTGTTCATACAGCACACTGTCTTTCAAATAACATTGTTAACCTTGCTTAGATAGCAGAGTCAAAAAAAAATTGTTGTTGGTTTTTCACAGTGACACTTGTTGTATTGATTTTTCTCCTGTATCTTGTAAAACGTGTCTTTGCACTGGTTCCCAGGAATACTTCACTGCAGGAGGCAATGCCCTGTTCCAAAGACCTCTTTGTGTTGCTACAGAATGTCTCCACTTGACTTTGTCTTTCCATCTTTTTTTTTTTCTTCTTTCTGAAGTTCCATAATGAGTTTTAATTCCAATCACTAACAAAGATGTCTTACCAATAAATAAATAAATAAATAAATAAATAAAAAAGGCAAAAGATCACAGAATCACAAGGTTGGAAAGGACCTTCAAGATCATCTAGTCCAACCGTCATCCATGATGACAAGATCAAGATCACCTTGCTTGAAAAGCTAGTAAGAGCCAAGTGTATTGAAGTGTATTTATTCAACTGGCTTATAAATAGAGACAGAGAAGCTCTGATGTTGCTAGATGAGATGATTTCATCAAATTCAGAGTTGTTCAGAATTATCCTCTGCAGTTATTAAATTACCCTATGCACTACTAAATTCTGCCATACACTACTAAATTCCTCTACTACTCTATGTGGTCTTATCTCAGTGAGTTTTTAGAGGCTTCTAAGACATCTACATTCAAGACAAGATCACAGTTCAGCCTCAGCAACAGTATCAGGCTGTATCATGTAAAAATCTGTATCACTATGCTGCATTCCTTCTCCCATTTATCACTGATACTGCAAAGAAGTTAAGAATCTATAAAGGGCCCAACATCCATGTGTATAAGTCTTTTGGTCAGATGCTGAAACAACTTTCCATTCTTAAGATGTGCCAGAAGAACAAAAAAGACAACAACAGACTTCCATACCATTATTTGTCATTAAGTTCTTCGTCGAGATTGTTGATGAAGAAGGACATAGAATAATAGAATCACTTAGGTTAGATTAAAAGATCAAGTCCAACCATTAACTTAGCACTGCCAAGTCTACCACTAAACCATGCCCCTAGGCAGCACGTCTATATATCTTTTAAATACCTCCAGGGATGGTGACTCAATCGCTTCCCTGGGCAGCCTGTTCCAATACTTCCCAACCCTTTCACTGGGGAAATTTTTCCTAATATCCAACCTGAACCTCCCCTGCCACAACTTGAGGCCATTTCCTCTTGTCTTCTCAGCTGGCGCTTGGGAGAAGAGACCAATCCCCATCTCGCTATGATCTCCTTTAAGGTAATTGTAGAAAACGATAAGGTCTCCCCTGAGCCTCCTTTTCTCCAGGCTGAACAACTCCAGCTCCCTCAGTCGCTCCTTATCAAACGCGTTCTCCAGACCCTTCACCAGCTTTGTTGCCCTTCGTTGGACACGCTCCAGCACCTCAATGTCCTTCTTGTAGTGAGGGGCCCAAAACTGAACACAGTATTTGAGGTGCAGCCTCACCAGAGCTGAGTACAGAGGGACAATCACTCCCTAGTTCTTCTGGCCACACTGTTTCTGATACAAGCCAGGATGCTGTTGGTCTTCTTGGCCACCTGAGCACACTGCATGCTCACATTCAGCTGGCTATTGACCAATACCTCCAGGTCCATTTCTGCCGGGCAGCTTTCCAGCCACTCTTCCCCCAGCCTGTAGCGTTGCATGGGGTTGTTGTGCCCCAGGTGCAGGACCTGGCACTTAGCTTTGTTGAACCTCATACCATTGGCCTCAGCCCACCAGTCCAGTCTATCCAGACCCCTCTGCAGAACCTTCCTGCCCTCGAGTAGATCAACAGTCCCACCCAACTTGCTGTCATCTGCAAACTTACTGAGGGTGCACTCAATCCCCTTGTCCAGTCCATTGATAAAGATATTGAAGAGAACTGGCCCTAATACTGAGCCCTGGGGGACACCACTTGTCACCAGCCTCCAACTGGATATAACTCCACTCACCACAACTCTTTGGACCTCACCACCCAGCCAGTTTTTAAACCCAGCAAAGCGTGCACCCGTCCAAGTCATGAGGTAAACTGCCAGCAACAATAGACTGTGTAGCAGGTATCAGATATGACCTTAACGAGAGCAAACAGGCTGTGCACCCATCTAAGCCAGGACAGCAGAGGCTGAGTATGCCACACCTTCCACAGTCAAAACATCTTTGTCTGTCTAAAGACAAGTTTATGGTTCTTCTATTGCTGTTATAGGTGTTTAGATGTATAAGGGGCAGGGTTCATCTCCCCTCATTTTAACCATTTAAAAGACCATTTTGAGCTAATTCTCTGTACTTCTTTCATAATCAATCAAGAGAGAGACATTTTTAGAGTGCAAATTATCATGCATACTTTGGCACTTAAAACACAGAAACTCCATGAATATGAGTACCTAAAAGACTGGGTACTTAATTGTTTTTATCTTCAGAGAAGTACTATCCCAAGAAAAGACTGATTCTTACAATTAACTCTGTAGTTCAATAGAGAATTTAAGTTGAACTAAATCCTATACAGTTCTCATACTTTGACAGGGAAGAAGTCAGATGTGTTTCAGTCAGATACTAGCTAACTAACATAGGATAAGGTCAGTATTGAGAAAGCAATCAGAATAGTCTCTTAGCAGTATATGACAGCTGGAATTGTGACATGAAGCCATCTACATCCTAAATGTTTCAAGCTGATTTGAGACAATATCCTTGCATCATGGCAACTGGCTCATGTTTTTGCTATTTGGTTTCATGGTTTTGGTTGTGATAGAGTTAATTTTCTTTGTAGAGGCTCACACAATGCTGTGTTTTGGATTTTTGATGAAAATAGTGGTGATGTTTTTGGTTGTTGCAGAGCAATGTTTATATAGAGCCAAGGACTTTTTTGCTTCTCGTGCTGCCCTGCCAGCGAGGAGGTTAGGTGTGCACAAGAAGCTGGGAGGGGACAGGACCAGGACAGCTGACCCAGACTGACCAGAGGGGTGTCCCACACCATGTGGCGTCATGCTGAGCAATAAAAGCTGGGGTAAAGAAGGAGGAAGAGGGGCACACTCAGAGTGATGGCATTTGTCTTTCCAAGAAACCATTATGCGTGATGAGCTCTGCTTTCCTGGAAGTGGCTGAACACCTGCCTGCCCATGGGAAGTGGTGAATGAATTCCTTGTGTTATTTTGCCTGCGTGCGCAGCTTTTGCTTTACCTAGTAAACCGTCTTTATCTCAATGCCATCTCTCATTGCATTTTCACCTTTCTGATTCTCTCCCCATCCCACCAGGGGAGAGTGAGCAAGCGGCTGTGTGGCACTTAGCTGCTTGCCAGGGCTAAACCACAACATTTGGACATGCCTAAAATAGTAGATAAGATCCACTGAAAGTGTAAGTGTCTATGTGGATCATATTTGCCTATAAAAATAAGATGTGGAGCTGTCTTCCTGTTTCTAGAGTAGATCTTACAACAAAACAAAACAAATCAACAACAAAAAAACTCCATTTCCTAAGACCATACAGAACTTCTTAGAGATTATTTTACATGTGAGAGCAAAATACTCAAAAATCAGGGCTGCAGTTATTCAGCTTCCCCTGCTGTCACTGCCCTGAAATACCTCTCAGGATGATCTAGAAACCTCTGAAAATGTCACTCAAAATACAAAAAGTTGTCCCCCTTATCAGTCACCAAAGGAAAAGGAGCTAGAAACCTCTACTCCTAAACACTCTAACTTCCTATTCAGAGAACTCAAAACAAAAGAGAACTCCTATGATAGCAGTTTTTGACATAGAAATAAGCCTGGGAGCAACACAAAACTCAATAATCTGGGAGCGGTGGTGGGGTGGGAGTGGGAATCAGTCATCAGTCATTTATAGAGGCAGTAAGGAAAGATGCATATCATGAAAAAAGCCATTACCTTTTCTATCTCACAGTGTTTTGTAACATGGCAGTGTGAACTGTTTCCATAGTAAGGAGCCTTCAGGAAAAATGGCAGTAGCACATGTGGAGTTATTCTGCAGAATGGGATCTGCCTCCACTGAACACTGAGTTCCAAGCAAAAAGGAAAAGTGGTCCATCCACTATCACATTGTCAGGAAGCAACAGGAGATGGGGAGCCCTACAAAGTAAGGTAAGCCAGGAGATGAGGGTAACGGCAAGGCTAGTAAGGCACTGTCCTCACCAACAAGGATGCAGTCCTTCAGTACCTGAGTAATGAGAACGAAGCAGGTCCAACAGGAGTCACCCAAGAACACAGACCACCAGACAAACCTGTAGTGATGGGGCAGAACCAAGATCAGGCCAGGAAATTGAGTCAGCCAGACACGGCCAGGATCAGCAGGGTACAAAGCTTCACTGGGACACTTATCTCAAGCAAGGACAAGAGCCTGACCTCAAATGTGGCTCCTACACATCCTCAAGGAGGTTTCTTATAAACATATGTATAGTGTTATCTGGTAACTCCATAAGTGCCTTTTTCCAAAGGACAAATCTCACCTTCCTAGAGAAAGTGTCTTAGGAGAAATGAAGTTGGATGCTGAAGCATATCAGGTTGGATTTATTAGTGGATCGTCACAGTATGTTAAAAGGAAATCTAAAATTGGTGTTGCCTTCTGACTAAATCGGTTAGAGAAATCCATCAGGTTTGTATCATGCTCATTCAGCACAGTAAGACTTGCAGATTTGCAGATTTGTAGAGCTGCAGAGCTGCAGAATTGTCAGCTGTGGTCATGGAGCTAGAAGAATTTATCACCCATAGCATCACTTTTCGCTTGGAGTCCAGCTGGCCTTGCCAGACTCTCGTGACCTGACCTCATTGTGGGTGAAATACAAACATAGTAGCCATGGGTGGTAAAAAGCTCCAATATAGTGTGTTGCTGCAGTACAACAGCAAGACAGCCACAGACAGGTTTAAAATAATAATAATAATAATAATAACAATAATAACAACAACAAAAACAACAACAAAATGGAGAGTGGAGGCAAAAGTTCATAAACAGAAAAGTGGTTCCCCACTGGAATGGGATGGTAACTGACAAAAAGAAGCAGCACTGAGTAACAATATATATTAAAAATAAAGAGTGAGATCAGTAAAACACTAAATGCACAGAACATAGGCAGATGTACTTGCAAGAAATTAGTGAAGAAATGAGAGAGATCTAGAAATGATTATGAAGGAAGTAATGCAGCTAACTAACAAATCAGAAGGAAAAAAAAAAAGGAAACTGGATCTGATAAAACTTGGCTGGGTGTGCAGGACATGAGCTAATGACACATGACACAGAGGGGCACATCAAGGAAAAATTGAATGAATAGTGACTTGGTCTGGTGGAAAGGCAGCCTAAGTAAGACAATGCTACTAAAGCTAAAACCTCCCATGTGTTTCTGTAAAGGAGATTCAGAACATTTGCAGGTATTGCTATGTAAAGGTAACAGACTGTAGAGCCCAGAGCAGTGCCATAGGGCAGTTGCCACAGATATCAGGAGAAAAGAAAAAAGAAGTTAGTCATGGTAGACTGTATCCTCCCATTGAGTCAAACTGGTCTGTATTTCCATTTACAATACACAGGAGGTATTGATTTATTCCAGCAGCAAGAGACATCTGGAGTTCCTACAGTCAAAAATATCATGTAAGCCCAGATTTGGAATGGTATGGAACAAATTAAAAGCAGAGGAACTAGAAGTCTAGAACATAGAGCACAGTTAGGAAAAAATCACAAGAAAAATGAAGAAATTAAATAAGAAGGAAACTAATGTTTTTTGACATGTTCCTGAATCCTGCACTTCTGTGCTTGGTACCCACAGAGTATACGGCTCAAGAGACAAAGGAAAGTGTAAATGCCTGCAACTAAATGCAGTGCTTTGCTGTTCCTAGTTGAGGCAAAATCACAGTTCTGTGAGAAAATACACAGTGAATCTTCTAACACTGTTAGACATGCTAATAGATTAATAGAACTTTAGAGAAAAACGCAGTACAAATTTTTAATTTGTCAATGAGATATCTGTCTTTATGATCTCATTTGTCAGTACTCTGAGTGATCACCAAAATCGTATTTGCTTGCATATGCACCTTTTTGATAAATCATCACCAGTTAAAGCCTGATTTACAATTTCCAAAAGTACACACATACAAAATAGCAATGGAATTTTCTCCTGACAAATTGCTGACATACAAAACCAATACATAAGCTTAATCTTTAATTTACTGGCTGAGACTACATTGCATATTTACAGAAAGCTCTCACTTGAGTGGTCACATTATGCCACATATCAAGTAGTCAGCAGCATCAGTCTCAGCTCAAGACTCAACGCCAACAGCAGTAACTATAAGAAGTAAGGCCAATCCAAACACTACATTAAGCAAGAGGGCACAAACCTCATGAGAAATTTCTAGAGCTAAATTGAAAGTAAACGGATGTTAATAATTCACTGTGCATTCATGAGCCACTTTCAAGAACTGGCTGGAAAATAAAAAAAGAAATATCAGCACAATACAGCAGCCCACGTTTTATCTGATTGAAAAGAAATACTTTAAAAAGTAAACGTCAACATGAAGTCTTGCCTATTGCAATGCCCATGACAAGCTCATGCAAAAATTCTGGCTAATGGTCCTTGACTAGCAAGCAAGGCTGTTATGTTTGCAAGCAATTCTGCACCCTGGATTTTCACTGAAAAAATGTTTTGCTGAAGCCTAAGCAAACGTGACATTATTTCAGTCTTGAAAGCAGATCAAGTCATTTTCCTACCTTCTTCCATTAGAGCATACAACTACCAATAAGCAGTGGTGTGACTAAAATTGTCATGGGTAACTATCATCACTTCCTAAAAAACAAAATCTGCCAGGCATATTCTGACTCCTGCTCAACTCATAAAATAAGAATGCAATCTAGGTGCACCAGGGCAGACAAACTTGAATATTACAAAGGCCATCTAAAATTCATCCAGTCCAATTGCCTTGCTTAAACAGGGCCAGTTACAGCAGGTTGTCCAGGGCTGTGTCCAGTTGGTTTTTGAATATCTCCAAGGATGGGGACTCCTCAACCTCTCTGTGCAACACGTTCCAGTGTTAAACCATCCTTATAGTAAGAAAGTTTTTCTTACATTTAAAAGACATTTCCTGTATTTCAGTTTGTGCCTGTTGCATCTTGCCCTGTCACTGGACACCACTGAGAAGAGCCTGGCAACATCTTCTTTCCTCCCTCCCATCAGGAGTGAGTGTGTTTCCAAAAGAGTAGGTAATTTCAGAAAAAATATTAAAACATGATGTAAAACACTTCTGCTTCAAGGGGTTGATTGAGTATATTGGCCTGTAAACAGACCTGCCATCATGGGAATTGTAATTCATACAGTAATACATTGATACTGTATTGATGCATAATATTTTATTTATATACACACAACCAATATAAATGGTAAGTAGCCCTGGATTCGATGAGCCAGCCCTGGATTTGTTGCAGCCCCTCAACACCATGTTTTGTTTTGTTTTTTTTTTCTAATGAACAGGACAAATGGCAAGACTTACCAGAAAAACACACAGAAGCTTTAGAGCTTAATTGACTTCTACATTTGGGTCAGCAAATGTTCCTGCTAAAAAGCCAGCCAGGGATTCTTCTTGCAACCTATTCATGTTTCTCACCAGCACAACAGCAGCTAAAAAGATAGGCAACCATGGCTACCATTGTGGGATCAGCAAACTTCTTTTCACAGCTGTAAATATTTGTAGTGGAGCCAATTAGGGGCGGCAAGCTTTTGTCGGCATTGCCTAGGAAACATCGATACCTCCTCTAAAGAATCCCCCACCTCTTCTTATCCTGCTGGCATTTATTGAACAGTAGTGTCAGCTCTGGTGGCTAATGTTGCCTTCTACACACACGGCATTAGAAGCTCTGTTTGCACTACGTGAGAAACTGCCTGTAACATGGCACAAAGCTGCTTCTGGAGACACCAAGAACCTGAGTTCTTTCTCCTCAGCCTTTGGGTGGACCTATGAAACCAGCAGGGAAGCAGCTGTGAAATATTCCAGGCAGTGAGCTGCATTTTAAACTGACCAAAAGATTTCAGGATTTTTTTATATAGCCATTTGTATGCAAAATCCCTGCTCTGAGAAAATACCTTTCAAGGGCATTTGGGGACTGATGCATCTGCTCACTGGGTAACTCTGTACAAAGAGAGCCAGTGGTAATTCTGTACAGAGAGAGACAGTGGCAGGCACATGTATAGAAATCAGATAAAATGCTATCTGCTTTCACTCAGAGTGGAAAAACAAGTATAACCTCATAAATGTCAGAAATATTCAGAAAAAAGCTCCCCTACATCCTTCTGTGAGCAGTACCCCAAAACTCAAAGTACTTACATGCAACATACCTCAGATATTGATTTTTCAAAATACAGGTCTCAGCTTGTCCTGACAGTTTTATACAGTCTTTACCGAGTCCAAACATCCTCAATTTGCACTTGTCAAAAACTTCACTGATGTTCAGTGAAAAAAAAATCCATTTCATGTCAAAAAAAGGTAAAGGCAAGTCATGTAGGGCAGGCCAGAACGGTAGTCCCAGAACTGATTATGCGGTTTTATGTCATGCATATGACAGACCATTTGAAAAAACTTCCTATTAGCTACTCACTGACATCTCCTGTCTGATTTTTAGAAGTTTTCCAGCTCATTGCTGTGACTGTTCACTCAACTCCTGCTCAGATTTTGGCTAACGTACAGCTCATGCTAAGGCCTGATATATGCTTGGAGTAGTGCCATTAGGTCAATTCAAGAGCAACACGTAGACCTGACAGGATGGACAGGAAAGCTATAGGCCATTATGCATCTGCTGTCACTTGCAGCTTACTGTCTTCTGCAGCCATAATCCTTGTGTATTGATTGTCTGGCATTTTCATTAGAATCCACTAACTTATGGAAACGGTATAGACCAAACTTCCAAGTTGGAAGGTATAAATATGTCAGCTCACCCACAAAGTTTTGAAGCAGATCCAACAGCAGCCAGGCTGCTGAGGTTTTCATATTTCCCATTGTGATACAGGGGATGCCCACACCATGATGGAGAAGGAAGAATGAGCACTTTCACTGTTGGCTAGGGAACTATTTTGCTCACAGGCATGCAAGTTACAAATTATGAGTTGCAAATTTTGAATTATGAATTAGAAAACGTGTGAGTTAGAAACCTGATAAAGTGATAAATTAGTGAATTCACATTAGATTACTATGTACAAAGGGGATTGAGCCCTTGGTTGTCATGTTTGTTTTCTTTCCTAATGAGTTTGTAAAATATAATTTTATTGGCAGAGTACATTGTCCTGTAAAATGGACTGTTCCCAAGACCTAGAACACAGTCTTTCATGGCAAGCCACTTAAATATGGAGTATGGTTATAAGCACAGGCATTCACATTTTTAGATATCTCAGTAATTCCTCCAGCTTCCTAATACAAAGGAGACATCATTCATACAAGGTGCTGGGTGATCAAAGGAACGGGGCTGTGGTTCCACAGAGGATGTACAAATGCATTATGAGAATTTGTGCACAGTTCTTGCTCACGCCAGTGACAGCAGAACCCATGGTAAGTACGGTACAATGACTGCCCTGCTACAGAAAGCATTAATACAAGGCATTTTCCACTGCCCTAATCAGCCATGCATTTGGCAAATATTGCAGCTGCCTAGTAGACAGTGAAACAGGTAGCACCTGTACAGCATGAAAGAAATTGAGCAAGAAAAACAGGTCAAAAAAACCCTCTTATTAAAACAGCCCTAAAGCCTTCCCCCCTTCTAAATGAAGAGAGACAAACGGTGGGAAGTTGTCAAATGGATTTATTTCTTCTGCAAGCATTTTAGAAGCTGGTTAGTGCCCCTTTCTGCCCTTTCTACTGATGTGCTGGTTGAAACTCCAGTTTTCCAGCCAGAAGCAGCTGACAACAACCACAACTGCAGCAGAAATGCTAAACTGTCAGTGTCAGAGAGTGAACAAGCAAGAGTCACCAGCACCCTGCTAACACATAAGAATGTGTCAGTTTTACAGTCAAGAAGTGGTACAGTTGTTTACCATCACATGGAATAACGAGACCATTGCTCAGGCACTCCGGGATGCAAACATCATCCATTTCCATGAACAGAAAGGTGACAGCTCATATTGTTATAACTAATATGGTATCTCACTTCTCATGCTTCTTTATAAATCCTCAGGAGAATAATGGTCAACAGACTTGCTCAGAGGACTGTCAGAAAAAAAAGTCTGGGATGTCAGTGCATCAAGATTCAGTGAACATAGTTCTGTAGTTGGGCAGATTCAGATAGAACAGCAAGAAATATACCTCTAAACTTACAAGTGTAATGAAAGTCTCGATGTTATTAGATATCATTAGAAGGGATTGAGAGCAGACCTGAGGAGAAGGATGGATGTAGGTTGCTGAGAAGCTCAACATGACCCGGCGATGTGCACTTGGAGCCCAGAAAGCCAACAGTATCCTGGGCTGCATCTCCCAAGGCTTGACCAGTAGGTCGAGGGAAGTGATTCTCCCCCTGTGCTCCGCTCTTGTGAGACCCCACCTGGAGTGCTGCGATCAGCTCTGAGGCCCTTGACATAACAAGGACACGGACCTGTTGGAGAGAGTCTAGAGAAGGGCCATGAGTATGATCAGAAGGCTGGAGCACCTCTCCCTTGAAGACAGGCTGAGAGAGCTGGGGCTGTTCAGCCTGGAGAAGGCTCTGGGGAGACCTTATAGTGGCCTTCCAGTACCTAAAGAGGGCTACAGGAAAGCTGGGGAGAGACTCTTTATCAGGGAGTGCAGTGATAGGACAAGAGGTAGCAGCTTTAAACTGAAAGAGGGTAAGTTTAGATTAGATATAAGGAAAAAAATCCTGAACTATCAGGGTGGTGAGGCACTGGAACAGGTAGCCCAGAGAAGATGTGGATGCCCCTTCCCTGGAAGTGTTCAAGGCCAGGCTGGATGGGTTTTGGGGCAACATGATCTAGTGGGAGGTGTCCACCCATGGCAGGGGGTTGGAACTAGATGGTCTTTAAGGTCCCTGCCAACCCGAACCGTTCTATGATTCTATGATCTCCTGCACACATATGGCTGTCCCAGCAACCTGGGAACTGTCATATACTCAGTGCGTTTTCACAGCAAAGCAAGTGTCTTGGATTAAGATGAAAGATCAGCTTTTTCAGCTGTCAAAAATTGTATTGAGTACGGGTGTGTCTTCACAAAAGTCCTACCTAAAAACCTGAAAAACAAACAAACAAACAAGCAAACAAAAAAAACAGCACAAAGATAAAACAGTCAAGGAATTCATGTTCAATATTACACTATTGACCGCAGAATTTTCAGCCTGCAGAATAGGAAATCCATTATCAAATCAGAGGTGAGAGAATTGCCAGCTCATTAACTCTACCAGTAATTGAGCTCTGCATGCTGAAGTACATGCAATTCATTACTGACCATGGTGCTGTGTTGTCAAATGACTCAACCTTAATAACATTATAAAAAAAAAAAATAGAAGCCCTATTACAATAGCTTCAGCAATGTGGAAGAAGTGCAGGTGGCAGTTTATATCAAGTATAACATCCAAATCAAAGGGCAAATGTCCCTGTAGCTGAAGTCTTGCAGAGGAGAGTAAAAGCTGGAAGAGCTTGACGCATGAGGTTATAGTCCATTTGAAGGTCACCATAAGTTTTTTACACTCTGTCCAGACACCAGTAACCTAAGGAGAAGAGGGGGGAAGGAAATGGATAACTTACCTTCTTATCCCATTTTTTTTGTTGTCTTTCTTTGCAGGTGTGTCTGAAAGAGGTGAGAGTTTGTGCCACATGGGTTACTTCCCAAATATCCACTGGGATTTGCATGTTACCTGTAGGTTCCTCCCATCTCTTCCCAACTGCCATAGACTGACACATCAGCAAGGGCTAAAGTCATTCCTCTTGGCAGAGTCTAAGATCACAGCACCAACAAAGAGAGACGCTTCTCCATGGAAGCTCACATCTCTCAACAGATAAGGAATATCATCTCCCACGTGGTAATAGAGTAGGATCATGCATTATTGCATCGGCCTGGATATATTCTCCCTAGCAAAGTAACAGCAGTGAAAGAAAAATCTATCTTTAAGGTACTGTATATACATAAATACATGCATCTATACACAAAGAACCAAAGAGACTTGGTTTTTAACAGTAGGAGGATGATTCTCCCATGAACCTGCATTTCAGGTTCTCTGGTCACCAGGCACCGTTGAGACGTAGTTTTCAGATCTAGGAGAGGCTTGTCTCCTTCATGAAGTCCTCTTCTTAACTTGTTAGAAGGCTTTTAGGACAAACTTCCAGACAATCTTGGCCGCTAAACCCCAAAGTCGTCTCCTATAAAATTATATTGGAGTTTTTCTTCTAGTATTTTATTTTTAATAAACTCCATATGAAATTTTCCAATGTGCTGTAATGGCTTTCATGGTTCATTGTTCAATGCAGTTGTACAGCACAGTCAATCCAATAAATAACAACTCACAGCACTTTTAAAACTTAACTTGTTCTCCCTGTCATTTCTGATAGCTTTTTTAGAGTACTAATTAATAGTAATACAAGGCAGTAGCAGAAAACTTCTCACCAAAAATATAGTAAAACCAGCACGCTTTTACTCCATGTTCAGTTTTCAGACTGTGCACCCTTCCTTCCCCCTGTGAATTCAAGGCATTTGAAGTTTACTGACCCTGTTAACAAAACTCTGTTGGGAGCCACACTTTAAAACTGAAAATATCTAACTGCATATATCGATTCAACAGCCCACTGGTGTTCTGAAAAACTAAATTGCCTTTGGGAAAAAAATAACCTTGTCATTACATACTGACAAAACAAAGAGCTCACTGGTTAAGATTAGTGAAGTCTCTGTCATCCTCCTGTAACAGGATAAGTTAAAGACTGCCGCTTTGGAAATGGTAAATAAAATACTGGTAAGGAAGCGGAGAAGCTGAATAGATGAACAAGAGTAGTCTGGGTTGAGAACAGTGAAAAATGAGCACGAAGTAGGATGAAAAGAAAATGGGAAAGATTTAAAGTGAGTTGTAGAGAAGAGAACTGCAAACAAACATTGCAAAAAGGCTCATTTAAACCCTGGCCAAAAAAAAAAATTCAAACTCTTTCACTGAGAACGGCATGGCAATGGAGTTTGGACTTTGCAGAGAGTGATCACTGGCAAATATCTGATACGATTGCTATTAGATACAAACCTCCAAAAAGAGCAAGTGTTGCAGACACTGCAGCCAGAGTTTCCTCTGCATATTCTGCTTCATGTTGGCTGAGGCTGTCAGTGCAAGAGGAGACCTATGAGATGAAATTTTCTCTTCTGCATTCTCTTTAGAGAAAAGGAAGAAACTGGGGGAAATTCCTCAGGACATAGAAAGGGCCATTGTCAAAGTTAGAATTAGCATTACTACCCACCTTGCTCTCAACCTCCCAGTTCTTCCTCATGCGTTTTCTCATTTTGTATCCCACATATCTACAGGCTTGCCCAAAGCATCCAGCAACTGTTTTCACAGTTCTACACTCCGCCAAAGCTGTTCTGGAGGAACGACAGTTACAATGTACTGGCTATAACATTGTTCCACTGGTTCAATGAGGAAGACAAGGAAAGAAGAAAAAAATATTAGTAAAAGCTGTTTTCTGAAATATAAGAAAATGAATAAAACAGTAAATGAACAAAACAAAATAAAAAAAAACAAAACAAACAAACAAAAAACAAACAAACAAAGAAACATAAATCAAATTGAATCATTTTGAAACCCAGAAATGCTAATGCTGAATTTAAAGTGCATGTTCAAGAGCCAGTGTTGACTCCTAGGGCTGCGTTTCTGCCTTTGAAGTACCTTTGGGAAGATAATGAAACTGCTCTCAGCAGGAAAAAGAAAAAAATATCAGAGTTTCTCAAAGAAATGAAAAAGCTTTCTACTATCAGGTTGGTAGAGCCTGTGGCAAGCTGGATGTAAGGCAGCATGAAAGTCTATTATGTTTTCTTTGTGAGAGGCTCCTTGCTGATACTTCAAAGACAAGAGATGACACAACTTTCTCCTCAAGATCATAGACATCTTTCCAGCAATGTCCACCCCTTGAGAAGGCACTTCAGTGCCTACATTCTGGAAAATATTGGGGAAACATAAGTAACAATTTCTGTCAAACACTCTGCAACTATCCTCTGCAATTTCTGGCCCGATATTCAACAGATATGTGAACCAACCACCACCAAGAAATCAAGCTACAGCTGAGTAGACATTTGTTCCTGGTAAAAGCAATGGAGTTTAATGTTCTTTGAGGATCAATCCATCGTGCAAGATAGGTAGTGTAGTGGGACAGAAACTGGCTGAGAACTTAGGAACTGGGAACAGAATAGCTCAAGGAAGGGGCTCATGTGGGAATACCAGTTTTTGTTCAGCCCATGGGGGACCTGCAGAAGTTCAGGTTTTCACATAAAATAAGCTTTTGCCAGGGGCCTCAGCTTATTCCAGCAAAGGGAAGGAGAACCATGCTCACAAATCCAACAGAGAATAGAAACATACATACCAGGAACAGTGTGTCCCTTCATTTGTGCCTGTCAGAAACACCTAGATGGGCTCCCCAGTTCTCTCTCAAAAAGGGTCATTACCACAAGGGCCAGAGCTTCAACAGCATCCCCTGTCTTTTCTGTAAGGTGGAAAATTCTGCCCATGTACTCCAGCAAACAGACACTGAAAGTGAGACTGATCTCATAAAAGCATTCAGGCTTGTAAGCTTTGCTTTTGTGGCACTTTCCATTCCATTTTATATATTTATTTTCAGCCCCAGCAGTCAGCTCATGAAACAGAAAGTATAGAGAAGGAGTTAGAGTGACATGAAGGCAAGAAAAGAAGCCATCAAAAACATGAGGAAAGGAAATCAGTAGCTAGTTATTACCATGTTGAGGTTTCAAATCCATGCCAGAGTGTACAGTAACTTAAAATAGGAGGGAACATCCTGATTCTTAGTCTGTGCTGTTCTGACATAAGGATTATGCATCTTTGCTTTCTGTGGAAGCTACCACAGTGAATACAAGGCTCCCACATGCAGGACTTGAAGAGCAGCACACAAAGATGTCCCCTCTGTAGGAGGAAAATGCAGTATGGCCATCCCAGTGCCTGCAGCCATCTGTAACTCATTGCACAGACTCATTCCCTTCTCTCCCATTTCTAGTTGCAACACTGATGCTTTCTCCAGGTGTCACCCTATGCAGGGTTAGACCTATCTACAGTAAGATCTGGGCAACCATTCATTTGTTTTCCCTCTTGGCTCATAAGAGGAAAGACATAGAAGACAGAAGACAAAAATGGAAGCACCTGCAGGAAGAATGCATGAAATGGCAGGTGAAAACTAGACACTGATCACAACTTCAGCCTTCACCTTTTTCACAAACACTATCTTTCCTTTGCAGCTTTTTAAAAGAAAAGGTTCTTCACACCTGAATATCCCTCCCTAGACTTCCTCATTGCCACGAGTGCCAGTTAACATGCAGTTAACTCTGGGTCTCACTATTTATTCAGCACAACGAGATACTGAGGAAAAAAACAATATTCTCAAATGAGAGGTACAGTTTCTGTGGAAAGTACCTGTGTTGTAAATTGTTTTACTCATCAGCTGCCCTCTGTAGCAGAGCACAAACCTTCTAGTTTCTGCTTCTGATTCTCACTGAATTTATGTTGACTAGGGCTTCTATCACCAGGTTGGTGATATTACAGAATTGTAATGTAAGCTTGCAGCTGCAAATACCAAATATTGCTTGTGGAGACTAGCAGTTGAGCATTTCAGCTTCTGAAAATGTCTCCTTTGAAAGTTGAACAATGAAGCTGGAGAAATCATGTTGAGTGAAGAAAAAGAGCTACAAACAGAGAGGACAACACATTAATACTTATGAATAAACTACACTCATCTGTTAATACTTACGGGTGCTGTTCCTCTTTCTTTAACCGCCATCTCAATGCTGGTTGAGCAGTGTCAGCCATTTGCACGAAGTACCTTGCTCTATTAATTGCTGCACCCTGCTGAGGGGATCCAGGCACAGTTCTGGAAGGCTATGTGACAAAAGCTTGAAGGAGGACGGGTACCATACTTCTCTTAAAGCCATCAAATATCAGCGGAAGAGATGAATACTGAGAATGAGAAAAGAATATATCATTTTAAATATAGCAACCATTACATACTTTACAATTTTGTCGGTCAGACCTGAACTCAATATTCAAAATGATAGGAACAAGTGCATCTTCTTTTTAACTAAACAGCTGTATTAAGACAAATAAATAATGGTTATGAAAGCATACAGCAGGCAATAATCCAGCTCAGTCAGTACCAATATTATTTAATCTTTATAAAATCTGTCAAAAGCATGCATCTTTAGCTAAGCTTGATCCATTCTGAGAACCATAATGGTGGACCAACAAGTCTGATTTATCCAGCTATGTACGATGATTTTGGTACTTCTGCTGTGAACTTTGGTGCCTTAAAATAAGCTTGCTCAATGTTTAGAAGCAATTCAGTCTTCTTTGTGAAAGTTTCTTTGTTTCCATGATCTGTTAGTTACCTCCCCTCTGGAAATATGATCCTGTTAGGAGAGTCTGGCACGTGGAAAAAAGCTGACACTGCCTAAAAATATTAAAAGAAAAGAAATGGCAGCAATACAGCAATAGCCAGACATGACAAAGACAAAGAGCATTTTATTGTGTATTTGGAAAAGTTTTCGTCTGTGGACCACAGTTGTGTTCCCTGCAGGGCAGAAAGTGAAAATGTCACTGTAAGTTATAACTGAAGTGACAGCTGTAGTTAAACCATAGGCAATGCATTAGAAGGAGTGAAAAATATATATAATATAGTACAAATATAAACTATAAATGCTAAATACTGACATAGCAATACGCAACATACGTAGCATAAGGTGTCCATATGTAATAGCAGTGCACAGGAATTTTCTTCTAAGGTACTGAATGTTATGAATTTGCATGGCAGCAAAGAGGAGGTACCTGTTCAGGTAGTCCAAGAACTGGACAGAGATTTCCTTCATGTCTCTGACTCCTTGCCAATGCTTTGAATACGCAGTGAGTCTATATATGTATGATGAGGAATGGACAGAGAAGTCACTGAAGCCTGCAGCTTGCGGATCTGATAGCAAATGCTCTGGAAAACCAGAGCTCTGTCATAGTCAGGGAGGTTTAATGTTCCTTAAGTCAGAAAGATGTGCCCTTAAAACATTATCAGGCCAAATCCCTCCTCAGACTTCAGAAATATGATCATCCTTTCCGTGAACTGTTATGCTTTGCCACAGTATCCCTCCAGTTGCTTTCTGCTGAAAATTGAGGTGATTGCCTTGAACATGACTAGATCCCCAAAGGCTAACCATTGCACACAGAAGACCTCTGGATTCTAAGGACCACTATGAAGAGCGGCTTTTATATTGTGAACATATTAGTCTTCTGTGAAGACATTAAGTGCTGTAAAATTTCTTAACCAGGTATATGGAAGGAAATACATAATGCAAAAATTCACAGTGTATGAGTAAAGCAATAAAATTTTTGAAAGGAACAAAGATATATGTAAATACCAGTTAGTCAACTGTTGTGGTGCACAGAATCTCTTGGTATGCCTGTACTCCCCTAAGGACTATTTCCTGACCAAGCAGAGCAGCACAGTTCAGCTCCATAGTGTTAAACTCCTCTCCTACCCAAAACCGGGTGGCCATAGGTGCAATCTGCCTGTTCAGAATAGACCTTGCATGGAGTAGCACCAAATTGTGCCTACTCATTGTCAGGAGGAGTTCTAGTCAGCATAGATTAAACTGTGCCAAGGATCACACTAAAAATATAATAGTATGGATTACTGCCCAACAGTGCTTGTTTCCCACCACTGTTTACTTTTGTTAGTGCACATGTACCCCTCAAGGACAAATAACAAATAGAAAAAAATGTTTTATTTTCCAGAGTTTCTTCCTGACCAGTGTTAACATAGGAGAACTGCTGTCTTTTGTGACTTCTGTCCACCAGCAGCCTGGCAGCTGTATGCATGTTTTTCAGACTCAAGACCTTACAGCCCATGTCACCTCTAGGTGAAGAAAAACAGCTCAGATTATGCTCTAGTATGTTCATGGCACAATTCACGATCACAAGAAAATACACTGGCAATGGCTGCAGAACTTTATGTTTTACAAGAACTTTATGTTTTCAGGGGGAGGAAAAGCTCAGGCAATCGCGTGGATACGCATGCAAACCTCTGCAGCAGGCTGGTAGCCTAGCAACACCGACAACCCAACCTTGAAAAGACTTTTATCTGATATGCTGGTTAGTAAGGCAAGGAAGGCACAGGGGGAAAGAGTGTGGCTGGTGTGAGCAAAATTTTTCTGCAAATTAGCTTTGATAACATCTTTTATAGCCTAAACTTATGAAGCAGGAGCACAACCTCCCACAAAGCTGGACGGAGGTTTAATAATTATTACCACGCTGCTGCACTGCTGGCATAAACTCATGAAGGAGGACTTATTTGCTGACAATTCCTTGCCCTTGGAGCAGCATCTCTATTGCTGGAACCTCCAGGCTGGAAAGAGAAAATCCCGCCCCCCTTCCTTTTTTTTTTTTTGGCAGTGAATTTCTGGTGGCAGAACATTGGCTTCTAAGAATAAAATGGACAAGACTGAAGAAAATTAGCCCTTTTCCTCTCCTACCTCTCCAGATTAAGATGCACAGGAAACAGCTGTAAGCTTAAATGAATGCCAGCACAGAGATGATCTACTTGCATGCATGAGTTGAGTGATCTCTTTACTTATTTATTTATTTTCTTCCACAGTGTCCTTCTAGCCAACTGGGGAGTTATGAACTGGACAGACTACTAGGTAGCTGAAAATTTGGCCAGATCAGCAGGCTGAAAAGGTGGCCATCAATAATTCAAATCCTAACTGGTACCTGGTTTTGAGCAGCATTCCTCAGGGGTCACACACATCCCGGTGAAGTTACACTGTACCTAGACGGCCCTGGATAGCTGGAGCTTTGGAAATGACCTGATCTTAACAAACCATGGCATGGAGGAGGTTTTAGTTCTCATGTTGTGGAGGAGGATTGAAAGCAGCAGGATAAGAAAATCCTACTGCTGTGATAGGACAGCAAGAAGTTTAGGCCCAAGAGGTGTAATACAGAAATCAAGAATCAGCATTGTGAGCTGCTTAGAGTTTTAGAGCATGTTGCATTTCCATGCAATTACTACAAAAGCTTAAGGAAGGAAAAAAAAAAAAAAAAAGACCCAGATGCAGACATCTGTTAACAATAAAAGCTGACATGATGCATTTATGTATTACACAAAACGTAATCAAGATTCAATCTGCTAGGTTTTATTTTCAGTGCTGTTAGGAATTCAAAGTGCATTTTCATGTACATGATCATTTTACTTAAAAAGCATCTGTCTTTCAGCCATTTGTACTGAAATGGATGTATTTCACGCCAGATAGATTCTGTTACTGCTACTGTTGTCACCCTTAAAAATGTATAAAAGTGCAGCTGAATAAACTCTAGGCCACTAAAGTGAGTTTTGAAATATTGGCAACTATTCATTAGATGAAGAGCTGTTCTTACTTTTTCTTCATTGACTTCTCAACATTGGAAACTGGAGGACAAATATATACATCCCTCTTTTGCTAATACAAGATGATGCAGTGCTGAAATAAATAGCCATTTAGAAATGTTAGTCTGAGAGATTTCATTATACTAAAGACAACTGGAGAATCCATTTTTTACACTAACTTATAAGAATACATGTCAAGAGTAGGAGGAATAAAAGATAAGTGAAAAAATATTTTCTAGGCCATTGTGGTCATTTTACCCAGCTAAACAGCAGAGCTCCACCACAACTGCTCGCTCACTCCCCCTCCTCAAAGGAACAGGGGGAGAAAATATGATGGACAAGGGCTCAAGGGATGAGATAAGGACAAGCAGGTTGCTCACCAATTACTGTCACGGGCAAAAGAGACTCAACATAGGGAGATTAATATAATTTATTACTATCACTAGCAAACTAGAGCAGTGAAAAACTAAAAGCAAACTAAAAACATCTTCTCCCCCACCCCCCCATCCACCCCCTTCTCCCTCCTTGCCCCAAGCAGAGCAGGGGAACAGGGAATAGGGGCTGCAGTCAGCCCATATTGCTTCGTCTCTGCCGCTCCTTCGTGGTAACTGCCTTCCCCTGCTCCAGCATGGGGTCCCTCCCACGGGATGCCATCCTTCCCGGACTGATCCTGTGTGGGCTTCCCACAGGCTGCAGCTCTTCAAGAGCTGCTCCAATATGGGTCCGTACCACGGGGTCCATCCTTCAGGAGCAAACTGCTCCAGCATGGGTCCCCCACGGGTGGCAGCTCCCACCGGATCACCTGCTCCTGCGTGGGCTCCTCTCCACGGGCTACAGGTCCAGCCCGGAGCCTGCTCCTGGGGGGCTGTCCATGGGCTGCAGCCTCCTTCAGGTCAGATCCACCTGCTCCACTGTGGGATCCTCCACAAGCTGCAGCGTGGGGATCTGCTCCATGTGGTACCCCATGGGTTGCAGGGGGACAGCCTGCTCCACCATGGTCCTCACCGCGGGCTGCAGGGGAACTTCTGCTTCGGTACCTGGAGCACCTCCTGCCCTCCTCCTTCTTCACTGACCTTGGTGTCTGCAGGGCTGTTCCTCACTCCTCTCACTCCCAGCTGCTGTTGCGCAGCAGTTTTTTCCCCTTCTTAAATCTGCTCTCACAGAGGCGCAAACAACGTCGCTCATTGGTTCAGGTCTGGCCAGTGGCGGGGCCCTTTTGGAGCTGGCTCTTATCTGACATGGGGCAGCTTCTGGAATCTTCTCACAGAAGCCAGTCCTACGGCCCCCCTACTACCAAAACTTTACCATGTAAACCCAATACAGCCATGCAAGCAAGAAATATGTAGCTGAAATTAAAAGAAAAATCAAGACCATATTCCGTGTCTTTAATATGCATTGAAAATAACCAATAACTTTGATAAACTTTCAGAAATATGAAGGAATGATACAAATCTAAAACAAAGCAAAATTGATTAATAGGATCATTGACCAATCTTATGCCTCTTACTTCTTAAAATGCTTGAAAAACCTGTAAGCAGCAGTCTACGCTGACTGCAGAAAGTAAAGGAATGAGTCCAATACCTATAAAATGTCCTGTAATTTTACCAGTCTAGCTGAGAATAAGGAACAACAAGTACAGCATCAGATACTGTGACCTCTAGCACATATACATATTTTTCTACACGTACATAAGGAGAACAAAGCTATCTCCACAGATAAAGAGATGAACGTGCATCAGTACTTGAGGGGAAGGGAAACCCATGCCCTGGAGTCTTCCCTGGATGTCCCCTACTACCCTGAGCATTCTGGAGCAAAAGCTAATGCTCACGTTACTGAAATTTTGGTGAAAACTGAAATTGTTTGATGTCTGCTCAGTGTTTATTCATTCACCCGGTCAGATAAATGAAATAACACTGTCCCGACTTCGGACTCATACACCTTCTTGACTCTTTTGCTTTCCCTTGACCTTTTGTGTTGGTGCTTTACCTTCAGAAAACAAAACAAAACAAACAAAAACCAAGCAAACAAAAAAAAAGGGCTCTCCATTCACAGCTTCAGACTCCCTTAGATTTCTTCTCAAACTAAAAATCTATTTTCATCCCTCAGAGGCAGCAATACAACCATGGCCAGTAAGGTTAATTGCTTTTTAGAGACACCACAACATCAAACAAATATTCATCCCCCTTCTCAGCTTCAGCAAGTCCCTGTGAAACAAGCTCTAAACACGTGTGGAACAAAGGAGAAACCTCCCTGTTTTCCATGTTCTGTACAATTTGTACCTTTGTTGATAATGTCGCTGTGAGCAACAGAAAAAGAAGGACCTTGATAAGGAATATTTATTCAAAATGAAAGGAAGTAGCCTCAGGACTTCAATGATAATTTTTCAGCAGAATGGATGATAGAAGCTCTACTCAAGGAGGCACAGGATGGAAAGCCTCTTCTTTCTGAGCCTTTCAAACAAACAGGTCGGGGGATGAAAGGAAAAGAACAGAGAAGAACATGATGCTAGGGACCAAAAATGAATCTAAAGGCTTAATAAAGGGGGGGCAGGGGGAGGAGAACTTGAGTGTTTCATCAGAAATGAGCATGTTTATGTTGGAAGAAAAGAGCTTTCACACTGACAAAGAACAAGGGTAACTACATGTCCCCCAAAAGACAATATGCTACGGGTAATCTCTGAATCTGCTTGACTGAAATTACCAAAGCTGAGATGAAATTCCAGGATGGCTCTTTGAATCAGAAAGTGTGTAACATCCAGAGATTCCAGATGTCCTCCAGGGTACATCACAAACATCAAGAAAAATACTCAAGCATGAAAACTCAGGAGTTCAGCATGAAGTCTTAGCAATAAAAAGATGTTAGTGTTTAATATTTGCTACGTTGAAGAAAATTGTAAGTATTTAAAACATTAGACTAGCATTTTCATTGTGGCCAGGATATTCATAGATTGAGGCTCAAACTCAAGAGCATAATAACTACACTTGTAACTTCCTTTTTCATTTCCCTGTTCCCAGCACGACTTCTTCAAAGTTTCCCCATTTTTGTATCTGAACTCCTGGCTACTTTCTAATGAGCCTTCATTTTGAATTATCATTGAACTTCAAACAGATTCTATGTTTCAGACAGGTTTCTTTTTCTTTACTTCTCATTAAAAATTTCTGTCTGAAACAAATTATAATTTTTAGATATTATATATATGTTTTATGAAGAAAAGAATTAAAGCAGATAGTGGCTGGGACCACAATAAAATATTCTAACTTAAAAGTACAGATATGCATTAATTCAATATCTATGGAATACACACAAATAATTCCACAGAAGGGAAATTACAGTTCATAACAGCAGCAGAAAAACAGGCAAGAAAATTTCCTTATCTTTCAGAAGATTATCAGGAGATCTGTCGATAAAGCTGCACTTTAGAGTGAATTTTTAAAGTGAATTTTAAATCAGGTAGTCTCTCTAGCCCAAAATACCTCAGGAGCTGAGCAGTTCTAAGGAAACACGATTCAGAATAGCACACAATCCTCAGAAATAGTTCCTGCAGTGAAGGAAACTGAATATGTACAGCAGAGGAGAGGAAAGATTAACAACCCCTTAGCATTAGAGAACAGTGACACATCAAATTCACATATACTTTCCTCTCTCTTTGGGTGGAAATGAAGTTTAACTGATATAGTCATCTAAAGAGACTTTAATAAGAGTAAGCATGGACTAAGACTTGCTATTAGAACAAGGTAAGGAAAATAAAAACAAAAGGAAAGGAAGGGTGGAAAGAGTGTCACAGGAAAGAACAGTAATTGTGGGAAATGGATGAAGAGGAAAATGGAAAAGAAATGGCAAAAATTAAGAACAGCAAAAAAGGATAGGAGGAAATACCAGCATTTGATGGATGCCTATTTTTCTAATTCAGGAAGCAATAGATGGAAGCCTGACATACCAACACATCTCCTTGCTACCAATATCTAGAATATGCTGTATTACCATAGCCATACAAAACTCACTGTTCGGAGAAGGTGGGAATAATTAGCCATCAGCAGTTAATGTCTGTATTTACACAGAACGTAAGGCAACATAATAATAATAATAATTACTAGACAATCAGGCTGAGTAGAAAATGAATTTCATAGAAGTCAGTAAAGGATAGAGTTACAATATATTAAAAATAAGATTAAAATGGATGGACAAGGTCTTCCAAAAATAGTAGGAAAAAAAAAAAGAGTTTAGAATATCAATGACAATTTTACAGGATTGTAAGGAACAAGGAGCATTTTTTTTTTCTTTTGTTTTCAGAAGAGAAAACAGATATTTTTGGACATACTACATTTTTTTCTACCTTTAATACAAAGAGTAAAAGAAATTAATCAGATCATAAAGTACTACACTTGCTTCATTTAGGAAATTAGACAATCCCTGCATTGTCTCCATGTAAAAGAAACTATTATTAAACTGTTATTAAAAATATGTATATATAAAGACAAAGTCCAGAAAGGTTTAGGATATAATGTCATGAAGCTGTTAAAAGAGGTGTGAAATTTTGAACCATTAGACTTGTTAACTTCATCAGGGAAAGCAAACATATTCCTCTGGAAAGAAAACAATGATAATAATTATAATATTTGTGGAAGGGAGTCACCAAACTATGCACTGCATATGAATCAATTAACATTAAAAATTTTAGCAAAACCAATGGCATTTAGATGAGATGGATACCTAGAAGTTATATAACTGTAGATCAATTGTTTTTTTTGTTTGTTTTTGTTTGTTTTTTTTACTGAAAACTAGGAATAACATGGGAGGAGGGAAGGGACTTATTTCATACAATTTTATTGTGTACACATATACACAGACATGATGTTTCTACATACATAAGTATATGTATTTATCTCACACATAAAAGCACTAGGCACAGTTTATTATGTCCTTTGTACACAAAGAAATTTACCTGTTCAAAAAGAAGGGGAATTTCTGTGGAAGTAATTTTGGGAGCAAAATTGGTTTTGGTGTTAAATTCAGAATGTAAATGTTTATTTTCCATAAGGATTCTTGAGTTTTCATATTCATTAAGATCAGCAATATACTAATTCCTCAGATCAGCAAGATAAAACAAGCAGCAGTGATCACAGTGGATGATGAATACTGTCTTAGCTATAAAACCCCTGGCCTTTTTCATTAGCCTCAGATACGAAGTAAAACAAACTAATCAGGAATTTAACATAAACAAATGTTCATTCAGATGGCATTGTTGTTTTCATACTATACCCTACTTGTGAAGCCACTATTTCTAAATATGTGGATAATGTTCCATCTCCAGATATACAGCCAGCCAGAAAAAAAAAAAATAATAATAATAATAATAATTACCAAGAAGTGTAAGCAATTCTGGGAGGGTTAAGCAGGGTTTATATGTATATGCAACTTAAGTGTGTTAAAAAGCACGCATTGTACTAGAGAAGCAGCAGACGTAAGGTCTTCATTTTCCATAAAGAGCAGTTATACAAAAAGGTTGAAATACTCTGAACTGAGATGATCAAAATAAACAGGTTTGTGAAGGCTGTATGTGGCATTCCCAAGATCAACAAGACTTAAAATTTCAGGTATTGTCTTCCAACATCTTAGCTTGCAGTGATTCCAGATTTCTCCTAAATGGCCCTCCCATTCAACCATCTGATTAAACATTCAGTTCGTCATACCTCTAGGCTTCCTATTTATGTGGTGTGTTCAGAGAATCAGGTGTAAGACTTTGCTTTGCATTGACTGGATGACAACCACCTGCTGGGTACTTTTTCCTTTGGAAAGCTGTAATAGCACCTACTTCATGCAGTTTTTATGCATTTCACAATTTAGAGGGTCTGGGATAATTTTTGAATTACTTGAATAAAATATTAACATCATAATATTAACAAAATTGAATACAAGTATTACACTGTTAAAAATACTAGTAATTTTTTTTTTTAAAATAAGATGATTTACGACCCTCTTCAGAGAGGAAGTATTGTACAGAAATTATAATTGTTCTGCAAAAGGATTCAATCTACAGACACATTCTGCTGTCATTTTACTTTTTGCTTTGAGTATTTATCCATACTGACATCACATCACCAAAACTGGAATTTGATGTTTCCCAATAGGAAAAAGTAGGAAATAGTAGAGAAAGCACAAGACCATCATTTATATATTATTTCTTAAAACAAAACAAATTTACCTCCATCCCACTACGTGCTGGAGAGGAAGCGAATTTAAGGGACCAAGTTGGAAGATAATGTATATCAAGCCTGAACCAAATTTTGAAGCTTTTTCTGCAAGAAAATGAGAAGCATCTTGTAAGAATATGGCAGGGAAACTACAGACACACAGGAGTAAATACCACTTTAAGTAGCAGAATGCTCGACCCTGCAGATGTCTAAACCTAACAGTGATCACTTTTCTGTGCACAACTACAGTCTTCAGGTACAAGAGACATCTGAGTATAAAAAGTTGTGAAGTAAGCTCAGGAGTAAAACTGTAGTTTAATCATAGAATCATAGAATCACCGAATATTCTGAGTTGGATGGGACCACAAGGATCATCGAGTCCAACTCCTGGCTTCACACAGGGCTACTAAAAAATTCAGACCATATGACTGAGAGCGTTGTCCAAACACTTCTTAAACTCCGACAGGCTCGGTGCCGTGACTAAGTCCCTGGGGAGCCTGTTCCAGTGTGTGACCACCCTCTCGGTGCAGAACCTTTTCCTGATATCCAACCTGAACCTCCTCTGTCGCAGCTTGACTCCATTCCTTTGGGTCCTATCGCTGGTCACCAGGGAGAAGGGATCGACTATGCACAATAGAGTGAGCAAGAGAAGTATTACGGCAGCTGAGATGTAGTGTCTTGAGGAACTCCTCTAATGATACAGTGTATATACCCCTTAAGAAAAGGAGAAGGATAAAAGAAAGATGGAAGTTACAGGTTTGGATTTGTTAGCTTTAGAAAGAAGAAAGCAGCATCACCATGGTTTCTGAGCACTTTAAGAAAAATTGTCACTTATTTCAAGATACATGGACTGACATGAGTAATCATAACAAGAGTCACTAGTAATGTTTACTGCTCTATTAAAAGCAAGAATTGGTAGTCAGCAGTAACTGTCTCAGACCTTTACACCAAAAAGGGTATTCACCTACTCGTTCCTCCCATTAGAAGAAAAGTGGGTCAAGAACTTTGTACTTCCCATGACAAAATAAAAGGCAATGAAAAGGAGAAGTCTCTATTGTGCAGTATTTGTTATATCAGCTGCACGTTTTTCTCTGCACTGCTGCAAAGGTATCCCACCAATGAATTCAGGACCAATCTTGGTTCTCTGACATCTGCTAGAAGCCTAAGAGGTTGCTAAGGGATGAATGTTAATCATGTCCAGGCAAAAGAGCAAATACAGAGCTACCACACCAATGACTGAGAATGTCTTTCTAGTACAAGTTGCTTACCATATCCATGCCAATTTTGTTTCACTTACCTTTTTTTTTTTTTTTTTTTGCGGGGGGGGGGGGGGGGGGGGGGAGAAAACATTATGAACAAAC
>VXAL01016527.1:0-20610 GCA_013399475.1 Chauna torquata
ATAGTATTCTGTTTTTTCCCCATGGGCTTTCCAGTAATATGGTATTCAGGCAAAACAAATATGTGAATTTTATGTAACAAATATACTTTAAAGCTCAGTGACTAGTCTCTAGCTTAAAGTACTTTTACTTTTTTATGTATATAGGTTTTATTTCTTTCCATCAAACATGAGCTATTTTTTCTTTTTCCTTCATGAGTCTGAGAATTTTTCTAAACATTTCAATGGGAAGTGCATGGGGCTTCTTGCCCTCTCTTTTACAGGGCAACATTGATCTCTTCTTGCGTTTTAGAGGGAGGTGAATGGATGTTATAGCTTTGTCTAACCAGAGAAGCCCATCCTTAGTGCTTGCGGTTCATTTCAGGATATCTTTTTCTGCATTGCTTTTCTTTAAATGCCAAAAGGGGGGACACTATACTCTTGCAGTGGATGTATTGGGGAAGGGAAGGACGTTGCTCTTTCTGAGGTTAATAACAGAACAGCTGATTTTTGCTGTGTTGCTCTTATGAGAGAATGACCAATTTATTAATTTTTAGTTATATATGCAGGCAAAATCCTGTTCATCTCACAAAATGCAAATAAATGGGCTGAGGGCTAACTGCAGATGTTTCTATATAAACTAGAATTTAATTCCTCAGGATATCGTCCCATCTTGAATACCTCCCCATCACCTAGGGACTGAGTTGATAGCCATGTCCAGTGTTTTCTCAATCTGTTTTCTCAAAACCTCCTCTACAATAGTACCTTAACGCTTCTGATGTGCAGAATACTGTATACCTTCTCCCATGTAGGTTGACAGTGTCCTGCGCTGCCCAAGTGCATTGGTGGGTATCACAGTGTTTTCATGATCTTCCTCATCTGTCAACATGCCCTCCTGAAAGTTATCTAGAAGCTAACATGTCTTCTCCATCGGTATCCTTCAAGTGAGTGAAACTGGAGGACAGAAGCTCCTGGGAGTTTCTAATGCTGTGGTCTTTCAACAAACCAAATAATTTTAGTGACTCATGAAAAGATACAAAGGCCACCTAGCTCTCTTTTTCTCTGACTTTGAAAATCTGATGGAAAAACCAAACAAATCAGGCCTGAAAGAATTAAAAAAAACTCTCTTTAGTTGCCTAGGAGGAAGGAAAGGAAAGGGATCAATTGATTCACTTTAAAAGCAGCCACATATTTTCCTTTCTGTCCAGCCATCCTTAGTGTCTTCAAAAACACCTTTTCCTGATGCAGAGCTTAAACTGATTCTTTTTCAGCTTTAGCACTTTACACTATTACAACTAATCCCCAGTGGAAATATTTCTCTTATTTCATTATTTTTTTTGTGTGAATATTTATAGTTATCTTGCTGTTTCCTTTCATTCTTATCCCTTTAGACCAAGTAAATTTAGTTCTTGTCATCTTACTTTCGAAGTTGTATTTTTAAATAATAAAGCAGTGTTAAATATAGTTGAAAGCAGACAAGATAATGCGCCTGCGATTTCACAATAATTTAGACTTTAAGAGACAATAGTGTCCATTTTACTAAGACCAGCAATCCAATGTTATGAATTAGTCCCCTGTCAAAAGTTTTTGAACATTTGAAATAATAAGTCTTTTAAAAATAATGTACTGTGTGCAGCGTAAAAGCCTATTGTCAGACTTCACGTAAATTCTCCATCCTGTTTTAATACTAATTACAACGAGAACTTGAATGTTTAATTTTTAAACACTGAACTTCATTTTTCTTTTTGCTTGTTAAAGCACTGTGCAATAGCTTGGAAACCCTTGTGACATCTGACATGGGACTTCCTGGTGCCTGATGGAAAGTGTTGCATGTTTCCTCACATCCTGCTCTGGCAATATTAATGCTATTTATTCTTTAGCAAGTGGGACTCAGAGACGTCCAGGTTTATCAGTCTTTTCCTGGGAGAACTGGAAGGTTCAGGAGATTATGGGATTCAAAGATTCTTAACTTCTTAGGCATTTACTTGAATTGCTAGTAAATGAAAAGTTTCACATACCAAATATATTTGCAAAGCCTCTTACTTACAATGTTTATACCAAATGATATCCTGTAGTATGCTTTTTAGTTGGCTTCCTCTCCTGGAAAAGTGATGTAGAAGTCAACAAAGATATAATTCCTAGAATGTGACAGAAATTAGCACTTCTATAACTATAGTACATCGATCACTATTTGATTTGTTCACTATGATTTTTGTACACTGTATTGCGAAGTCATTGCCTGGTAGTACGTATAGGTCTTCTGTTCAGCTCGTATTCGTAGATACTCTGTTGAAAGAAAAAGTGGATGTGATGAGGATTGGAGGTTTATCAGCAGATCCTCTATAAAGATCTCGACTGCCACTGGTTGAAACTTCCAGTGAGTGAACTTGAGTGAACTTCAAGGCAGAGTTATCGAGGTGACTGCACCAAGACTAAAAAATACCCTGAAGATGGATGTTTTTAATGGTTTGACCAATAATTTGAGCTTTGCAAACTCACGCCTTTGGCTCTGAGCACTGGATATTTTAAAGCAGGCTCATGATGAGTGATAGAAAGTTACCTTTTCCAGGTGACACTCTAGACACTTCGCCTATATACCTAGTTTAAATTTACTAAGCAAGTAAGCAATAAAATAAAGTCTATAGGGGTATATAAAACCAGAGTTGCTTGGATTTACTGCCAATAGATACATGATGAGTATGATTAAGAGGCACTTTATGCTGACTTTCTAATAACATTCTGCTAAAATATGTATTTCAGGCAGTTCTGTCAGCTTTATTGTTACTTTCTAATTTTGGTCTAAAGATTTTTATCAGATGCGATTGTTCCCTTTGGGAATTATAGGATGCATAAATTTCTCAAGATGAGAGAGTTTCTGTGATTCATTTTTCTTGGGCTCTAGTGGTTAAGATGAAGCTCCTTACCAGTGTCTGTAGGAAGTGTTGTTTTTTACTTACTCTGAATTCTTTTCTTAAATCTTCAGTTTGATTTAATCTTACTTATAGCATAGAAAAAAGTTTCTTTTCTGTATGAGTGCAGGGGGGCCGTATACTGTTGTGAACAAAGGAAGTGTTATTCTTTTCACTGTTGGAAAGATATTGGGATTGAATTCCCATAATTTTACTTGTATTACAACTGAGTTCAGACTGCGATTATGCTGACAGAAGGTAGAAACAGAAGTCTTCTCTGGAAACCTACTGCCCTAAAACTAAATATATAATGTTTTATCTTCATTTTCATGATGCAAACAATTTAAGTCTTATATCTTTAAAATAAATATTAAAACTATATCCATCTTGCCCATGAGACAAACATGTTTTGGACTTGACTCATTTGTGCAGCACAGGTATCTGCTGCTCCAGGCCTGTCTGGCTTCATGCTTCTGACCCGAAAGGACACTGGCCTCTCATACTCCAATGTCACACCAGCCAGTCCTGTGTGGATGTAACTACATTGAAGCACACCTCTAACATCTAGAAGATCTTCATAGCAGAAAGGAATATGACTAAACTTTGCCATTTCTTGGAAACAGGTGGATGAAAACTCATAGATTTTTTTATTTTCTTGTAAAATACTTTGACTTTCCAGTAACAGCCCACAGAAGCAACAAGAATCTATGGGCTCGGTTCAGATCCCTAAGCACAGGCATCCAGTTACTTACTAGTTTTCCTGCCTGGCCTCCGAAATCCTATGTCTTACCTACGAGCTTGGTGAGGGTGTTTGGGCTGCAGCAGCGCCTGTCCTTCATCAAGATGAATCTCCAGGGTCTTTTTGTCTATATCTGCCTTGGCTCTGGGGGAAGGTCACCCACCCTGCTCTCAGATAGACACAGTCAGGAGTCCAGTGCCAGGCAAGACGCCCTCATGCAGTCCTCCTGGCTCCCAGCTACTGCTCCAAAAGGACAGGGGTCTCACAAATTTTTGCGTCGTATCTGCCAGCCCTGCCTGGATATCTCAGATACTCCAGAGTGTGTCAGTGGCATTAGATGCTGTTTCATCTTGAAGTTGGTGTCAGAGAAGAGGACCCTGCTCTACCTTGAGTTACCGAACAGCCTCTATTGTCCTCTCATTCTTTTGAAGAATAGATTTGTAGGGACAAACTGGTAGCAGCCAGTTTCACCTTCAGGAAACTGTATCTGGTAAGAGATGAGATTAATTTCACCTGACTTTAGATACCAAACTCTTAGCTAGTTCACAGTGGGAGTCTAGATACCTAGCTTAGAAATATAAACACCTTGAAAAAGGTTTTGTGCTGAGGAGATGCCTAGGATGAGTCAGGTGATGGTGCCTGCTTCTTACTCGTGCCTGAAGAAGAAACCTAGGTGACTAATTTGAACTGCAACCTCAGAGCGTGTCTACGTGGTATTGCCAAAGAAACCACGATAAGCCTGCAAGAGTGCACTAAGGCACAGCCAGGCATGCTGCCCAGGTCACCCATGAACTCAGGCATCCCGGGTGCCTTGTGCTGGTGTGTCAGGCACTGTGCTGCAGGACTGTCTGTGAGACAGCGGCGTGGGAAGGAGGTGGAACGGGACATGCTCATGGCCACTCAGGACAGTACTCTTCCTGGGCATCATAGGTACGGCTGTAATACACAGTCACTGAAGGTGTGGAAGCAACTATGCAGGTGTACCCAGGCCCAAATCCATGCCTGGGGGTGGATGTGGCCAGACTGTTGTTGACTGTAGGTATTAAGGGCTTGGGAAACTGTGCAGCAGGTAAACTCCATTGCGACACCCACCATATGGGCAGGGCTACAGCCCACCAAACTATCCCCACCATGTTTCAAAACCACCAGTTAATTAGCTTAATGGCTATGTGAAGCAATTTTGTGTGAAGTTCAATGTGGATTAGTTGCTTAAATACTTATTCGTTTTCTCAGGGGGTTTTATGGCACTTGCCAAGTTCCATGTTGCTGCTCTGCTTTAGGAGTACTTATACTAATTAGCCTTCAGGTTAATGTGAGCTTTTCTGGAAAGGTTGCGCTAAGCTTACAGTGTAGACATAGTTCCCTTGCAGTGAGCTACTTGTGTCTCTTTAGAAATCCTCAGGGGAAAATGAAGACACTCATTTCCTCTTTGTGGCAGCTGAAGTTCCCTGGGGAAAGTCCTGGGGTGTTGGCCCTGGACTGTCTAACCAAACATACAAGGTTGTTTCCTCTGAGTATGTGATGAACTTCATAGATGTATGATGGTCTACAAGCTGACTCCTTTTTTCTGTTCTCTTCATCTTCCCCTCATCCTGCTGTAGATATGTATATATATATCTGCAGATGGATATACATATATACACGCACACACATACTGTAATGGGGAACGTGGGTAGCTGTTCTCATAGCTGTATTTTGGAAAGCTAAAACTAGGCTTTTGGTGTTAAAATTGTGTGCAGTGCCCAGGGCTGTGGTTCAGCTTTGCTTTCTCTCCATTTGCTCTGTAACCATAGCTACTGCACTTTCATTACTGTGAGCTGATTTCTCTGAGATCTCTTCTTGTAGAATTACTGATGTAACTACTTACAAATACCAGCAGAAAGCTCCTGCAATGAAAGTGCCATCTCTTCTTCTGGCCTCAGCCCCTTTCCTGGCCTTACTTCTCCACCCATAAACAAAACCTGCCCCTGGTTTACTCTGCACTCAGCTTTCCACCAAACAAAATTGGTTTGTCACCAATTTACCTTTACTGGTTTCAGTTGACAAGAGCACATGACACCACCTGTGTCTAATCTACAGAAAATAACTAGTGGTCCCAGCTCCTGCTGAGTACGGTGATGCTCAGCTGTAAAGCTTGAAAGATTGATTACCCGGAATCATTTTCACCAGCTACTGGAGGTGCAAGTGTTTAAAAAAAAAAAAAAAAGTAATGCCTCCTCATAAAAAGTATGCAAGGATTTCAGGTCTTCTTCAGAAGAGGCAAACTAGCCGGGGAGCATAAATCATCACAGACACTGCGGTGCTGATGATTTGTATTCTTGTAGCGCCTATTCCTTTGTCCTGAACAGCCACAAAATAAAAGGCATTCCCTTGCCCCAGACGATGGATAATCTTGGCACAGAAGAAGGAAAACAGCAGGTGGATATAGATGCATAGGGGAATACGGTCGGCCTCAGTCAGGACGATGCCAGTCTTAGCAACTGTCTAACTGCAGCTGAATTTTTGAGGCTTTATGACTTTGGATCATTTCAGTGGAGAGATATGACATAAACATGACTGTCATAAAAGAAAAGGAGGAACATTTTGTAACATTTCTAATAAGTAGGGAAAGGCATTCTTTTTTTGTGTGATACCTATTTACAATGTGTTTTTCTTTGTGAATAACTCACTGCTCTAGTTGCCACAACCCACCAAACCACCTCACTGCCATGAAAGTAAAACTTAGACAATGATGCTTTTTACTTTTTCGTCTTACAGAGCATAGTTGTCAAAAGTTCTCTGGCTAGGTGAGCAGGATCCATTTTGAGATTGATACCTTAGAGTAGGTGTCTGCAGATTTTGCTAGTGCTGTATACTCCCATTTCAGTGAGCATAGAGTGTCTCAGCTAAATGGCCATCAAGTGTCTACTCTGCAGTGAGTCAAATCATCAGGCTTCCTGAGCTGTATTGGTGAGGTTGTCATTACATACACAGTACTATATATAGCTCCACTATAACAGAGCTTGTTGGTTAGATTTCCCACTGACTCTCTTGGAACTTGGAAACACAGCACAAAAGTAAGCACTTACACTCTTAAGATCTAAATCTCCAGCCATAGTCCTCTCCTGTGCTGTCTCTTAAATGGTCTGCCCAAATGTGTCTGCCAACTGAGATGTCCTCAGGTGTCCTGCTTGGCCAACAGATGCTGCTTTTAGGGTGTAGGTTTACCGTTAACTCCGGTGCCATATCTTGCTGTACAGGACATCTCTGATTCCCCTGAACATCTCAGATGTCACCAGGCACCTGAACTCGGGCAACTGAATCAACCTCTCACTGTCTAACACTGAAGGACTGCTCAGAGCCCGACAACATGGCGTATATCTTCATTCTGGTAACCTCAAGGGCTGGTGTAAGAGCAGAGGCTAAAAGGATGACTGAGTAACTAGCTCTTTCCTAGCACTGGAGGAATGCTCAGCCTAGATCCATGCAGAGCTAGCATCCCACTAGGGACAAATAATTTGATATGGGAGTGGAAGAAAGCTAATTTTCACTTAGCTGGGCCAAGCAGGCAGAAATCCTACACAGCGTGTTCTCAGTTAAATGCTTTAGGTTGCCATGGCATTCTACAATACTATCCTTGTTTTGAATGTCTTGTCATGCATGTCACATCAACAGATTGCTGTCTCTGCACTTTGTACCCCATGACTCAGCTTTACAGGGAACAGGTACGCCAGGAACTACCCATGAGGGGACAGTCGTGTGGGCATCACTAGCACGTGGGTACAGTGTGCTTTCTGTAGCTTGTGCTGGTGTCAGCCTAGGTGCAAACCTTTTACCTTGACAGCAAGCAAACCCACCAGCAGCTGGAGAAGCAGGGATCGGCTCTACTGCAAGACCCTGTGCTTTGTGCCCGAGGCAGAGCTGTGGTTCTGATGTGCATTTCACATGCTGTAGGATTGCATAGGCCAGGCAACGGTGACTCACAGACCTTTGCTGACGTCTAACAGGCACCTGAGGTCAACCCTGGGGACCAAGAAACCAAGCGATCCACCCCTGAGTCCTGCACCTTGTGCATGCAACACACCAAAGTGAGGACACACCGTTTTCTCAGTGGTACCAATCTCATCCACCCTCCCACACTCTCCGCGTTCAGTTTTCACATCACTTGGTTGTGTTTTGTCTTAACTTAGAGCTAGTTTTGTGGGTAAACAGTGGTGCTGTACCCATGTACGCTATATGACTCTCTGCAGTGCTTACATGAGCTGAGATGCCAAGTGAGTTCCTCAAGGCTGGGGAAGTAGCTTGCTATGGCTTTGTACATGGGCCTGTACAATAAGTCCTTGACTGGGACAAGCAAGTTGCTTTAAGGCAAGCAAAAAGAGGTTCATTTGCAAGGAGAACAAGAGTGATGCTGTTGTTAAGAAAGGTAGGCATGAGGAAGGATGTAACTTTTTGTTCATGTCTAAGCTGTATGATTTTCTCTATTTTGTTATATTGCTTAGCATTGCTAGCCTTCTCCATTCTTGGAGGAAATGAATGCTTACAGCAGAAGAATTCTTGGTTATTTTAGCGTACACCTCCTTTGCAAATGAATGGGAAGAGTTAGAGAATGAAGAAGCAGCATTACATCGGTGTATGAAACTGTTACATGCAGAGACACTCACAGAGGACCAGAATTGTCTGTGTTTGTTTGTTGCCACACAGAGAAGCTGCAATTGTATAAATGTCTTCTTTTATTGGAGTGGAAGTAGGAATACTTTTAAACAAAGATCACAAGTGTTGCTTTTAAATTTCAGTTTTTAAAGGCTTTTAGCTATTAAGAGATGTATTGAATCGTGTCCCTTTAATTTTGTATATAGTATGCAAAAATGAAAATGTTGTGGTTCCTTGTAGCACACTGCATTTAGCCTTTGTGGTGGTTTTGTGATCTCAGAAAACCAGTGCAAGAAAATCTGAATTTTTTTAAGCATAGATTTGAACTCATTCTGCATGCATTTCTTCCATAATTCATCTATTTTACAGAGCAAACCGCTGATGAGATATCCTGGTTCCAACATACTTAATAAAATTTTTTTAAGTAAAAGATATTTTGATACTTGTTAAGTAGCAGCTTTGCTAAAATTTTATTCTGAGTAGCATACTCAGGAAAACTCCATTTTAACCATATGAAGGGTTGAAACAGTCTGCTAGTCTTAAGAAAAAAGAACTACAGAAACATGCCAAATCTAGTTGTTTTAATTGGAATTATTAAAGAACAAAGTATGCAAAGTATATCATTTTCTTTATGAGAATCAAAGTGTCCATTTGTTTACAGGAAGGGTAAATGGTTTTGTAACTTCCCTGAAAGTATGCAAATACATTGCATGGGGAAAACCTTAAAGCTTGTGAAGCAAAGAAGGCGCTCTTAGATAATGTCATATGAAGCAATTCTTGTTATGATTGCTTGGAGCAGTTGCTCCAAGGTGTAGCGGTCAGGCTGAGGTGGAGTTAAGTTTCTTCACAACGGCTCCATATGGTGCTGTGTTTTGGATTTGTGGCTAAAGCAGTGTTGGTAACACACCAATGGGCTCCTGCTGAGCAGTATTTGCACAGTGTCAAGCTTCCTCTTTTTCCCACTCAGCCCCTGCAGCAAGTAGGCTGCGGGTGGGCAAGAAGCTGGGAGGGGACACAGCCAGGACAGCTGACATGAATTGACCAAAGAGATATTCCATACTGCACGGCATCATGCTCAGTGAGAAAAACTGAGGTAGAGGGTGAAGAAGGGGTTGGGTGACTTCCAAGGTGGCCACTGTTCAGAGACTGGCTGGACATCAGTCCGCCTGTGGGAAGTGGTGAGCTATTTCTCTTGTTTCCCTTACCTATTAAACTGTCTTTATCTCAACCAACAAGCTGTGTCACTTTTGTTCTTCCTATTTTCTCCCTCCATCCCACTGGAGGAGGGGAATGAGCAAGCAGCTCTGGGAGTGCTTGGCTGCTGGCAGGAGGCAACCCACCACTGGTCATTTTTGGTGCCCAACATGGGGCTCGAGGGGTTCAAGATAAAGACAGATTTAATTGGCGTGTGCTAGACTGAATTTATAGCTGTTTAGCTGGTACTTGGCAGCTGGTACTTGCTCCCTTACCTGCTCCATTACTTGCTCCCTTTCTTGCTGTACATTAAATTGCAGGGCTTGCTAATGGTTCCTTTCAGCTTTTGCTGTTTTCTGTGTTGTTTAGCACTTTGTTTTGCCTTGCCTGGGAAACCTATGATAAAAGCACTGGCCTTGAATCCAGTCTAGTATTTGGCCCCTGCATTGCTGTCCTCCCAATCTCTGAAGAACCATCTCATCAAGACAATTAGCAATTACACCTCCCTCTTCTCCTCCCAGAGCTGCTTTGTGAAGAGAGTAAAGAATGGCACCTCCTCCTTCCCGTCTGGGATTGATGCTGCCAGTCTTGCTGCAATGACTGCTCAGGTTATTGGGCATCTCTACACAACCAGGGCTGTTCTACCAGTGTGGGCCATGAACATGATTTTGTCTTCTCTTAAGGGTAATCAGCTAGTAGGGGATGTGACACAGGAATGTGCCCTGAGGCAGCCAGTTCCTGGGTGGCAAGGTGGGTGGGACAATTTGGACAGTGTCCTGGGTCTAGCTGGGATGGAGTTAACTTTCTTCATAGGAGCCTGTATGGTGCTGTGTTTGGGATCTTTAACTCAAAAGGTGCTGGTAACACACCAGAACCATACAGCACCCGGTATTCCCAGGCAGTCTGCCATCAAAGTACCACACCAGGTCTGCTTTTTCCAAAGGACTGATCCAAAACCAATCGAAATTCAGAACCATCTCTAAGTGTACTTCAGCGTGGTTCAGGCCTTTTTGGTAAAGCCCTGTTTAGTGGTGTTTCTTGTCAGCTTCTTGTGCCATCTTGTAATTTACGGGTTTAACCTAAAGTGTTTTCTTTCATGTTGGGACTCTGGCAGTGGTGATAATGCTTTATTATCAGGTACACAATATTACTTTTTATTGAAGTAACAGGTGCGCTCAGGTCAATAGTGCTGGAAATGGTCTTCATGCTTTGTTTTGCAGTTTGTGTTGTTCTTTTGCAGCCATATTTACCTGTAGGTAATAATATCATGGTTAGCTTACAACAATTTATGTTTGGATGAAGTCCCGAAGCAGTATTGCTATAAACAAAATCCCACGGGTAGCTGTATTTTGAATTTACTAGCCGTGTCAGACAGATATACGAACTCTGGCGGCCTGGAAGAGTAATCAGTAATCAGCAGGTATTTTGCATTCTCAATTAATTCACTACCACACATCTTGTACAGGACTTGTTTCTGCTTGTGTTTAATGGATGTTTCCTTTGTTTAAACAGTGTATTTTGTAAAAGTAGTGTAAAGTCCATCTGTTCATATTCATTCCATTCACTTTTAAGTCTACTAGCTTAGCTATCTTGTTTTCCTGAACTTCTCCAATGGTTAATGGAGCAAGGGGCTCTTCTAGGTCCTTCTTCACTTCTTCACTTTACGTTACACTAGCAGGTAGTGAAAACCAATAGCAAACCTGTAGAGCAAAACAGTCAGTGCTGAGGACCTGGCACCCACACGTAAACATTTTGGAGATTTTTTTCTTCTTTAGACTAGATCTAGTCTGCTCCTATGGACTGAATGCCATTTGCACCTGGAGTGTGTTAGGTGCAATCCTGGACTTCATCTTCCAGTTTGTTTTATCTAAAAAAATTATGTTTATGTGCTTTGAGACTGTGTGAACCATAATGTGAACCAAAGCCCAGTGGGTGTAAGGACCGGGAGGTTAGCTTTAAAAGCACTCTTCCAATACAGACTAAAACGCTAATATAGATGCGTGCTCAAAGCACCAGACTACAGTTCTGAATCTCTCACTGTGAGAGTGTCCCTCTTCCTTCATTCCCTGTGAGAGAGTCTGTGGAGGCTTCCTAGCTGCTTTATGGCCGGAAAAGTGAGTGCTGAGAGTTGCACTGTGACTTCCGTGCAACATCATTGCAGCTTGGAGCTTCCCTCCTGGTGGGACCAAGTTTTGCAAAGGTCCTTTGATTGAGCTGTTTTGTCAGTCATTCATCAGTTGGCCATTCATCAGAACAATCTCATCCTAGTAAACTAAAACGTGCAGAGGTACTCAAGACAGATATCTTCTTGGGTAACATTAGATATCTTCAGTGTAGATGTCTACAAGTGAGTTAAGTGTCTACATGCAAGCAAGTCAGTTGGTCACCCTTCATAAAGAAGACAAAGCAGGCGGTGCTTCCTCAGGCCTAGTTTAAATGTCTACGTTAGGATTAAGTGAATCATGACCTGGAAGTTCCAGTTTTTCTCCACTGACTATAAGGGGACTCTGAGCAATCAGTTAGAGGCACACATGCTATACATGTCCAATGCCTACTTCTTCCTGTATCTGAGACAGATAACAGAGATGTACTTGAGGATTCCTTTCAAGTTTTTTTTTTTTTTTTCCCGATTGAATCACTTCTCATTTTCCATCATTTTCATACCCAGTATGCTAATCATGATTTCTTTCACAAGGTTTATTCAGTTCCTGATGTTTTCTTCCTGGCTCAGAATGTCTCACAAACATATCAGCCATCACTAGCTTTCACCCCATGATCTGAGCTCCAATCCCATTAAATCTTGGGACTGCATAAAGAAATACTGGTGCTGGAACAAGGTTTAATTTATATCTTGCTGGATGGTTGACAGCATTGATAGCCTGTGGTATATTAACATACCGAATTATCAAGCTCCTTAAAGGAATAATGAATACTGCTTACACCAACTTTCTGCCACAAACATTCCTTTGTAATGTAAATGAAAGAACACACCAAAGCTGTCAGATACATGTCCCACCGCTGTGTCTGCTTGAACAACGGTGCTGTGAAGGATTGTTCCTACTTTATCTTTTTGGTCCTAATGTGATGCTGTTTTTTTTCTGGCATGCTCTCAGACCTACAGATTTTTTCTCAGCTTAAGGCCAGCTATGAGACAAATTTCATGGAAATGTAATGCAAAAATTAATCAGTTTCATCTGGAGCAGAAACAGGACATCTCTTACATTCCTAGCAACTGCAAACACCTGCATGAAATTGAACTGCTTGTGTCCAAGTTGCAGCCAGCTCCCTTAAAAAAACATCCAGAACAATATATGTTTTTTACAAACAAGAAACTCAAAATTACTGCTCATGCATGTCTGGCAATCTTTATTTTGTTTTCATACTGTTTCCTTTGAAGAATCCATTAATGCATGCAAACATGTATCATGCTTTTTATCCTGTGTTCCTTGCAACGTTAACATTATCTCCAGATCTTAACCTGTAGCCTCCCATTACAAAGCAACATCACTACAAAGCATGACGAGCCAGAAAACGCAATCATTTTAACGTTCTTGGAGAAAAAAAATAACTGTTTTTTTTTTTCTCTTATTTTACACTGATGTCATACAGTAAAAATTGCCTCTGGCTTGTTAGCCATACATTTGTGTTGTAGGATGAGTATGGGCATTTTTTAGGTTGGGATAATGATGAAGCAAGTATATCGTTTAGCAGCTCTTAGCTGCTTGGTAAGGATCCTCCTGTCTTCTGAGTAAACTGCATTTACCCACCAAGGAAGCTGTTCCTTGCTTCCCTCCCTGGCCTGAATCAGTCCTTCTCTCTTCTGTCTGTCCTCAGCTCTGCCTGCTGACCGAATTTCACCATGCTCTGTTTCCTGATTTGTGTTTTGCTTTGTAATGACCTTCCGGTGACAATGTATTCGAAAAGCTTTATCCACTGTCACTTCTGACTTTATTTGTAATTATGGTGATACTGTGTTATTTTTTTTAGTTTTGCTTTTGGTGTTTTTTAACAACAATGCCAATGATTAACACGTGTAATTTGCACTCCCTTGTTCATCCCCAAATCCTGGAGTTTACCAGCTCACCTACTATTTTTTTTGACGAATTGCTCTGGAAATTCCTCCCAAATCCTGCTGCAAGCAAACTCCTGGATATGATGTACTGAACTAGGACAAAGCACTCAAAGTATTTTAGCACATTACCACCGGTATTTTGCTGGCCCACTTTGCCACACGCAAAAGGACAAATATTTACTCATCTCTCTTCCGGACAGATGGGAACCCATTTGGATGCCAGTGGTTCATTCAGCCTGGTCAAATGCTGGTGTGGAAGCACAGCGATGTCTTTCCCAAGCACATCAAGGGCTGTCTGTACTCAAGCTGTGAGGTGGGTTCAAGCTGTACCACGGCATGCTGCAAAGTAAAGCAAGCTAATTTTGGACTATTGCACATGTTCACTGTATTCAGATGATTTTGGTCACTGTACCAAATTCCTAAAGTGAAGATTAGTTAGGATTACTTGTTACAGCATAACTCAGCTTCTCTTTATCAGGAGATTTTCCCTATACCTTGTTAGCTCTTCAGTGTCATCTGCAGTAGTATTATAATTCTTCAAACTTGCCATCGTGCATGTTCTATTCAGGTGACAAGAACACAATTTATTGGTGGCACCGAGAAGATAAAAGGGTGGAGTGGGGCTGGGGGGCTTTTACAGGCTCTACTAACATTTTCCTCAGACTAGAAGCACACAATAGCATTATGGTAAGGCTGACCTGTGGTGATAATAAGGAAGCCTGTGATAGGGAATATGATAGAGGCAATAAGTAAGATAAAAAAATCATTCCTTTCATGCTAGAAACTGTGCATCTGTGTGCACCAACTGCTTACAGAGTTTTCTCTGAAGCTCACATTTGTGATGTGTTGCATGCTTCAGTCCCATCTTAAATCAGTTCCATGTCACAAACCGTAGGCCATTTATTGCTCCTCATCACTCCAAAGCAAATGAATTCTTCAGCTGTGCAGTGCGCTCCCTCCAGCCTCCCCAGTGGGAATAATCCAGAGGTTGGCAGGGATGGGGAAGGGTCACATCACTGAGGTGCCATCAAAGAGTGACAGGCAGGGCTGACATAGAAAACAACCCTGTGCCAAGTGGCTGGGGAGCTGGACCTGTATTTTAATGCTGTGCAGAATAGTTTAACTAGTGAATTAGCCCAGACGGTTGTAAAAATCACTGGGCCTGTGATAAGAAAATGAAAGACAGTTTTGTTGATGGCTTCTGTTTCTGGTTTTGTTTGTTTGCTTTTATGTCTCACCCTATGCATATTTGCCTTAATCACTAGCTAAAAGCCCTGTGGAGCATCAGTGACCTAATTAGAAATTGCATCCCTAATGAACTTCTTCACCAGCTTATTTATTTATATAGGTTTCCTACAGATGACATATGAAGAATGATATAGGAAAGGATGAAAAGCAGGTGGTGGCAGAGTTGCTGCCTGCAGTTGTCCCACTTGCGTTATGTGGCCTCGTGCCAGCCTCCGGCTGGGACTAACTGCTGTGGAGTTTGTCAGAGATCAATGACGGAAGGCATCTTCAAATCGTCCTTGATGAACCGTATGAGCTCTGCAATTGTCCTCCTGAAAGCAAAGTACAGAACTGCACAAATGTCTATCATTTAACACGGGCTTTTTTTTTTTTAACTTGTAGGGATCCGATGAGTTCCATGAGTCGCATCAACCTTGACGTCACTTAGAGCTTTGAAATAGCTACACGGCACCATCCTGACTACAAAAATTCACACAGTCACATGCAAAAAACTCAGTTAAGAAAGAACAAGCAGAGTTGGTTGTCTTGAAATAATGGTTTACTGACAATATATTTTACAGGGACAGGGTGAGATCCTAGTCTAGACAAATGAAAGTGCTACTGGTTGTGCATGCTTCTCTTTCAGCTGGCAGAAGTGGGCCAAATTTGCCATGTCTGCACGTTGGTACTGCTGGGCTGCACTCACAGGGGCTGCCCCTGCTTTGTGTTGCCTGAAAGTCAGGACCTTTAACTCAAGCAGAGCAGAACAGGATTTATTATTGCCTCCTTGTGATGAGTGGGGAAGAGGCTCCACGCAACCTCTGCTGTGTTTAGTTGAGGAAGTAAAGCACAGTGTAATGACATCAGCAATGTCTGACACTGCGATCCCCTTCTACCCTTTCATAAGTCTCTTTTGCTCATAGAGCCAAGGGCTGGCTATTCATTCAAAGACCAAGGAGCAGGCAACTTTCTTGTTAGTCTCTTTACTAGAACCGGTGGAGCTCTAGTCAATACAGTCAATGCAGCTTTAAAAGTGATTCAGCCAACCAGCCAGTGATGCATAGGCACAGTTCACCACGTGTAGGCGTATCACACCCTTTGAGATGTCTGGAGTAACCAGGACATCTGCATGGGGCTGGCAGCTATGCCAAAGGACCTATGGAGCTCCAGTGCCCTTTCTGCAGCAGCAGCTGAATACGCCAGGGGATCTCCAAGGGCACGTGGATGCCTACATTTGTGCATCTGAATCACACTCTTCTTTCAGAGAGAAGAGTCCCTTTCTAGGCTCCACAGCCAAAATTACTGGCTTTCTGACTGCAGTCCAGGAACCCTTCAGCAAAACCAAATAGCATCACCTAACCCTGTGTGAATTTCTGGCAAGTAAATGTCATTTCTTGTCAGCGGTGTCAGGCAGCTGACTTGCTGAAGCACCGCAGCCAAGCCCCGCAGTACAAAAGCTGAGAGTGCTGGCCCAGGCAGCTGGTTGCAGTCCATCATGAGGGTTATGTAGGACCTGAGCTATAAATCAGAGGTTGCTGCCCAGCAGCTTATTTAGACCACGTTGCATCCTACAACTGGACTCGTTTCCTCTCAAGAAACTGGCTGCACTCTCGTGGGGTGTTTAAAAGGCCAGTCTGGGAGGAAACTGAGCATAATCTTACAGGCATAAGGACCAGACTGAGACTGCTTCTCTCACCTCCTAGACTGTATTACAGTAGTATACTCTCTTATTAATTTGTTCTTGGCTTACCTTAGCTGTGAACTTTTACAGAGCCCAAGTACAAGACATTGTAATAAACAGGGCTTTAGTTAAGGTCGTCAGGGTTGTAATCATAACTCAATAAAAAATGGAAAATATTCCATTGCGTTTAGTGAACTTAATACACTGATCTGTAATGTCTAACACGATCTACGTGAAATCTTCAGTTCTCTGTGAATTCATTTCACATTTCAATAGAAACAAGTTTAAGCAAATACACAATCTGACTTTTGAGTTTCCAGGTAGTTAATCATTTCCAATGGCATTCGCTAGATGAAAATTATGAAGAACTTCATAAATTAGATTCACTTTCTATACATACTACATCAGGCTTGCATTTAGCAATCCAGGGCTCTACTGAACTAAAGAAGAGAACTAAAATCCAGCACAGTCAGATATTCTATGAAAATGCCCAGCTCCTTTCAAAAACAAGCTAAAAAGTTAACAAACATCATTCAAATACTACTCAACTACATCTGTTGCATACAAGCCATTGTCATACGTCTGGCTTTGGACCCTTGCCAAATACATGTTGGAGTTGAAATATATCCAGACCTTTGTCCGAGTGTATGTTAATAATATTGTAACTCCCAGATATTTGTTATATTGCTGCCCTTCTGCATTTCTAAAATTTACCTTTGTACGTTTAAGAATCCACTACGAGTTGTTTTACATCACCTCGAGTAAATTTCATTTTACCAATGTTATTTATTTTGCCCTCATCTGCCATTTATCAAAGTGGTTTTGTAGTCTACTCATATCCTCTAAGGATACATAATCCCTCCCATCTTTATATCACCTTAATATTAGATTGGTAAGACTCTTTGCAGTTGTTAATTGACCTCTCTGGTATCCTGTTTAAAACATCCTCCCAAGACAATGATGAAGTGTTACAATTATCTAATTTAATTTTTAATAAAATTTTACAGTTATCACAATGATACATACAGCATTAGCTTCCAGAAAGTGATGTGGTATCCATTTGGAATTCCTTACAAAACTGTGTCCTCATGAAAGAAAAAAAAAATAAATTGACTAATCCATGCAGTTTAAAAATGTATATAAATGTATATAACCAGAAGTCAAATGCCTATGTTTCTTTATCAATTTATGAAAGTCAGTAGTTGATGTAATAGTGGCCTGCAGTTCTCTAGGTCTTCTGTCTGTCCTTGAAAATGGCTACGATAAGAACTTCTCTGGCCTGTGTTATGCAGAAGTCAGACTATTTGATTGAAACAGGTCTTCCTGGCTTTAGCACTTAGAAATCTACTCTTGTATTGGAATACTTTGGTGAAGTCAAGTGCAAAAAATTCATCACCTTCTTAAAATGACTGCCAATGATGACTGTGAGATAACTGAAATTTATTCTTTATTTTTTTTATTAAGAAATGTTTTGTGGGGACACACCACCCTAAGAAGCTATGTAAGGTGCTAAAAATTCTTCATGAATCCTGTCTGCCTCTAGTTCACAACTGGAACCAGCAATAAGCTGCAATTGTGAAAGAAGACATTGTGCATGGGAAAAATGTACAAACCTGGCAAAGTACAGATCTGCCGCGCCACATCCAAAGCTTAGAGTATTGTCATCTCAAAGACTCCAACCCACGTCCCTCTGGGCAGCTGAGAGACAGTTGTGAGTAACTGAGGACAAAAATAGGAAATGACTCATTCAGGGAAGGAAACCTTTGTTTCTCATTCAGCTGCATAACAGTGCAGCCAGGCCCCAAACCAGATGCCCCATCTCTGTACAACTAGTGATCCTTGAAGGATGTTAATCTACGTAAGAGCTGTTTAATTCCTTTCCTGAGCAAGCTCAATTAGAAACTAGCCACTGTCCAATGATAAGCTACAGGATGAAAGTTAATTGCATTGACTCCAGCTAAAACAGAAATAATTTGGATGGGTATTGAAACATTTTGAAAGTGCCACTTCAAAATGATGCCACAGCTTTTTTTTTTTTTTTCTGGAGTGCCACAGCAACAATCACTCAATTCAGTTTCTAATCTGAGAGTTCTTCTAGCCTACCTGCTGATAATGTATATATACTACATGCATCACATCTCCAGAAAGTTCCAGCAGAGCTCGAAAAACTCCAGAAAAAGGTCACAAGGACGATGAGAGGAATGCAATGGCTTCCACGTTAGGTAAGACTGAATAGGGTAAGACCTTGCATCTTGGAAGAAAAACAATAGGTATTGAAGTGATAGAGGTCTATAAAATTGTGAATAGCATGGAGGCAAAGAGGGAACAAACATTCTGTTTCTCACAAGAACTAATCAGCATCAAATTGAATGATTTTATATTCTAAAATACATAGTATATAACACATTTAAACTGTGTAACATTGTCTCACTATGTAACAAGAGGTCAAAAGTATATGAAAATGGTGTAAGAACAGGTCCATTGGTGGCTGTTAAAATGAAGACTCGGATTCAACCTTTTTCTCTGGAATTTTCTAAAGCTTTGATTTTTCATAAGCTGAGAAGATATGTCAGTGTAAAGGCTGTTAAGTAAATGTCCTGTTTCTTAAATCCTTCAGTATGTGTTCCAAAAAAGACCATTTCCAAAACCTGAAGAGTAGGGAAAATTGGCCAGCTTGTGTATGAACATCCTGTCCTTCCAACCATTCCTGTGGAAAGGGCTGCGGCTAAAGTAGAGGCAGGAGGGTTGTGCCAAATGTCGGTGTGGGGGTCTTGGCTGGAACCCACCAGGTTTGCTCTTGAACTGTGCAGAAAGTCTTGAGGAGGGCAGCAGCCAGCATGACGGTGACTAAGGGGCATTGGAAAGACTGAAGGGGCTTTATGAAGATAAGAGGAGGAGGAGAACTGGGTGGGTAGCGGTGGGAGGGAGGCAGAAGCCTGGGCTTCTGAGGCAGGCTGAGCAGTAGGACAGGTTCATAGCTCAGCCATGCAGCTGTAGCTGCATCTGGGTGAACCGCAAATACACTTGCCCAAAACAAGGCCCGACAACTAGGGCATTTCCAGCAAGTTGCTGTACTTTGTGTCAATATGTACAGCTATATGCCTGGAATGGACCTGAAGAAGGTTTTATGTGTGAGAGTGATCTGAATACATCTAAACATGATGCTTTGGCAACATGAATTAAAGGAATCTTTAAATTTATAAAGAGCATATTGGGAAACATGACTACATAGATGATTTCACCTCTACGCTGATGCTCCTGAAATCCAATTGAAACGTCGGTACCTGCACTTTACAGAGGATGCTACAACACTGAAGCAGCAGCAGAAAAAAAGGCACAAAAGTGAGTGAGGGGAATGGGGAAGCTGAAGAAGCTCAACTGGTGTGGTTTAGCAAGAGGACTGAGATGACTTGGTTGTAGTACGTCTCTTCAGGGGCAGTCAATACACCGATGAGCTGTCTTCAGGGAAGAAGGCAGAGAACCATGAGTGTGAACCAAAGTCTCACAATTCTGATTAGAAATGAAAAACACATTGTTAATCCTGAGAGCAGCCACTGGAACAATGTGCTAAGCCTTCATCGCATCAGGTCTTTACTCCAGGCAGAACTTCTATCCAAAAGACACGCTCTAGCCAAATCCAAAACGCACTGCCACGGCCCCTGCCAAATCCACCCTTGACTGCCATGTCAGTTTTACCCCCAAACTCTGGGGGATTTTAGGAGCAGCTGAAACTGGCTGGGCACCACGCTGTTGACCCCTCCTGCCCTGCCTCCCCTGGCACCTGCACATTCCTGGAGGTCCGCCTCACCGCAGCCCCTCCCGTGGGCAGCGGGCAACCCGCGCTTGCCCTCCGCTGGGCACACACCGAGCGTCTCCTCCGCAGGCCGCCGCTCGGGAAGGGGGGGGCTGCCATCTTTTAGGCAAGCACCCAGCTCCACTTGCTTCTCTCGTCACAGTCGCGGGGAGACGCCGAGATCTCCCGGGAGAGGAGAGCCCGCTCGCACGGCGCACCTCCCCGCTGCTTTCCCCGAGGCCGCCTCAGCACCGCTGCACCGGTACCGGGCCCGGCCCCCTCCACGCAGCCGCGGGCCCAGGCGGGCGTGCCTGCTGTGGAAAGCCCGGGGCCCGCAGCTCCGCCCCGCGCCTGGCTGTGGGCCGGGGCCGGGCGGGGGAGCAGCCC
>VXAL01016531.1:658-10784 GCA_013399475.1 Chauna torquata
GCTGAATTGCTTAGTAGGCAGGGTATTTTGCATCTTTGAGGAGTGCAAATCAAAATCATTGACATAAATGAAGGAGGACCTGTTACATAGCTTTTTGAAGTCCGCCTCCCCCCAAGAAATCTCATGTGGATAGCAACCTGATTCTAACAAAAGGCAAGCAGTATTTTATTCTTCAGTTATAGTAGTGATTGTTGATCTGACAAAGGTAGTGAAGGTGTAATTCTCTGTCTGAAATATATTTACAAACAAGGAGAGCATTGTGCATTTTCTCCATCAGTAAGCATACTTCAAGAAGAAATCTAGAGCCTTTCTAGCTTATAAAGAAATGTTTAGTAATGTATTGCACCTCTCACTTTAGAGAAGTTAGCTTCCTTGTCTGTTTTTAATGGAATGCCTTTTGGAATGTTGCTGTACAATAAAAAATATTTTTAAAATATTTTGGTTCTTAACTGTGGTAATATTTTTAATGTTAAAGTATGCATTCATAGTGATACCAAGTTAACTGTGATTATCATGAATAGATGAAAAATCATGATGCGTCTTAATTTTACTGAACTGGGCAAATTACTTTTTCCTTAATTGCTGTTTTTCTTCCATCCAGCAAGGGAACTTTAACAGCTCAGTTGGATCAGATGGTTACATGCTATCGATATTGACAAGTGGAATGTCACCAGTCACTTCTATTACTGAAGGTCTTCAGCAGGTAAGATTTGGGAAGGCCCCACAGTTGCAATTTTTTGTAGCTTAAAATATGTAGAATATTATGCAAACATTGATTATTTTTTCATCAAATGCTTCTCAATACTGTGGAGACTTGGATTTAGGAAAGTGAAGTAATATTTTTGAGTTGGCAAGAAAGCAAAGATTGCTTCCTGCTACTTAGTCCTGAACTGTAACATAGTTACGATGGTTTTTGTGTTTTTCTTGATTATATTGCATGTCTGTCTGGAACTTTATCTCATGAGTAAATAATATGCTGCGATCTAGGATCGTAAGTGAATTGAAAGATGTTTCTCTCTGTTTCCAGGTTGTTTGCATGGGCATTTTTCGCATCATTGGCCTCTTTTACCTAGGAAGTTTTGACAGCATAGTTCGTCGCTGCATGATGCAAAGAGAAAAGTCTGCAAGCGCAGATAAGACTGAATAATCTTTACTTTGAATTGAAAGAAGAAGAATGTCATACAGTCCTGGACAGCTTGCTGCTCAAGTGGGACTCGGCTTCTCTCTTGAAGGATTTAGACTGAAAGTACTTGGATATGTGACAGATGAGTCCCCTCAAAAGCAATGAAAGAAAACAAAGTATTAACTCCAGAAAATGCCGAACTATGCAAAAGTGTGAATGTGAATGAGGATTAGCTTTTTTTTTTTGGTGATTTGAGTTGGAGAGAATTTGCAGAACTTGTGAGTCATCTGTAGGGTAGAATTTGAGGTTATGTGGTAATTCTGGACAAATGCTTAAGTTTTCTGAGTTTGGTGCTTATGGTGAAAATAAGTACCGTGACAGACTGGACTGAAGTAGGTTGAAGTCCCCTGAACAAGTCAGTACCTCTTGGTAATGTTTTGGGACTGTTTTTTTAATTTAGAATGTTAACTTTTCCTTTGAAGGCCAATCTACAGATCCTTCTGTCAATGACAGCTTTCCTCATTCTGTTCAACGTGCAATTGTGGAAACCTTAAGATGGCAGATACTTCTATGATCCAAGCTTTCTCAGTCTGGGAGTAATTAAAAAGTATGGTTTAATATAAGCATACTTTCTAAAGGGAGATGAAGAACCCATTCCCACAGAGAAATGCTAGGAGATGTAACTGGGTCTGTAGCTTTTCTGGTCCTTGAAGTGTGTTGTGAACAACAACAAAAAAAAATCAAACCAGTATCAAGCGTGATTATGACTTTCAGCATTTTAAGCCATTGAAAGAGCATACAACTTTTACAAATACTTACTTTTTCTTATCTGCCAGTTTTTGCTCTGGAAAAGAAAGTAGCTTGATGCTACTGTTATGCACATTATTTTTTCAAAGCTGCAAATGATGAGCCAAACCAGTAGTTGATGATAGAATCGTTTGTAATTTAAAATACCAGGCTCTTACAGGAGCAGGAATGTAGCTTTTGGGATGGGAGGCAGGGAGGGGAGTCAGAATGGCATTCCGTGCTTAATTTTATCACTACACAGAAAAACGTCTAACATGACAAGAAATGATTTAAAACACTCTCCTCTGCCCCTCTTCTAATTTGTTTGATTTACATTATATATGAATCAAGGCTGCTCCATAACTTCCATGCTTCAGAATACACAGAACACAATGGTTGTGTCTAATAAATCTTAACACTGAAAAAGCTTGATGCATAACAATCATGTTTTAAGGGTGCACTGTATACACTATTTATTTGATGGACCACTATAGCAAGTGCCTTGTGAGCTGCTTTTTCCCAAAAGCTGCATATTTTGTATTTGTTAGCACCACTGTGTTTTAAGTGTCAAATTTTCCATTTCAGTCAGTACTCTGAATCTAAAATTACTGTTAAAACTGGGCGCTTTCACTTCCTTGAAAGTAGTATTTAACAGCAAAGTAAGCAAAACTGATTGCTTTTAAGATACTCTATATACCTACTTAAGAAGAGGTATTCAGTTAAGCTGAGATGAAATATTGTAGGTGGTTAACCAGAAAAACTTTGAAATGTAACTTATTAAGGCTATTTATTCTCCCTCTGAATTCAGTTGATAGTTTAAAAAAAAAAAAAGTTTGTTCACGTAGACTAAACTTGCTTTAATATCTGGTTTACAGACATATTTGGGGGAGTCACACTGGCACTCTCATTTGAAGCAGTTAGACGTTCATTAGACTGCAAACGTTGAGGCATGGTAGAATTCTTCCCCGAAGCCTGTTTTTGGTCCTGCCTCTTGATTTTGTTTAGATACGTGAAGTTGTGCATGCCTATACTATGGAAAATTAATTTTGAGAAAAGAGTATATTCCTGCATTTTTAAACAACTGGGCTTTAGCGCAGAGAAATCTAGTCTGCATATGTGTTTTCTGTGCTGCTTAATGTGAATGATACGTAATGGAGCATTTATCGTACATCCATTGTCAACATTGCTCTGTTTCTTATAGCAACATAACAATACTGTTTGGACCCGACTATCTACGTTAATTCTTATTTTGATGCAAAATCAAATACTCCTTTGACCATCTGCAAGAGGAAACCAGAGCGGGTGAATCAGTTATGCAGTAGTTTGAAAGAAATGCTTATGCAAGTGACTTTTTATCAACACAGGCTTGAAGGTCAGGTCTTGAAACCAGTAAGACTTTGGATGCTCAAATTTTCAGATCTTCAGCTTGGGATGTTAAAGAGTTTGCGTTTAAGGTACAATCCAGAAGGTCAGAGTGCTAACGCTATGACAGCTGGGCCTCTTTAAAATATTTCGGGTTGGGCATCTTAAATCACTAGTCACTTTTCTGAAAATTTTGACTGAAGACTCCTCCAAATAATGAAAGATACAATTCAGTGCAAGTGTTTGTAAAGGAGGAATAAGAACACTGGGTGAAAGCTACGGCCCTGATCTATAGATGCTTCAGATCACACCTGATTTTGCACAGTGTAAGTAGTTGTACTGGCAGTAAAACTGTAGGTTGAACCCCCGCAGCAGTTCTGGAAATTTGAACCAGGCAAACTTTTAAAAGAAACAAGTAAAGAATGATCTCTCTAAATGTTGTCGTTTCTGTTGTTGCACGTTAGTACAGTTCATTTCAACTGATAAATTTTTCAACTGTTTTATTGTCAGAATGCCATAAATTGTCTGCTGCAGCAATCTTTGGTGTAAATTTTCTTATGTGCATTCTACTGATTCATTTCTCGTGCACCATCATACTCATTTTAAGGTCCAGTATTAAGTGAAGGAGATGCCTTGTAATCTTGTGGAATAATGTTAAATGTCCGAAAATATTTTGCCAGTTTAAATGTTATAAAACCTCTGCATCGAAACATTTTAGCAGTGTGTTAGATCCATGAAGAACTTCAAATAGGCGCTACTACTTTTTGTCAAACTGTCAGTAATTTAATCACTTGTGCCATATCAGTCAGTGTCTCGTCTCTTTTCTTGGTCAATCTTTAAGACTCAATTTAGCCTCTGATAGTCTTTTCCGTTCTGTGTAGTTTCTAATGACTGTCTGCTTTAAATACAAATTTATTGTAACTTTACATATAGTTTACTTTACCAAGGTGTTCATGTGCAATTTAAATAGATTTAATATTTTACTAAGACAAAAGATATAGGTAAATAAACTTTATTTGCTGTGAAAAACTCTAGGCACTTTTAAATGGTAAAAATATAGTACTATTTGTAAAAAGAAACTTTGTGCTTATTGCTTCATCACTTTTGTGCCAGAACTGTAAACTAGTTTTCATATTTTATATTTCTCAAAATAAATGGAGGATCAACAAAGCCTATAACTCTGTAGTTCTTTGGAGGGATGAAGAGCAATGGTTAAATTCATTTGCAGGGTTTGGTGGTTTTTTGTGTTGTTTTTAATCTGGGATTAGTTGAGCAGGATCCTCTTAATTTTGTAGGATGGCAGAGGGGGCAATGTATTCCTCCACTTTGGCAGCCTAGGCAGAGGTGTACAGCAGATGGCGAAGGATGTGAGGAACTCCTTCATTCAATGTTGTTGTCAAACCACGGTGGAATGTGGCATTAAATTGACAAAATCCGCCTTTATTGTAGGAGATGCTGCCAGGATATAACTGGTGCTTGTGCTCTCTGGAAGTGCTCGTGAATCCTAATGAGCCAAGTGATTCTCATTCTTCCTAGTGGAAAACAATAGAAATAATAGTTACAGTAGCTGTCTTTCTGTGCCACTGTTGAACATGCAGCTGTATAGAAAATTACTGTTTCAGCTCTGTGCTGGGAGCGCTTGAATGAGTGGCTGGTTCCAAGATAATAACAGTAAGGCAGAAATACCGCTAAGATGGTTACTGTCAAATCCAGAATCACAGAAGTTCAGTCTTTTAGAAAGCCATTCTGACTGAATTATCAGGGAGCCAAAATCAAAAATGGATTGAGGAAAGTATATGCTATCTAAAACGTGTTTTAGAGCTAAGGGTGCTGGTGTTTTCAAGCCAAGGGGCCCGATGTTAATCTTAGAACATGTTCTAGTTAACAGTTTCGTAGCAGAAGGCAGCCACACTGCAACTGGAGCTGCTGATTTTTTTTCATTTTCAATAAAAGCAGTAGGCTGAAGAAGATTGCTCTTCATTCCTGTAGGCGCTTTTAAGATGCAAAAATATGTAGTAGTATCTGTTCAAAAAAAAAGTTCAGATTTCAGCTAAAAGGCTAAAGTGCCTGATAGTTCCACTTTTTTTTTTCCTTTTGCACAGATAATACCAAGCACACTCAAGAGTAGGTGGGTGTTTGTCAGAGCTGGTAGTAAAACCTTGTTAAGTTATTTGCTTTCCTCTGTCACTGGGGGGAGACTCTTGTGAGAGCCAGGAAACTTAAAATGAGGTCTCTTTTGCCACACCTCCCATCTTTATTTCCTTGCTTTCCAACTTGCACGCACTAAATTGGTGAAAAAGCCCACAGTAATCTTCTGTTGTTGGTGGGCTGGGGTGAGGGGAATGAGGCTGTTAAGCTTTTGAACAGAAGCTTGCACTGAAGGAAGTAGAAAGTGCAATTTTCTTTTTTAACCCCAACATAGCATATCAAACTTGAACGGGAGAAGGGGAAGCATTTTGTAAAGTTGATTTGGGAAGGCTGTTTTTTTGGTGAAACCTTGAGTGTAGGAATGTAATACCAAACCTGCTCTATGGTAGAGTGCCACCAAGGCAGTCTGAAATTTTATTTTTCTAAGTTGAAAACAAGTTTATTTTCAGCTTGGAGGGAAATCCCCATGTTAATTTTAAACCTTTCGAGTTCTAACTATGAGGTTCATTCTGTAGTAGTGCTGCTAGAGAAATATAAACAAACACAAGAGGGTAAAGCAAAACATACGTGCTTAATACCATATCATGCTACCAAGCACTGAGAATTGACTCCCTTGGCCAAAGTAAAGAGTTAAATCTGTAAAGATGCCAGCTGTAAATAACGTGTATAACAATAAGTCTCAAAAGAATTTGAATGTTCTAGGCAGCTCACAATGTACCTGTCAGGGAAATACCCCTCTTAAAGCTGATTTGAAGACAGTCGTGAAAATGAGGTGTGTTGGTCTTTATTTCCAGGCATTTACTCAAAAATGCTTTCCATTTTTTAACTTGGAGAAAATTTAACAAGTGTAATCAAAAAGGTCACCGCTCAGAGATGAAAATTCCCATTTGTCCAGCATACTCTTCCCACATCCTGCTCTTCTATGCTGAAACTCTCTCCTTTGCTCTTGTGCTGTTCAGAGTGAGGGTTTGGTCTTCGACTCCTTTCCCCCCAGCAGAAAAAGAAATCGCAGGGGCGTGCTGGTAACTTGGAAAAGGCGCTGAGACAGCTCAGGGAGCGTGAAGACAACACCCTACTGCCGCGTAGTGAAGTGGAGGTGTCAAGGAGAAGGATTTCCAGAGGTGCCCATAGTGCCTGTGAGATCCAGCTGGCAGAGGTCGTTTTGCCTCCCTTCACGTCTTGACAAGAAGTAGTGGTTGAGGGATGAGTACAGTAAGAGGGGTCTGAAAGTCAGGAACTGCTTGCTCTTCGGACCCTGCGGATACTCACACAGCATCTCGTGCTGCTCCTTTCCTGGAAAGCACAATCAGGGCCCCATGAAATGAACTGTAATTGTAGGTTAAGCAGGCTTTAAACTTTTTACAGTAGCATTCTGTGCTCTGCAAGCACTTCAGATGAAAAGGATCGCTCCACACCTGTAACATTTGCAACAGGGGGAGGATGAAAGGCAATCTCCTGTTTCAGGAATGCACTCTGAAAAAGCGCTCATTTGTTCCAGTTAACCTGCCGCTGTCCTGGCTGAACGTGAGGAAAACAGCCAAACTTCACGGGTGCTACTTTCTCCTTTTATTTTTTACATGCGGAAAACCTTCTTAAAAAGCATGTTATGCCATAGGCCCTAGCTGCTGCCCGGATAGCAGCGTTAGGCAACGCTTTGAGCAAAACAGAAGAGACGGTATTGGCAATAAATGGTGTTACGCAGTCGATAGCCGAGAATTAAATGCATGCCTGCAGGTCTCTAAAAGAGCATTCTTTTCAAGGCATTTTGAGCCGCTTGGCAAAGATACCGTAGGTCTGTGGGTGTCATGGTCTCATGGACAGAAACAAATGTGCGGGGTCACGCAGTCAATAGCTACTTTTAGTTAGGGCAAGTTCCAACGGCGGAACAGGCAGCTCTGGCAGGCACAAGGGCACGCAGAGCAAATGCAGGCTGGCGTGGAAAGGAGAAGCACCGAGTGCCTCGAACAGAGAAACCCAGCTGAAGCACAGCTGTGGGTGACAGAGGCAGAAGCCCCACTGGACACACCGCCGCCTGGCATTTGCAGTGCCGCTGGCTGTATGAGGAGCAGCCCGGTGATTTTCATACGTACAGGGTCCCCACCTGTGGACGCAATCTGAGGGGGATCTTTCGAGAAAAGCAGTATTTAAGCTGTGCTAGAACATCATAAAGCAAAGGACCTCTTTGGTTGTCATCATTGTCTTTATCTGTACCCCCCTAAATACTGCTTTTGGATTACTCAGATTCCCCCGCCCCCCCCNTTATTTGTCCTAGAATAGAAAGCCTCTGCAGGTTTACAGTGGAAAATGTGGCGATGTCCTTGCTCACTTTGAGTCCTGTCACGCGGTGCGAACACAGCCCACTTGTTTTATGCCTGCTCAGGCAGCCCTGTAAGCAATTACTTGCTTTTATGCAACTTGCCTCTCATGAGCAAAGGAAATAAAAAGGCGGGCAGGTCACCAGGAGCCAGGGCTGCTGCTGAAATCCTGTCGATGTTAATACAAAGATAGAGGGAAAAGGTGTCCGCTTGCAGATTGCCATGAAGCCAGCGTTAAGAGCTTTTCTAGAGCCATTTGTTAGCAGTGCATCCACTGTACACCGTGCACCTGGGAGGCCATCAAAGAAACAGCAGGCTTTGCAGAATCCTGCAGTACAGGCGAGGAAGCCAGCTCACCAAAATAATCTGTCCTTTGCACGGCCAGGCCTGACTGGTACCTGTTGTCGATGCTCCTGCCTCTGTCACTGTCAAGTGAGCTTTTTCCATCTGAGCTTCTCTTTGTGTTCTTCATTTGGTTCCAATATTTTCTGCAGCTAGTTCTTTTTATTAGTCTGATAAACTTCAGTGGGCCCACTCACCTGAAGATAAATATGTGTGCGGAAGGCTTTGCAGGATCAGATATTTAGTAGTTGACGTGTTACGCTGCTACCCAAAAGCACAGTAGTGATTTCTTAACTGACTCCATGCATTCACTTCATGTTCCTTGTTAAACCCTGAGCCTCTCTTGCTGGCTTGTTCTATATACCCCCCAAAACATGTTGCCTTTGTTTTGGCTATCTTTTTAACTGCTGTTTTATCCTGCTGAGCTCAAACAAACAAGGTAAAAGACACTACTGTAATGCAAACTTGTGAAACTTCAATACATGCTCATCACCCACTCAGGAAGCATTATAATTGGTTTTAAGATGCCGCTCCCTCCAATTGCAGGCATAAATGCAGGTCAGATGCAATGCACTTGACACATTAAGAACAACAAAAAAGGCTGTTTAAATGCACTTTTTTTTTTTTTTTAGAGTCCAGTTTGTCATTCTTCAAGGCACAGTCTTTGTTTTGACTCATTCTTAATACCCCTTCTTCAAGTGAGCAGTTCCTAGGGTTTTTGTCTCATGGTTTTCGTCTTTTGGTACAGTCTCAGCTGTATTTGGTATTAGCAAGCTTTCTTGTCGACCACGACCAATGTTTTCTTACTAGACTTTCAAAAAGGCTGGGATCTATCATTGCTATAGCAAAGTGCTGAATGTAGAGCCAGGGAGAAAAAAAAGCATCATTACTAAATCCATTCCAAACAGAGTATCTCATAAAGTTTTGCTGTACCTGTTTCTATCGGAAATCAGTTATGAATTCTAAAACTCTTTTATTTTACTGTTTATATGCCCTTGGTATACTCTGTTCGTTTAGATGGTCTTACTTCCATTCCCTCACACAAAATACATTGAATTACCCCAAGCAAATTCAGTGATATTTTCAATTTCTCCATATAACAGCCCGTCGCTTGTACATGCGTCTGTTTCCTGCTCTGATTTCCCATGCTGGTGTATCCTCTGGGACTATAAAACTGTTTCTGCTATGCCACTGTTGAGCAGCTTACCCAGACAGTCTTGCTGTGGTCCTTGACATCGTGTCCGCTGCAGCGCAGGGCCAGCTGCACTGGATGCTGGCTGAACCAGCGGCCCGTGTGGTTAGAGCTGCTCTGGGTTTCTGTGTCGCTTGTTCCATCTCAGCCTCGGTGCGTAACGTGGAAATGTCAGATTACTTTCCGTATTCAGAGATCTTTTTTTGCCCTCTTTTGGTGCAAGAGCACCTCTTTTTGGTACAGCCGGTGATTTAACGTGGCCGACGGCTCCCTTCGCGCTGTGCTGACAAGGCTGCGCGGCTGCCGCCAGGAGCTGTACCTCAGTGCATCGCAGAAGCCTTGCTCCGGGAAGGTGTTTGCGCAGACAGGCGTGTTTGCAGGCGCTGGTGGGCTACAGGCTTTAGCCGCCGGCCGGGCAGGGGACCGCCGGGCTTCTCCTGCCCCCTCCACCCGCGGCCCCCGGACACACGCCCCCGGCTCCGCTCCCCGCATCCCCCGGCGCGTTCACCGCGGGGACGAGGCGGGCGAGTCCTTCGCTCCTTCCAGGGGGCAGGCGCGGGAGGAAAAGGGGAGACGGGCAGGCGGGGGGTGCCCGGGGCGAGCGGCGGCCGCTGGGTGGCAACAGCACCCCGCCGGGGGCCCGCCGGGGCGCGGGGAGGCTGCCGCTTCGCGCACGGTGGGGGGAATTTCCTCGGGGCAGAGCCCTGCGTCGCCAGAAGTTCGCGCACCGGCACAAGCGAGCTCCGCTGGGGCACGGGGCAGCCTTTCGGGGCGGGTGCCGGCGTCTCCCCGTCTTCCTACCCGAGCGCCTCCCCCTCCCGCCCGGCAGCCGTCGGCGGGGGAACCAAACGCGCCCGG
>VXAL01016531.1:12364-94220 GCA_013399475.1 Chauna torquata
AAAAAGAATTAATTTCTTAAATATATATATATTTTTTTGTGTGTGCGTGTGTGTGTGTGGAAGCGCTGGGCTCCTGCGATCCGTGTCTGAATGAAACTACGTAAATGCATATGTCTGTACGTTGCACTGGAGGGAAAAACGGAGCACTTCAGCGAGAGCCTGGATTCAAATGTGTTTCATCTGGTCTCCAGGATTTTCCATCTCTTTGGGGTTGTTCGCCTCCCTGGGCTCCGAGGCGGGATTTTCTGAGCTTTGACAGATCTCTGGAGATGTCTGTTAAACAGGAGTCTGGGAACAAACATTTGAAATCGTAGCGATCTTTTTTTTGTCCCTTTCCCATCCCCTTGGTGACTTGAAGCATCAAAGCGGCTGGAGCTTAACGTTTCTGAAGACTTGTGATGTTTGGGTTTTGTTGTTGCTATTTTTTTTTTTAGAGGAAACTTGACAGAGGAACATATTTATAGTCCCAAGTAAGTACTTTACAGAGGAAATCTAGTTTGTGTAACTTAAAAGAGCAGTGTTGAGGTTTCTAGCTTAAAGTGCGTTGGATTAACATTCATCCAAGGCTGTTTAGCAAATCGTATTGAATTGCAGTTTTTACGGTGTGTGTTCGTCCGCTCCTTCATGCCCGTGGTAGCTCAGCACCTAGGGGAAAATGCACCTGATTTTGAATAAGTATAATATTTTTTAAAATGTATTTCAACACCGAGGAGGAAGTGTTTCTAAAGTAAATTTATAATAAGTAATAAATGTGCATCTGGAAGTAAAGTATTTACAGCGTTTTAATCCGTATTTATACCGTGCATCTCAAACCGAGGAGGAAACACTGAGAAGACAAACGTACCTCCGAGACCCTGGGAACTCCCCCACATCACCATGAATGAAACCGTGCCCGATACCGTAACTGGATTATAATTTTTGGTGTTATTAATTTTATTATTATTGGCTGCTTTACTTTTTTGGGTTCATCCTGCTCCTCTTCTTCCTCTCTCCCTTCCTCTTGCTGCTGCCTCTTGGAAATTATGGCTCACCCTGGGAGAAGAGGCTACGATAACCGGGAGATAGTGCTGAAGTACATCCACTATAAACTCTCGCAGAGGGGATACGACTGGGCTGCCGGCGAGGACAGGGCGCCCGCGCCTCCGGCTCTCGCTCCTGCTGCTGCTGCGGTTGCTGCTGCTGGGACTTCCTCCCACCGCCACCCCGCCGGGCTGCTGTCCCCGCACCCAGAGCCCCCCGGCTCGGCTGCTGCTAGCGAGGTGCCCCCGGGCGAGGGGCTGCGCCCCGCGCCCCCCGTCGTCCACCTCGCCCTGCGCCAGGCCGGGGACGAGTTCTCCCGCCGCTACCAGCGGGACTTCGCCCAGATGTCCGGCCAGCTGCACCTGACGCCCTTCACGGCCAGAGGCCGCTTCGTGGCCGTGGTGGAGGAGCTCTTCCGAGACGGGGTGAACTGGGGCAGGATCGTGGCCTTCTTCGAGTTCGGCGGCGTGATGTGCGTCGAGAGCGTCAACCGGGAGATGTCTCCCCTGGTGGACAGCATCGCCGCCTGGATGACCGAGTACCTGAACCGGCACCTGCACAACTGGATCCAGGACAACGGAGGCTGGGTACGTGCCCCGCGCTTCGCTTGCCTCCTCCCGTGGCCCACGGCTGGGGGGGCTCTGGGTGGCCGGCGCCCAGGTGCCCACGCGCGCTCGCATCGGTGGGGGGACGTGAGGTCTGCCTGCGGCGTTTTTGCACCGGTGTGGGCTTCTTGCTGGCTCCTCTGCTGTCGGCTGCGTGTCCACCTCGTGCTGGGGCTGCGGTGAAGTGGTTTTTTTTGGGAGGGGTGCAGCTGCAGCTCCCTCCTCGGTGCCAAAAGGCTGAGCGAGGTGCCCTCTCCACCAGAGGTCTCCGGTCTCCCACCCCCGTCCCCTTCGCCCGCAGGTGGCATCAGCCCTGGCCAAGGCAGGGTCCCGGCGCGGTGTGGGAAGGGGTGGCAGATGCTCCCGGCACGGCTGGGGATGGGCACCAGGAGTGGCAGGTCCCGGGCGTCGGGACCGTGCATGCGGGCGTCCCCGCACATTTGGGGTCACGCACCAGGCACAACGGTGCGCCGTGAACGTGGGGACCCGGTGCTACAGGCGACCGAACGGGCGGGCGACTGTTGGTGCTGCGGCGGCAGCTGGAACAGGGCTTCATGGCAGAGGATGTGCCTAGTGTTAAAAGTCTGTCTTTGTCTCGCCGCGGAACAAAGGTGCCGGGAGACGTGTCTGTGGAATTGTTCCGGAAAAATTAGTGTTTGTTGTCAAGTCAAATGCCATTGTATTTCCGGGGTAGAAATCACCTCTGGCTGGGGTTGGTTTTAGCATCATCCAGAAAGGGAGGATTTCCACTTGTGGAAAATGGACAGCTTTTGTACTCGTGGTCGATCGAGCACCTTCCCTTTTTCTCTCTCTCTTTCCAAAATAAATAACCACATTGGAAGCGGAAGGGTATTTCTTTCCTTTTTCCGGTGTTAATTGATACACTGTGACAAAATGCGGTCCCGGCCACTCTCCCGCAAACCAAACCTGCTGTACGTATAAAGCTTGCGATATTAATGCGTTGGGGGGAGACACAGCAACAGTTGTACCAAAGAAGAAACTTTAGTATGGGCTGAGAGCGAGCGTCAGTCACCTGGGAGTGGGGGTGTGCTGGCGAGGAGATGGGTAACTCCAGGCTCGGTCACCTGTGGAATACGGTCAGAGAGGAATCGATTGCATGGCATACCTTTGGGAGGCACGCGTGCAGGAATGGAAGGCACAGCGTGTGTTTCCCAGCTAGCGTGGCTGGTAAGCCCGGTGTTTGCAAAGCGTTAAACTTCCAGCGTTCGGTCCCTTGCTAGGTTAGTGTTACGCTCAGTAACGTGCCGCCCACATTGACCATCTGTTAAAAAATGAAAGCGTTGCCTTCCGTCTGCTGAGCCCACCTGAGCCTAGGGTGCAAGGTCTGGGGACCAAGGGGACATCAGCATGCTGCCCCAGCAGAGGGAGGAAGACCTCGGGGCCCTCTTCTCAGCCGAAATCTCCCAGGGGGGTGCTGCAGGTCCCTGGCTGCGAGCTGCGCTCCAGGCAGGACCGTTCCCTGCGCTTCCACGGAGAAAGAAAAAATTCACGGCTCGTGGGGCCAGAAGGGGGAGCAAAAAATGTGTGCACGCACGCGTGTGCTTGTATGTACGTATATATATACATACAGACATGCATATGCAGACAGACGTGTGTGTGTGTGCGCGCGTGTGTGTATATATGCGTATGTGTACAAAACGACTCCAGCCCCTAGAGGTTGGGACCGCGCCTGGGAGAGGGAGACCTGTGCTCTGATCCCCCTGTTTCACAGATCACCGCTGAGGCTTTGCTGCTGCTGGTGTTTTTCTCACAAAGCAGATGCTGGGTGTGTGTGTGGGGGGGAACAAACCTGTAAAGCGTTCAGGCTGCTGGAGAGCTTCACCGGTTAAAACACGAGCAGCGAAAGGGTTAGGGATTTCCAGCTTGCGCTTCTGGGCTGGGATGCCTAACTCGTGCGTAAGTCCCACTTCAGGCTGGAAGCCCGTTTGTGGAGCTGGGGCCCACGGCTTGCTGCGGAGCCAGTGAAGTCATCCTGTTGACTCCAGCGAGCTTTGGATCAGATCTGTAAGCACGCTGGAGATGTGTTGTCCTGTGGGTGTAGCGTATGAGGAGAAACGTAAAGAATGAATAAAAATGCGAATGTGAACGGACAGGTGTGACCACGAATGATTGGCCAGATGAGGCGAATGCTGCAGCTCTTTCTCGACGGTTAGAAGTAGAAGTAACTTAGAGTAGAAACACTAAATGCCTTTAAAAGGCACAGATGCTTCTTGTCGACAGCCATTTAGTTGTTTATTGAGGTTTCCTATACACGCAAGCTCCTGATGCCGGGTGCGTGTGATGCCACTGACTGCTGTATGTTATTTGCAATGTACGTATGGGAGAAGGTGCACAGAGTGCTACCCCACGGTGGCTTTTGCCTAAATGATTGGTACCTCTGAGTCACGTATATTAAGCACAGGCAAAACCTGCTAGCTTGTTACAAAGAGTTAAAGACTAAAATGAAGTTTCAAATGCAGCTTTTGGGATCCTCTCTTCAGCCAGAGGAAATCAAGGATGGCACGGAGCGGTGGATTCTTTTTTTTTTTTCCCCTTTTTCTGGTTTTCAGGATACGTCAGTGGAAAAGCATGATTCAACACAATTCCGCGAAGCGCTCGATCTTCAGCTTGGCACCTGCACCGTGCCCCGCGTGCGAAGCTCGTGACAGTGTGATCGATGGTTCCTGGAGCTGCAGCCCCCTCTCCCCTTCATGTTGTAGCTCCTGGGCTCGCTGGGGATGCGCGGGTTTACGAGAGACCGCGTGGCATCGGGACGCGGTTTAGGAAGAGAGCATCGCAGTTGGTCGCAAGCACGCGTTACGCAGCGAGCAGGTCGGACGGCGCGCGCGCGCGCTCCCAGGCCGTTGTGCGGGCCTGGGGCTTACAGCCAGGTCTGAAGCTTGGTTCAGGTGTCTGTGTTATTAATCTGCCTGTTCCGAATCCGTTCTGGGAACGTGCTGCGCGTCTGTTTCCAGAAGGACGTGAATCCTGTACATTGCAAGGAAAACGGAGAAGGAAAGAAGCATATCGGACGCTGGTGGGAAGGGGATGTAGCTGGTGGGGTGCATACTTCAGCGGTCGTGAGACATCCACTGCTGCCGGTGCCTGGGGACCATTAATACCCTAACAATGCAAAGCGTCGTGGGTTTGTTCAAAACAGAAAAAGCAACAGGTAGAGACTGCCTGTTCGAAGGCTGTATTATTAGCTTGTGGTTCTGGTGGCAAGTAAATGCAGCTTTCAAAGATTTTCACGTAGGTCAGGATACCACAATATTGTACTTTGGCCTGATAACATCTTAATTGCGTTACAAAAGAAATAAGAGGAGGACCAGCTCATCTCTGCAATCTTGTGGTCCTTAGTATAATGTATGTTTTCTGGTTGGCACCGTAGTGGCTTCATTTTGTTTTTTTTAGTGCCTGATGTTTTAGCAGCAGGACGACTGGCTTTGCAGCGGACTAGCACACGTTATGACTTCCAACTTTGGCGTAGGAAATGTGAAAAGCGGTGCAGCCGGTGCGGGGGGGATAACTGCATCTGTCTTGCAGTTACAGGTTCCCACTTCAGGCACACGACCTCAAGTGCATTAGCCATGCTCAGCTTTGGGGTCTGGTAGTCCAACACATGGCTTCCTCGTGAGCTTTCTGAGAAAAAGCAGGGCTTAGCACAAGAACATGAGAACTAATGAAGGAGACAGAGGTGCCATCATGTACCTGTAGGCAGATAAATCTTTGATGCTAATGGAGAGAGGCCCAGGTGAGAGAAGTGGTGTTGTGTTGAAAACCTAGAAAACATTGTTTTAAATGACAGAATTGGCATTTGAACCAGGGATGTGACAGCTGTCTGCTTCCGTCCAATTCTGTTCTGTTAGTGCGGTTCTTTATTCTGTTCCACAGTTAAGGGCAGATACAGAGAAGGATTTAGATGCCTGAAGTGGGCTGCAAGTGGAAGACAAGGACTTGCCTCCTCCAAATGCCCCCAGCTGCCTCAGGGGCAGAAGTCCCCAAGGTCCCCTGAGTCCTTGCCTGAGCCAGCTGGGAACAGCCCTGCCTGGTGCAGGGGGAACCGCTCAGCACGGCGCAGGGGACGCCATTCCCAAGACCCACCATGTCCCAAACCCAGCAGGCATCCTCTGGGCCCGGCCATCGTCACTCGTGTGCCGTCATCATTCGCAAACGTAGCCATGGATGAGGCCCCGCTTTGCCCAGCAGCTCTGTGGTTAAAGACCTCCCAAGGTTTTCCTGTGAGTCCTTCTCTAGCCTGGGGGAATTTACACGTGTTTCCAGCATCTCAGGGGGCTTCGTCTGCCAGATGGCTGCTGGTTTTGCTGAGGTGTCCTCCCTTTTGGCAGCAGGGCTTCTCTTTCTGCAGTGGTGAGGTTTCCTTTTGTGGAGGAGGAAGAAGCCAGGTGTCTAATTCCTGCCCTCTGATGTGCTTTCTGAGGTGACCATCTACAGCCAAATGCATCAATATTTCTTGGACCAGCAGCTAGACCCCAAGTTTCCCACCTCCTGGGCTGACTGCCCCAGTCACTGAGCTTCCTCTTTTCTTTCTTTCTTTTCTTTTTTTTTCCCCACCCACTCCCCTCTCTATTTTCCCTGGCTTGGTGGCACACCTCGATAAGGAATTGTGAAGAGAGAAACTGTGCCCTGTGGCAATCCACGGACCGGTCATTCCGGCAAGGGATGGCGGATGCCTATAGCAGGACAGCGCTATCGCTTGCGGATGTCGGTGGGACGCAGGGGCCTGCCCGTGCCCGTGCGTGGGTACCGACACCGCGTCCCTTCCTGGGTCTCCAGCATCTTGGCCACGCAGAGCCCCACTTGTCCTGCGTGTCCGCTTGTCCTGCGCGTGGCGGGGCCGTGCTGGCAGCCAGGTGTCCCCGCGGCAGCGCAGGCGCCGCGGGTTTTGACAGTGAGAGGCCTTGCCACGGCTGAATCCCCTGTGGGGCTAACCCCAAGTCGCTGTTTGACTGTCGAAAGGAAGCGATCTGAAATCCACTGAGTGAAATAAATGAATTGGCAGTTTCAAGTGTTGCACCTTCTAGGTCCTTTTGCCAGTTTTTGCGGCTTTGTGGGTTTATAATCGAATTCTCAAAATATTATCAAAATATTTTTCTTTTTGCTGTTGCTGAGGAGAGAGGAATTCATTCTGCAGAGAAGCTGCGTGGCAGCAGGGAGGGAAGAACCAGGAGAGAAAGAGAAAACGACTGTCGTTCCCCAGTCCCTTTCAGTTGTGACAACTTTCTACGTAACCTGCAAAAATGTTAGGTTGCATACTTTCTCAGAAGTCTTTTTTCTTTTTTTTCTTTTTTTTTTTTTTTTAATGTACGTATTGACCGTGACCTTTAAATTTTCAGAACCGCTGGTCTCGGTTATGGAGGTGATATCATTTGCCTTGATCTTGCGAAGAACTGTGAAGTTCAAACAGCAATCCTATTAAAAAGTTCTGCTTTACTTTCAGTATTGAGAAAGAAGGCAGCTCTGTGCCCGTGTCAGTGCAGGCCCCCTCGCGCTGCTGCCTTAGCTCTGCTGAAAAAATAAGTGGCTTCGTTTTGCCCCTATGTCGCTTGAAATTAGGAGTGGGCAGAGTCCTGAAACCGGTGCAGTGATGATGTGTGAACTTGCGTGTGGAGCAGGAGCGTTTTCTAAGGGGCCAGGTACCAGGGCCTGGACTCTCCAACGCGGTGCAGGGACCGCGTACCGCACCAGGAGCAACGTTAAGCCCTGCGGCCCGTCCTTGCGCAGGTCTAAGGTCTGTTGGACCTGGGATGGTGGGGAGAGGTGGACGGAGAGACGGGAGTGATGCCCGGGTGTCACTTTGCGACCTCCGCTGTGGTTTCGGTCTCGTGTGATGGTTGGAGCCTGGCGTGCGGGTGAGCCAGCCTTTGGCCCCACAGCCGCCTGGTCAGGCTGGCCTGCAGGTCTCAGCACCGCCTGGCCACGCTGCACAGGACCCTGCTGGTTTTGGCCGTTTGCCCGTTTCGCTGTTCCGCCCCGTCTGCAGCTGGTGGTCCCCAGCTTTCCCCAGGCCTCCCTCGCCCTCCCTTCCCGAAAGCGCTGCTTGTGCGGTGACGCGGAGCTGCGGCCATGCTCTCCCCATCTCCTCCGGTGCCGCGTCCCCAGCGCCGGAGGGCCCGGGGATGGGAAGCAGAGCCCTTGGAGCCAGTCCTGGGCAAAGCCACCCTGGCACCTAAGCGGTGCTCCCAAGAGCATCCCGTGGCAGCCTCTGGGAGAGCCGCTAACGAGCTCCAGCTCGTTCCCGTCCCGCCGAACTGTGTGGGGCCGTGGGGCCGGACCCTGGCCGCTCCCCTCCCGTATGCGACGGTTTTCCTCCGCGCTCTTCGCAGGGTGGAGCGCGGCCCTGCTCTGTTGGGTTTTGTTTGTGCATTTGAGCACTGCATGGCAGCTCGTACCTGGTGATTTAGCAACGATGATAACGTGTTCCTCAGTGGCAGCAAAATACTGATTATTTCTGAGGGCAGCGCTGGCCTGTTCTATTTTCCATTTCATGTATAATAATAGGATGGATGAAGGTGTGCAGAGCCATAAATCTTCTCTTCCGCAGCCGGATAGCATCCAGGCCTTCTTGGCAAACACGAATGCCGATGACAGATTTGAGGGATTTTTATTTTACTCTGGCTTTCAGTTTCATTAACAATCTGATGGCTTTTTTTTTCTTTTTCTTTTTCTTTTTTTTTTTTTTTTTGGCTCATGAAAGACTATGAAACCAAATAACTTTTCCAAACACATCTAAAAGTCTGGAATTTATTTTCTGTTATTTTATACTAATGCTGGTTTGCTGTCATAATGATTGTATATTGGTAGACTTTGCTAAATTCCCCTCACTGGAAAGTTCCTTGCAGGTTTCTGGATCTTACGGCTAATGAGTAAGAAAACAAATCTGATTTTAGAAAGTGTTGCCATTGACTTCAATAGGAACAGGAAGAGGCACTTAATTGGACAATTGTAGCTGTGTTTACTTTGTATATGCGGCAAGACAAATAAGATCAAATGAAAAAGCCACAGGTTTTCAACTGATAGAAAAAAAAATAGTCTTTTCTGCAATGCACGATTAACTTTTGGTAGCTGTTTCCATGGGAGAGCTTAGGGGGGAAGTACTAAGCTGGGTTCAGGGAAGGTTTAGGTATTTATAAGGGTAAGGAGAACATCTGTACTTATGTTCAAATAAAACTGATAATACACCTTGATGAAATGGGATAGATTTAACATTAGCTGCTGAAATTAGATCACTAAGTGCAGAGGGTGGACCTTTCTCTGGGGCATGTTATTTCATAGTTATCTATTAGTTAAGAGTGCCCACACCACTGAATTTACTTCTGCACAGGCTTACTGAAGATCTGTTATGCAATTCTCACATTTCCAGTTAATTAAAAAAAATGGTCAATATCTTTCAATGCATGCATCATTTTATCGCTACTTTATTTCACTGGAGGAAGAAAAAGGATGATTCCGTTTTGCTGTCTGAAAGCCAGCTTGGTGGGCTTCAGGGTACATCAGTGAGTCATTTAAGTATATGTGCCAGCTACAATCAAAATGAAAAGACCGTGTTTTCCCCACATAGTGATTCAGAGGCTGTCGCCTAGTTGTTAGAGAAGGCAACTGAGAGTCAAAACTCAACTGCCTCTGCTTGGTGCTAGCACTGAATACACTGTGTGATTTGGGGCAGCTCATTAATAGCTCGCTCTTTCAGTCAGCCCAGCTATGAAATGGGTAATCTTGCTAGCTATACATCATTACAGGTGTGGGAACTGTGGTCCTGACCACCGTGATACGAGTTGGGCTGATGTTTTTTAATTGGGGGGAAAAAAAGTCACACAAGATACAATGTTGAACAAAAGGTCTGTCATAGTAACTTCGGGCTTCAAATAATATTTGAACAATATAATCTGAATAACAATATTCAAATTAAATAGCATTAAATGTTGTCATTGCTGGAGCTTGCAAGCCTAGAAAAGACAAAAGTGAGTCCAATGGTGAAACCACCCGGTGGGGAGGTTTGATTGGAGAGGCAAGGAAAAAAATTAAATGGAAGTTAAACTTTTTCAGATAAGCTGTTTGGAAGTGTTTAGCAATACTTGTGAAACAAACATTAGAAAGATCTGTTTCAGCTGTTGATTTGTAGGTTCTATTTAGGGAAAGGGCGAACAGCATGAGGGACAGCAACTTACAACTTTAGTTTTTTCCTTTATGTATCAACACAGTTAATTGAGCATTTAAAGGGGGAACTTTTCCTTTCTTTTCCATTCCCACAAAATGTGTGTGTAACAGCACATTTATTCCTTTGCTTCCATTCAGATATAGGCAGAAAAAGCAATTTTAACACAATTATTAAAAAAAAAAAGTGTCTATTAATCAAACCTTTGGACTTCACCATGAAGTTAACGCTAGCTTAAGCTGTCTTTCTGAATTGAGGCTTATGAGACAAAATTCCTATTGCGTACTCTGGAGACACTTGTGTGACTCATTGGAAAGCCAAGACAGGTCCTTGGACTGGAGGCCATCAAAACGCCTCCTTCTGCAGTACCAGAAATTCCTGGGTTGTGTCTTCAGGATGGAGTAACTTTTGTCAACTTTGTCTTTAAAGGAAAGAGCTCTTTTCTTAAGAAAACTCATCGTATATTCAGAATGTGTAATATAAAATGTAGGAGGGGACCCTATTTCTATCTTTTATTCAAGTAAAAAAGAATTTAAAATGACTCGAAGGAGAATTCATATACAGTAGTAAACGAGTGGGCATTTCAGTTAGCAAAATAAGTTGATCAGTGTTACACATCAGTATAATTTCTTGATCAAGAATGTATGCGCAGCTCAAGTGAAAAATGGCATTGAAAAAAAGTGAAGTAAAAAACTCCCTCGTTCATAACAGAAGTAAATTCTACAGTGTGCTCCAAGTGTCTGCGAATTTAAGTTCAGCTAGATGCATCCAAAGACCCTTGACTGAAGTCATCTGGCAAATCACACTAAATTATGCTGTCTAAATATCTAATCCCCAGTCTGCTGATTGATGTGAAAGGTCCCAGATATAACCCAGAAGGAGGCCTAATGCGCATATTATTATCAAGTTCTGGCTTGGCCCGTTCCCTTCTTCCTTGCCCAGACCCACTAATGTGCAGCAATAAATAGTGACGCTGCTCTGAAGCCTGCAGAGGGAAATGCTTTCCTCATTCCCGGGCTGGAATGCAGCAGCAGGGCACACCGGGAAGGGAGGAAATAAAATCCCTCATTTGAAATGTCAGGTGGCAATCAGGCTGCAAATAAATGACCCAGCCTGGAGTTCGCTCAGGCTTCTGCGGTAGCTCGCGGCTGCCTGCAAAAAATCCTGCAGTAGAAAAATCTGCTGCTTGGCTCTGGACTGGATGCATGACATCCTGGCCCGATTGCAGCCGGTAGCTAGTTTTTCCAGAATGGCAAAGCTTCCCCCCAGGACACGGTGGTGTCCAGCATCACCTAGCAAGGAGCGCGGGGGCAGACCCCCGGCACAGCTCCATGAGGTGCCGTACGAAGGCTTGGTTGTGGTGGATGCTTGGACACGTCTGTGCAGCAGTGGAAAACTGGAGGAGGGCTGCCGTGGGTTTGCCTGGTCCTGCTTAGCCAGTAAACTGTTTCTCAGCCCCAGGGATGAGCTGATGAGGACCATGAGAGGGGCAGCCCTCTCCTCGCAGGTCTGGGTGGCACAAGCGGTGGGGAAACCTGTTGAGGCATCTCTTTGTACCTTTCTTCTTATCTCCTAAGGGTGGTCATTTCACTAGGAAATAGTGTATTTATTTTGCAAGCAATTGAACTTTTTTTTTTGCTGTTTTTTATTTTAATGTTTGTTTTTTTTTTTCCAACCCAGAGAGAAGGATGTTTGGGGTATGGTAACGCATCCTGCAGGCTGGAGCTGTTGTGACAGTTTAATGGGCTGAGCGAAGACGCAGCATTGGCACGGAATTGCACTGTGTGAACGGGCTTAGGGTTTGTTTTAGAAAGCTTGCTCTCTTTTTATGCTCTCTGCTCCCTTCTCTCCCTCCTGCAGACACAAATACATCATTCTCACAAATGAAACTGTTTAATTTTAATAACTGGCCTAGAGCTAAAACTGACAGTGGGAGAGGAGCTGGTTTGCCGTCACTGACAGCTGGAATAAACTACCTGTTCCCTTGGAAGGGATGGACAGGCAGCTTGTTTGTTTTTAAGGACATTTTGATCCCTAAAGAAACACCTCTCAGCAAAAAAATGTCTGAAACCGGGGCAGCTTGGTGCTGTTGACTGCTGTTTAGGAGCAGGGCTCCACGTGTGGTGGAGAAACATGGTGTGCAGAGGTCCCTTTTCTCTCTCCCTGTAGTTCAGGTCCTTCTTTTCAGAGTAATTCCTTATCATGAGATGTCAGCCCCACCAGTGCCTTGGGAGAGGCTTGGGATCTCTCTAGAATAAGTTTCCTGTGGTCAAGGTCCCTGCCAGATTGGTTGGACAAGAGCAGAAGAGTACAGCCGAGTGGCCTGGGTTCTCAAAACCCTGCTTTGCGGTGACAAAGGGTGGGTGATTAGTTAGATATTAAATAATTTTGCAATGACTGGTTTTACCTCTGGCTCCGTAAGAAAGTCAGCCTTCTTATTTTGCCAGTCCCCAGAAGAAAATGGCAGCACTCCCATTTCCTCTTCTCCTCCCTCAAGGCCTGCCACCCTTTTTATTTTTATTTTTTCCTCCCGGGGCCATTAGACAACATGCAAATTATTGTTAATAGGGCCAGAACAATGCCGTGTTCCCAGTGGGATAGTTAAGGGTCAAAGCCATCGCGTGCCAGCCCTCAGTGTGATACTAATTTTGGCCATGTCTGCCCCAAGACTCGGAAGTCAGGCTAGAGGTGGCCACCGGCTCCTCGTTACTCTCCCTTTCCTGCAACCCCTTCCCTCATCAGAGGTCCTTCGATGGGGACGGGTCCTCCTCTGGACAGAGACCTTGCAGACAGGGGTCCACAGGCGGTTTTGGGGGAGCCACCCCAGACCTGGGAGCACCCCGCGGAGTGACGTGGTGGCAACGGCCGCTGGCCTTGGATTAGTTTCTGGCTCTGCCTGTGCTTTAAAATCATGGGCTCTCGTCAATGAGGTGGTTGGGGAGGGGGATTAGAGGTCTTGCAAGGCTCGTTGCGTAGGTGGCTGTAACTGCACTTGAAGGCAAATAGACTGTGAGGGAGGAAAGAGAAGGGTGCCCCTGGCTGCAGCCGCTGCGGGAGGAGCGGAGCGCGCTGCGCGTCCCTGCCAAGGCTGGAGCCCAGAGCTCCCGGTGCCCTCGGGCGCTCGCTGGCAGGAGCTGCCCGGCTGCAGGGCTGGGAGCTGGCATCCTGCTGGCGGTTTCACTTTTGGAAATGCCAGGTCCCTGAAGTCGTATCTTTTGGTGGATGATTAAAGCGAAAAAGGAACGCTTTGTATTTTATAAAGTACTTAAAGTAGTGGTTTGGGTCTTTTTTTTTTTTTTCCTCCCCTCTTTTTGACCTTGCCAGGAATTCTGCTAGATCCCTAATGTTGCAAACACAGATGTGCTTACCTTTAAAACCTAGCAGGAGCCTCACTGAAGTCATTGACTTCCAGGGGAGCAGGATCAGAGGAGTGAAGCCTAAAGTGAAACTCTCTGAAAACAAAAATGCAACAGAGAAGCCTCCTTTTATTTTCAAATTGAGCATAATGCAAAAAGTAAACAGTTGGCACAAATGACTAATGCAGGTTTGTCAGGGGGGTGATCAAAAACGTGCTGAATTCAACAGCGTGTTTTGCACCAAGTTCAATGGGATTTGCATCAGACCTGTAGCAAGACAGGCAAGAATATTTTTCTACAGAAAAATGTCATTTAAAAAAATGTGGAAAATTCTCCTGTTCTACCTCCTACATGTTTCTATTGTCAAACAGTCACTGATCTTATTTTAGACTTGACCTTAATGTTCTTTCCACAGTACGCAGGCTGAATGACATGTTATTCAAGTTCTCAGACAATATTATGATATATCTGCTTTTATATTTAGCTGTAACTTTTATTCTCCTTATAAACAAACCCACCTAATACAACCACCACCTATCCAGGGAAAGTATTTCCATTCCCCTCGGTTTAATTTGGACAAATTTGGCATGAAAACATTCAATAGTTCCATAATAACCTTTGCAACAGGATGCCTGCTGTGCTGACATGCAGGTCTAGAGCGAGTTGTACCATGTGCCAGGAAATTGCATTCTTAAGAAAAATCTAGGCATAAATTTTGAACAATCAACACTTAAATTTTGAAAACTGGCGTAAGCTGTTATCTGCCTCATGGGTTTTTGCTTTAATAGCTTTTTACTTTCTGAGCTGTGCCTCTCTGTCCTTTGTGTAGGCTGCACCTCTTGGGTCTAACTGGGCTGAGCTCTGCCAGGTGGAGAGGGGGGACAATTGGTTCTTCCTCTGTTGCTGGTGTGGTGTGCTCCAGCACCCCACCTCGGTGCAGCTGGGGGCTGATTTCTTACCCCAAGAGAGCAGAGCCTAGCTAGGAGTTTTGCAAACTGGTGCTTAGCTCCAGTTTGCTTAGCAGGCATTCTCGCAACAAGAGGTTGCTGGATTTGGCTGCAGTTCAGCCTTCCCTCCCCAGCCCAGAGAGCCAGAAAGGGGATGGGAAGAGATGAAGTACCAGCAGACCCACTGTCCGAGGTCAGCCAGGGGCATCCTTCACCCTGGGGCAAGCCCTTTTGCTGAAGTATGGGGGAACCAAAGGGCAGACTAGCTCAGGGGTGAGAAAAAGGTTTCCCTGCCTTGAGGTATCTGAGCTCATCTCACTGTAAGCAGAGCAAGAAAGCATTCGGTACAGTGTGGATGCCCATCAAGGCTCAGTGGCTCGGAAACGATCTTGAAACCCGCATTGCTCCCACTCAGGGGAGCAACAGCATGACTGGAAGAGCTTTACGTGACTCTGCGAAGACCCTCTTGAAGCGTGTCGAAGGTTACATCAGCAAAACAGGGGTGCTTGCCCCAGGCTGCAACTGCATCCGTGAGTTTTGCCAGTAGGAGATCGTAAGAAAAAGTGAGAAAACATGCGGCTCCTTGGGAAAGAACAAACCCCCTGTTTTTCGCGATGAGTTCAGAAAAGCAATCGGCCAGTGTAATCGGCAAAACACTAAACGGGATTCTAGGAGGAGGCGGGGATCGGGAGGGGATGTTCCATGAATGTGAACTCGCAGCAAAATGACGGGCTGTGAAACCGTGTGAACCGAACCCCATCAGGGGAGGCTCACTAAAACATGAGCCAGGAAAAATTATAGAGCTCTATAAATAGCTAAATTGAATGCATTTGTGTATGTGGATGCACACATGTATCTATGAGGTCATGTGCATAAAAGAAATACAGTAGTACTTCATGTGTTGTTTTTTTTTTAAGTAGTGGAAAATGTTTTAATGATTTTTTTTTTTTCCTAGAGACAGTACATTATGTTCTGTCCTCAGGGCCAAAAAGACAAAGTGCCTATTTTCATGAGGAATCCTACAGAAGGAGGAAGGGAAAGTATTATGCAGCGTAGCAAGGGTATAGTAGCCATTCCACAGTGATTACACATCCAAGCAAAGACTGCACCAGAAAACTCAAAAATATATTAGAAGCGGAAAACAAGATGTGTGAACTGTTTCCTATTCCCTCCCCATGCTTACGACAACCAAGCAAACAGAGAGGCTGTCACAGTGTTTAAATTTAACCCCTTATATTTGATAATAAGGCAGTACTTCTGTGGCAGACACCAGCACGTTATGCGCACACACGCACCAGATCGAGGACTTCCTGTGCTTATTAATTTTGCTCCCTCACAACTTTCAGTTGATTTCAGTGTGTTAAAATAGTCTGGTCAGATGCAAAATAGAAGTGACTGGAAGTGCTAAGCCGTAGACACTCAGGAATTAATATAGATGAAGTGAATCCCAGCCTGAATAGCTCCTAAATTAAAGTACAAAACAGTTTTTAGTTTTATACCAGTAGTTTGTGGCTGAAAGCCTGACCTCCCCATTACCTTTTAGTACCTTGCATTCATCCTGTGATAGCCAAATGATGAATGAAACCAGTCTTCTGAAACAAAAAGGCTCTTTTCCATACAGAATTCAAATGAGTTAAAGAATTGGTACAGTTGTTCAGTTTAATTTAAGAGCAAGACGCAGTCTGGGGTGTAATGCCCTCATACCACAAGGGAATCAAATTTGTATTCAAGTCTCCTTTGCTGGCTTGTTTAAGCATTTATGATAACATCAGTAGCTTGGTAAATGATGTAATGGGAGTTAAATCAGGATGACCAACATAAACATCTGTCAGTCCATGTGAACATTTGATGTACGACCCAAGGGCCCAGCGCGGCAGTCAGCATCTTGGCAAAGAGCCTTTGGACATCGGCGTCACTGGAGGCTGCAGGATCACACACTGAAGGGGATACGTGCCGTCTCCTCTATGGTGTTAGTGAGTAACTGGGTGCGTGGTTTGGCTGGTTCGTATCTGGTGTATCGCTTGGGAGCGTGTCCCCTCTGGTTAGTTGTGCTGGGCAGCACTCACCCTAGCGCTGAGATTCGGGGTGAGGCATCAGCATCACGGTGGTTCCACTCTGAGAAGTCTCAGCTGGTCTTTGTGTGATACATGGGCTTGTGCTGGTCCTCTGAAGAGGAGGAGCGGTTTGCAGAAGTAACTGATATCATTCTGGGTAGCCAGGTAGACTGAGATTCATAGTCTGATTTGTACCCGAAATGTCAGCTTTGGTGTTTTCTGCCCTTAATATCAGAGGAGTCATTCCTTTGGCTCAGATTATTCTGCTTTTATTTTCATTCAAAATTATCTTGTTGTCATGTTCTTGCTTGGATTTGTAATTTTCTGAAAGGAAGCTGCCTTACTTTCATGTTCCTAATTATGAACCTAATTAGGTTCATGTTCCTAATTCTTTTTTTTTTTTTTAATGAGATTCATGTGGGAAGGTGATAGTATCTAGTATAAACAAATGTGTAAGTTATCAAATATGTATGCCCTCCACAGAAATGGACAGAAAGGATCTGAAAAAACAAGCTGCAGGGGAAGCACAGAGCAACGTGAGCTCTGTCTGGCTCAAGAGCTGCATGTTGGATTCAGTCGTTCTTTGGCGGTGAAGTTTTTGGTAGAAGGGCAGCAGGCGTGAGCAGCACCCCGAGGAGCAGCGCAGGAAGGTGGCGAGCTCTGCTTCCCCGGCCCTGGGCACGACCCTCAGCTGAGCATGAAATCCGTGGCCGGCCCCAGGTTTTGCTCAGGGCTGTGGGAAAGGAGGATCCCGTCATCTTTCCCGGCGCAACGCCACTGCTGCGCAACGGCGGCCAAATTTGTGTCCTCCCCACCCTCACCTCTTCTCCCATGGGTGTTTCGGTCTCGCAGTCTGGCGCGGGGGCTCACAGCCACCTGTCCCCATCCACCCTGAGAAAGGTTTTGCTTTAACATGTTGAGCTGTGGGAAAACTGTTCCCATTCCCACTGCATCCTAGCTGTTATAAGCGTGATCATTTTCACAAAAAAAAGGCATATTTGAGTGTTTTACTCCTGTTTAATCACTTCAAGGTGCTGCATGCTTACAATTTACTTCAAAAGAAGTCTTTTGTCACTTGTGAGTAAGTACATGAAGTAGCAAAGCACAGATGTCTTATTTCTGTGATTTTTCAAAAGAGAGCTGGCAGCATCCCTTGTTTTTAATGGTGAATGTCATCTAGACTCTGTTTGCAACAAGAAGAAATAAGTTAGGTATTCCAGAGTTATTAACGATTTTTAGAACTGAAATGCAAGCCTTTCAAGAATGCAAAGTAAGCTCCATTGATTTAAAATAAATTTATAGAAATAAATATAAATACCAGTTAAAATGTTTTCTCTCTTTAAAGCACTACCAACTTAAAAAAAATCATAACTAGCTTGATGTTTTCAAACTAAAAGTGCCAGAACAGCACACAATTATTCTAAATGAGGAGACTGCAGAAAAAAGCCACCCCTCCTCACCCTGGCAGATGTGTGCACATGCACCACACATGCACCATTTGGTTTTTACAAAGTATGCTGTCAAGTGAATACTGCCATGTTCCCTGTTTAATCAGTTTCCTCTTTTATTTGTGTGCTGTTTTATATAAAAGGAAAACTGCTTGTAAAGTCAAGCTTTTTAATAATTCATTCAAAAATGATTAGAGTTCAAGGGGAAAGTTTTTCCTTTAAATGACTAAGCCAAAAGAGAAAAAAGCAGGGGTAGCAGAGGGTGAAAATAATTTCTGCCTACAGTATGCATTGTATATTTAAATTCTGCATTCAGACTTAAAAATTAGGCTTAAATAGAGTGTCAGTAGTTACCATCTGTATTTGGGTCCTCCTCCTATTGGTAAATTTAGTTCATTCTGAATCTCCAAAGATGCTTTCTTATGCAAGAAGATAAGAAAGATGATTTTTGTCTTTATAAGTGCTGTATCTTCCCAGAACAGGGTGAAAAATTCCATTTGGGACTCACGACTGTTTCTGCTTGCCAGCAGTGATTTTAATCCTCTCTTCAGGCCGTGCTCTGCTGAGTGTCCCGGCAGCACACTGTCGTTATTTCCAGCTCGGTGCTGGATGCTCTGCACAGTGCTGGCAGGGGTGGGACCAGGTGGAGCAGGATATCTGCTCTGCCGCCTGGGCGAGCAGCGATGCTGCGCAGCTCCCGCGCAATTGCAGTTTAAACAAGTGAAATGGCGCTGCCCCTTTGGGCAGTGTTGACATCGAGGGGCTGGCAGGGGGATGGCATGAGAGAGCCGGCGGGTGGGCCCAGCGTGGTACCGGCAGCTCCCAGCGCTCAGCGTGGGGCTGGGCTTTGGCCGTTTGTGTGATCGTGCCTGTACCCTGGGAAAGTGCCTGCAGTGGGCTTCTTTCTTCATGTTTTCGCTCCTTTCTCTTGTGCAACAAAACAACTACCAAGGGCCTGGATTCAGCAATGTGTTTAGGTTCGAAACTTCCCTTTGAAACCCCTGTCAACACTTTCCCAACATTCAGCTGAAACAGTGAAATCAACAGGCCTTGAGGTCTCAGAAGCAGGGTTGGGAGCCTGGGCACTGTACTGGCTTCGGTCTCCAGAACTGTCCACGTGGCCCCAGAAAGCCTCTTTCTATTAATGAGAACATGTCCTTCAGCTCCTTTGCTTTCCAGAAGCAGCCTAGCCAGCTGTGAGCTGCATTTCCAGTATTTGCTGGGTTCTAGTTTTGCAAGTGCTACTCAGAACTCACATGGTGGGAAGCAAACACCTTTCCTGCTCCAGGGAGGCTCAGCTGGGGCCATCTGTACTTCCTCTGTGCTAAGCTCGCCTCTCTGTGTGCTAAGCATGTGAACCATCCTTTGGGATGCTGCTGTGCCTTGTGCTTAGCCTCTTGTTCTCCTGAAGCCACTGTTGAATGAGTAGCGTGTCGTCAAAGGCACTCCAGGGTGAGGATGCCACTTGGACTTGACTGAAGCCCAAAAGGTGATAGAGGCACGAAGAGGGACAAAGGTGGCGCTTGTCAAATAGCACTCTGTGGTCAGCAGATCTGAGGGTATATATAGGTCAACACTTGCAGGTATGGTGAGCAACGCCTTGGTTATGGGAATACATCGGTTCATTTCGTAAGCAGGAACATCCTTAACCCAGGCCCCTGGTATCATATGAGCTGGTTCAGGTCTAAGCTGTAGTCCTATCGGCATGGAAAGGAGTTTGTCAAGCCCCAGAAGTGTCACTGGGGCTTATCCACCAAGAGTGAAAGGCTGTTGTTAGTGACAAAGGGATCCTGGACCTGGCGGGGTCCCTGGTTTTCTTACAGGAATGGGCAAGGGACAGCTGGCTGTGGCCTGCAGACAAATAAATAGTTTGATGCTAGGTACGGTACCAGTAGATGGTGCTGAAGAATGGATAGCGCAGTTCCCGGGTTTTGCGAGGACCCATTAAGACTTCTTGTTTGGGGGCATTTTAATAGCTCCCTGCGTGCCGGGCCTTGTTTGGAGGTCGTAACGCCAGCTGGGCGCAACCCGGGCCCGAAGGTCTGAGCCCAGCCGGTTACTGAGCATATCGCAACTTCAGCTTCTGCTGTTGAATTGATGGTGCTTTGTGTTTCAAAATTGTTAGCGCGGCTAGTATAACATTCCTTGTACTAAGCATGCTCTGAAACTGCTTACTCACTGGCAGTAAACAGTATTATTTTAATGGCTTATCGTAACACCCAACAGCTGCTCATTTTCAGAGAAAGGCTAATGTTTATTGGCCTCTTGCTATTGCCTCTGTGCTCTTCTGTCATGTAGTGCTTTTGTCTCAGAAGGTCTCCAGTTCTTGTGGGCATGATCCCAGTCCCAGCAGACTCTCACTTGACCTTGGGACACTTTGAATCGGATCTGAAGCCATCCTTTTTCACCTTGTGTTGTGTCTTACTTGCTACAGGTCAGAAGTGCTAGAGTTCATAGTGGAGTAGATCATTAGTGCAGCGTTTTCCATTTGAGGTGGGAAACCATCTATATGAGAAAAAAATAGAATTTGAAATTGTTTCATGAAAAATAGATTCTACATTTTACAAGTTCAACTATGAGTGATTTTCCATTTTTAGCTTTATATGCTTTTAATGCTGTCTAAATTAGGCCACAGGAAAAGGATGGTCTATCTTCAAAGAAACAATTAGGCTGATTGCGTTCTTCAGATTCGTGGAAAACAGCTGTGGGTGTAGCAGTAGCTCTTAAGCTTTCTTCCATGCTAGCATACAAGATTTGGGTGCAGGCTGGATACTTCTACTGTGTGGGAGTTAAAGGAGAGGGCTGGTAAAACTGGTTGGTGAAATTACCAGCAGAGCTCTAGAACCATGCTGGCAGTTTTAGAGGTGCGCTAATCAGGGGGATTACAGCAGGAAAGGCATCCCACATCCTCCCCATGCGACTGCTGAGCCTCACTGGATTTTCATGGACAGAGACCTCCTTGCACAGATGGATGAATACGTTCTTTTTCACCACTACCTGCCCATGAAGAAAGATTTCTTTAGGTCATAATTATCATTCCTTTGACTGAAATGCAGCCCTACCCTTACTAATGCAACTTATGGGAGGCACATGTTGTGCATTTATTACACATTCACAAACCTTGGTGGGATGTTTTGAAGGCAAGTGGATACATGGTTAACTCCACTGAATTAGGAGAGATCATTGGAGAGGCAAGAGTAGGAAAAGAAAGTAGTATCCTAAAATGTATGAATTGTACTTAGTTGCTCAGTATGTCTTCTTGCTATTTCTTGTGCAATGTACTTTTGAATTAAATTTAGAAAACATGAGACTAATTTTCATGTGTTTGCGTGTCAATTTTTGTACATGAAGACTGAATTTATCTGCAGCAAGAAATGGCATGTTTTCCATGTGAGAATACCACTTTATGTGTCAAAAGGCTTGTTCACGATGGCTTATGTGTACATAGAGAGACAGGCCATGAAATTCACCGGTAATGTGGTTTTATCCAAGCTGGAATGTGTTACCATGGGGAGAGCTTCATGGAAGTCCTTTGGGAAATCCATGGTGATTCTGCCAGCAGAGACTCCACTTTTTGACCTTTAAGGTTTTGTGGTGACCATTCTTCTGATTCGCCAACAGCTTTTCGTACAGCCGATCCAAGACAGTTAGCTTAACATCTGCTGTTCTTATTTGGTACCAACAACCTGCACGTAGGTGGCTAACGTGTCGCACGAGTCCCTAGTTTCACATTTTTGGTGACACAGATTTCCCGGGATTTGTCTACTTGCGTGTTGTTCAGAAACAGGCGTGGAGGAGCAGCTATTCCTGAATGAGTCCATGAACAGGTAGTCTGTTTTTGGAAAGAGGCCATGTTGCTCCTGAGCGGTCTTTAGTGTATTGCGGAGTTGGTTTTGGCTAAAGAGGAACAAAGCACTCTTATTGTAGAGCAAGAGTGTCAACTCATGGAGGAATTCAGAAATAGCTGCTCCTCAGCAATCCCACATAAAGACAAGCTCTATTCTTTCAGTTAGCTCTGTGGTTGTGCTGCAGGGCTTGGGTAGGGGCTAAATGGTATTTTGTTTGGATTGATAGTCAGCTGATACTTTGATTATTTTTTCTGAAGACCTGTCTTCGTAGTTTATGTTACCTAGTGGTTGTCTGAATGGGGACTTCAGAAACATTTAGTTTGGCAGGCAAACTGAACAAGCTTTGTTTAAATAACCAAACAGGTACAGAAGGCTATTTGATGTTTGATATTGTCAACAAATTATGTTGAATATATATTTTCAGCAAAATCTTTGTAAGTTCCCCACTGCTTCCAAGAACAAATTCAGAGATGAAGGTTGGTTTGAGGATATTAAATGCACTGGGGTACAAATGCTCTTGTGTGAGGTGCTGCAGTTTGGTTTGGGCAGGCAGCTATTTACTGGCTATTCATGATACCTAATTCTCATTATGCTTTCCTTCTGGCCAGGCTGTGATACCTTTGCAGACACTGAGGAGGCAGTAGTTTCACAGGACTGCTTGGCCTAACAGAGAGCAGCAGCTGAGCCTACCTAACGCTGCTCCTCCAGCCCCATGCTGCAGCAGATCCCGCAGGATGCATTTCTGCCCAAAAGTATTTGTAGGACTTTTTACAGCAAATGCATATATTTCAGTACAGTTATTTAGTATTGCCCTTTGTCTCTTTGGGTTTGCAAGTTACTGAGGCTTAGGCAGCCTTCTTGTTTATTGTTCCCTCTCTCACTTTCACATGACTTTTTATTGAAGGCCTGAACACTTAGGCAGAGTGTTAGATTCAACATTCTTTTTAAATTAAAATGTACTAGGGTGACCTAATCAGATGCTAGCTGGTTGACCACAGGAATGGGAACCACGATATTCTGTAATCTAGTTTAACATTAATTCACTCTTTGACCTTAGGCAAGCAGCTTAATTTCTACAAAATGGGGATAATAATTCCTTTGAAATGTTGACAGTGAAGTGAACGAATAAGCAAGTTTTACTGTCCGTGGGTCAGGCATTCTCATTTTAGAAGGAACTCCAGAGCTGATGTTCAAGTGACTTAGGAGTCAAGGGATGTAGTACAGTCTTCTGGGTCATCGAGGACTTCATGTGCTTTCAAATACTGACCCCTATATCTCAGCTTACTGTTGTGTGTGATGGTTTTTGGGGGGGATGGGGTAAGGGGTTCATTTCTTGCCTCCAGTGGCCACGCTGTTCACCATCTTAGGCCTCGTGGTGTATAGACACTAGATGGATGGAAATCTTATTTCCCTTTTGGTCGGAAATGTGACACTTACTTAATTCCATGATGTTTTTAGTTTTAAAATAGTATGTCTTTATACTACAGAGTGGTGATATTAATGAACTCAGCTCCATAGGGTTAAGTGCAGCAGTGGCTTCATTTGCTGCTAGTGAGTTTACCTCTTGCGCTTTGCCTGAAATTATCCATGAAGTCCAAAGTGGTCAACTGGCTGTTTAACATCACAGTGACAAAACACCTTGTGACAGCAGAGCAACCTTTCAAGTTTTTCATTTCTCAATTGTGTTTTTTAAACTTTGAAGTGCCATTTATTTTGACACCTGGTATTTTTCAAACCACGTTTTTATTTGGTGGGAATTGCATTAACATGTATTAAAGGCAGAAAAGCCTGAGGAAATGGTTAGAAGTTATTCCCAGAATGTAAATAATTTCCTAAATTTTGAGCTCTAAAAGTCTGATGTGTTTTAAATGGCCTTCCAGAGTGCAAAATGAAACTTGCCATGGCATTTAACCAACAGTTTACAGAGGTGCTAGTTATTCCACTTGGCTATATTTAGGAGTCCAGGAAACAACAAAGACGACAAAAAAAAAAGAAATAGCTAAACTTTCTTGCAAAAAATTAAAGGAACAGTTTCAGCTATAAAACTGATGTCTACAGCAAAAAAAAAACCCCACAGCTGCTAAATGTTACCAAATCATAATAACTGTGACAGAGTTACATCCCAATCTTTCTTTAAGATGTCTTCACCCATGTGAAGGCCTCTTGATTTAAACAGGACTCTGCAGCAGCACGGGAGTTTATTTTAGAGGATCCTGGTAAAACTGGACGGCTAGTGTAAATCAAGGCCTGCTGTTGCATTCCAAAGGGTGAAAAAGTCGCATGTGAGGATGTATTAGACAGGAGCGAGACGTAGGACATGTGAAGAAACCATAGTACAGAGGCTCCACGAAGGCCTGGCAAAGTCTCAGCTGGAGGCTGAGACCAGTTTTGGACAAAAAAGAGGTCACTGATCCGAGAGGGAGTCCAAAGGCCTGCCCCATGGTCTGGGGAACATAGCCCACGGGGAAAATCAGAGCAAACTCCACTCGCTTCATCTGTGAAAGTGCAGAAGGCTAGCAGATGACAGGATAAGTCTTCTGGCAGCCACAGAGCCAGAAGGGGGTAGGACAAGAGCAGGAGTGTCAAAAATGATGTAGGCATCGTTGGTGGACCACCTCTAGCGTAATGAAGCTTGTTCAGATACTTGGTAAAGATGAGGCAATACAATTAACGTAGGTAAACAGACACAGCTTGTCCCTCCTTTGCGGCAAAAGAAGTAGGTAAAGTAACTGGAGCTGATATTTTGCACTCCGCCTTACGAAGTGATGTAACTTTTACCAACCTTTAAAATACTGATCATGAATGAGTCAGTGTTTCTCAAGGGCTTTGGTCAGCTGTTCCAGTTTACTGGTCTGGAATCTCACTTTTATCATCCAGTCTCCCTGAACTTCCCCTCATTTGTTTAAAAGCTGCGTTTACATTCATACTGAGATGCTGTCATAGCATCAAGGTTGGAAATCCACAGTAATAGATGCTACTTAAATACATGGGGAGGCAGAGCACCTGCTTTTGCAGGTCTGTGGTTGAATTGTTTTTATGCTACAGTGCAGTTCATTAGGGCTGTGATTTCTTGTCACGGCACTTTTATAATTGCAAGCGCCCCAGCGTAACGTAGTTTTGTCATGCAAAGGGTGTTTTTGCTACAAGAAAGTGCTCGGGAGCATTCTGATGCAAGCTTCCTTCCTTCGTCCCCACCCTCCCTCAGGATCACCTGAGTTTGTCCTGCGTGATCTTGCGGGTGCAGTTGCATCGCTGCAGGTGCACTGGTCATCCACCCCTCGTGCCGACCCGGCTGCTGCGAAGACGAGAGGGGCAGCAGGTGGGAGGGCACCCAGTGGACACCAGCGCCCAGCACCGAGGCTGCGATGCAGGGCGAGCCTCAGCGTCCTGCGGGGTGCCAAGGGGAGAGCCTGGGAATGGCCACCCCCGAGGCTGGGCTGGCACTTCGCTCTCGGCTTCTCCTCTGAGAGCGGCCCCTCACCGCCAGCGGGTCAGCAGCGGTGGTGAGAGGCACCCCTAATGAGGTCCCTAGCTGCTCGCTGGACCGATGTGGTTGTAGGTTTTAATAACGCGAGGCTATTTTGTTAGCAGCTTTACTTTCCAAGTCTTTTCCCCTTCCAGCACCCCTAGGTACGGCTCTACTGGATCAGTTACCATCTGCTCCAGTGTTTGCATTTAGCCTGCAGGGCCTGTGATCTCAGAAATATTTCCTGTAAATGGAATCTCTCATGCCAGGCCTGTCACACAATAGATATATAATTGGATAAAACCTAAACTGGAAACAACAAACAAGAAGAAGAAAACTACATGTTGTGCCATACGCAGCGCGTGAGGCCCTCCAAAATGGGATACGTTCCTTGTTTATGTCTCAAGCTGCTCTAGTATGTCTCTTTTTATTCCCCTTTTCTGTTCAACAAAATCAAATTAATGTAATAAGTCAATTCCACGGTGCGTTTTTTCCCGCTTAATGTCTGACTGGAGCAGCTTGCGGTGCATTAGCGGAACAGCGCTATCGCTGCAACAAATGCATTTACTGCGTTTTCAGTCTCAACCCCAATTTTGGATACCAGGTGGAGCCCACCTGCAGGTGGCAAATCTTTCCCCTTCTCCATGGGCTGATCTGACAGCAGGCAGGATGATGTGTAGCCTGGGGCAAGGCTGGGCCCGGGGAAAACAGCAGGCGAGCCATAGGGGACCTGTCCCCTGGTCAGCAAGAGCCAGGGTTGACATGGCAAATGATGTGTCACTGAGCCTTGCAATGGAAAAGCAAATGCAGGCTTGTGTAGGATGCTGCCCGCCAGTCACGCCGTGCTGCCCTCTGTGACCTGCCAGCGAGAAGGTGCAAGTGATGGAAAACATCCGATATGATGAATCCACACCTAAACATTAAAAAAAAAATCTGATTAAATAAATCAGAAGTTGATGGCTGTGATTTTCCCCTTGCTCATACTAGGAATTTTCTTCATCATCACTGCAAGAATAAACTACGTGTGTCGTGTCTGTGCTGGTAGTAATGAGCTTACAAATATATTTTCTGTTTTGTTGGAGGGACTGCAAATGCTGTACGCTAGTCATAGCTTCCTAAAGCTGCTCAGAAGTGCACTGCAGAACATCAAAAAAGGAATTGAATTCAGCTTCAGTCAAGATCAGTAATTGGTTTTTATACTTAAAAAAAAAAGAAAAATCCCCAACCAAAAGCTGTTCATCTGTCTCTGGAAGATAAAAAAAAAAAAAGCCCTGAGTTTGGATTTGAGTGTCCTCCCTTAAAGTAGTAACGGTAATCCTAATAAAGGGGCTGATTTGTAAATTTTTCCCAACAGACTATGCCACAACGTTATACTAACTTAGGCTTATTTATGATAAATGTAGTCTAAAGCACCGGATATATAAACCTTGAATCCTTTTTAATTCCAATGTAAAAGGATTACATTTTATCGATGTAGCTTATCTCCTAGCTCTCTGCCTTTTTTCTTGCATCATTTTTTTGAACCTTCAGAACAGGCTTTTTCTCTTTTCTTTTTCTTTCTACCATAGCCAGCAGTTTCTAAATCGAGAATAAAATCCTAGTGCCATTTTTGTTCATGGGATATTTTACTGATTTCCACATCGGCAGCATTTCATCAATAACGGTTACATATAGGCCCATAACTTCACCCTTCCTAAAAGAAAGTGGCCTGATGTATCCTAGCAGCTTCCATTTGCCTTTGACTTGAGCTGTAGGTTTAGTTGTTTGGAAAAAGATCGGGTTTGATATGCCTTAACGAAACAAATAGTGTGAGCCAGAAGCAATCAAAAATACATACCAGTTCATAAAGAGTGAGCCTTCGTTTCTTTGTCTAGAAGATTAACACTTCCTCAGGAGGGCTGTAATAGGATTGATCCTTCCTGGTGGTGCCTCAAAGACACGCGCCCCTGAAGATTTTTACTGCGTAATTTATGGTGTCACTGGAAGCTCTGCTTTTGCTGTCCTCCCCGGCTTCTTTCTGAACTGAATATCGTGTCGCTCCTCCTCCTGATTTTTATCCCGCAAACATTTTCTCTCTTTTGTATACAAATTTTTATCCTTAAAGAAAAAAAATTTAAGTTGCTTAACAATCAGAGATTTTTAAACACAAATTTTGATTTTCCAGGCACTTTGTATGTAGCAAATAATTTGGCTCTCAGTGTTCACCTGCAGTCATCATGCTCTGTCTCCTTTTTCCCGTACTCTCCTTCTGGAAGCTGGTCTCCTCGTGCTGTGTTGGCAGCAGAGCCCGGATGGGTGCCCACGGAGGGCTGCGCATCCCCAGCCACCCTGCCTCTGTACACAGGTATGCAACAGCACGAACTGTTTCTTACAGGGACATGTCCACAAACTGAGATGGCTGCTGTCACAAAACTGCCCGATGATGTGGGTACCGTCCCATGAATTTAGTGGCCAACTCATTTGTCTGGGACCCGATCCCTGCCACCAGAACCGTGTATGCTTTTGTACCTCCAATTGATCTTGGATTAAAAAACAAAGCAATATGATGCTGGCTTGGAGACCTGGGCGCCCTGTCCTGCCTAGCCCCAAATCCCATTCTCAATTATCTTCTTGTTTTCCTGGTACCTGTGGTGCTTCCTGCTCACTGGGGCAGTTCCAGCACGAAGGATGGGGGGCTCTGTCCCCCACCGAGGAGGTCAGCCCCTGTTCTGATGGTTAGGCTGCTTTCCATGCTGGTGAAACTTGAACCCTTCAGACTAAAGGCTGAGAAAGCTACTCCCTGGGTAAGTGCTCACAGCCAGCCTGGAGACGGCAACTGCTGTGCATGCAGAGGAAAGCAAGCAGCTACGTTACGTGGGAGAAGCTGGACCTCTGCATGGGTTAGGCATGCTCTACTGGTTTGGCTTCATGGGTAATAGGTCCCTACCTACCTGGGTAGGTCAGCTTTGAAAAGTAAAACCGGTGACCTGGTAAGTTCCCCTGGCTCCAGAGCAACGCGGTGCCGAGATGGGCCCTCTGGGTCTCACCACGGGCCTCGCAGAGACCTGTTGTGCCTGTGTCGTGCCTCAATGCTGCAACTGACTTTTCCGGATCTGGCCAGAGGTTGGCATGCCCAGAGTCACACAGGGAGCCCGTAGCAGAGCTGGGAGTCAAAGCCAGATACATACAGTCTTCGGCCAGTTGGCTGAATCATAGGACGAAAACCCCTATACGTGCCCTCGGCAGACATCAATAAAATAACCAGAAAGTCCCCAAGTGTCTTGTTCATTTAGTTCTTGTTCTTCTGATGACAAGTTTTGCTCTCACAGTGATTGAAATGAATGGGATTAGACAGGACATACCAGTTATGATCTAATTTTTCACTTAAATTTGCTGTCAACCTCTATAATTCTATTACCAGGATTTCTCATGAGGCATCTTGGTATGTTAGTTAATACATTTAAATCTACTTAAAAAGACTCTCTCTTGGGAGCAAATGGAGCTCTGCTTAACATTCCTTATTAGCTTGCTTAGGGGGAAAAAAACGGTTGTCTTTGCCATATTGGCTTACAAAGGGAGTTGCATTCTTACTCCATGTACTTTAGTAATTTGTAATCTTTCGCTCTAACTAGTTTATTTCCATGTTCTAGCGATTCAGTCGTTTTAGTATCTGCTCTGACTAATAATGCAGTGTAGCAGTGCAATTTCGATGACCACAAATGAGCAAGCAAAAGTTGCAGATTAATTCTGGTAGTTGGACATACCCAAACAGAAATTTCCCGCCTGCGCCGCGCCACTCGCCAAGCCCCCGGATAACCAGGCAGCTCCGCCGAGCCTCTGGGCCCCTCCGTCCCCTTCTGTATGGCGAGCGATTACCAGTAAACATTAAACAAGTGATGGAAAGTACCCTTTGCTGGTACTTCTCACATTACTAAGCAGCACACAAGCCTTCCAGCCCCAGGGTGAATAATCCCAACGTTTCCCAGCATCGCTGCAGGGAGGCAGGACTTGGCACTGGGAGCACGTTGAGGGCTTTCTGCTGGGGCAGGGTGGGACAAGGCTCTCTTTTTTTGACGGTAACCCAAGGAGAAAGGGGTGCTGGGGTTCCTGGAGCGCCCCAAGGCCAGTACGCAAGGCTGCGGCCGATGACATTGCCCAGGTATGACTGCGTGTGCAGCTATTGCCCGTGTGACGGAGAGGGAACGGATGGCGTGTTGTTGACTTCTCCAGTATCGAGGTTGTGCTCCTGGCTTATTGCAATCCCGTAAATTAAGCCTTTGCTTGCTATAAATTAACCACTATATTAAGTGCAAAGCCCAGATATAAAAGGACATAAATACTTGCATTTGAAAGCTGTATCGTCATCTGTAGATGTTTAAGTGGGGATTTTATTCTTTAGATTAGGAATACCACTTATCTCATCCTTCTGGTTATTTTCACTACCCTTCTAACTTGGAGATAAATATTCCTTAATGGTTTTTTTATGTGTTTTATTTCTTTTTCCATGATGATCAGATCAGTTCTGACTGAAAATGAAGCCAATTATCAAGAACAATAAATAAAAAAGAAGTGCACATTGCTCCTCCCGCGCTGGAAGAAAGAACAGTAAGTTGAGACAAAACAAATTTAGTTGCCAAGTCTAAGTACCAAAGGCAGCAAGGAGATCTCAGGCCCCATCCTAATTAAAGAGATCTAAACACAATGAAAACATATTGTACTGATGTCATATGTTAAAATATTTATAATTGCACAAAAGGAATTACAGCCTATTGAAACCATTTACAGAGCTCACCATTTCCGTGAGCTAAAGAGAGGAGTGACTGGAAAAGGCTGGTTTTGCTCAGACCTAAGCCCCGTGAAAGTTTTGCCATTCAAGCTTCTCCTGTGAGGCCCGATGCCACCTTTCTGCTTCCTTCTCCTTGTCACCTGCTAGATAGAGGAGAGCACTGTGCCGTTGCATCAGAGGACAGGAGATGGTATCTGCCCAGAACGGCTCCTTCCCCCGGGCACCACGCTGCGATCGGCTCCGCTGGAGTCATTTCAGCTGTCAGGAAGCTGTGTGCAACGTGAGGGCCCTTCGTGTCCATTCCCGGGGTGGCACGGGAGAGCCAGGCGGGCGGTGGCCTCAGGTAGGCTTGCCAGGCTGAAGGTGCAGTTAGGCAGCAAGAAATGCTCTTGCCAGCCTGCTGTGGTGAAACGGGGGAAAACGAGTGTGTTGGAAATTGCAGTCCAGCAAAAAAAAAGAGAGGAAATAGGAGGATCCACAGCCATATGTTTGGAGGTGTTGAAAATGCTGGCAAGTCAGCCTGAACCGATTTTCCAAAGCTGCACATACCAGCGGGCAGGTGGACAGCGGGCAGGAGTGTCTCGTAATGCTCAGTTGCTGCCTAAACCTGACTTTACCTGCGTACGCTTGGTAAACAAGATCCCCAGTATATGTTCCCACAGAAGCCTATTGCTGATGTGCTCACTTAAATACTTTTTGTAGTATATAAATAGGTTTTTGGCTGGACATCATGTACTCATTGGAGTAGGAAACTTCTCAAATGTGGCTTGATTTAATATCTTCCTTGTACATGTTTATATTTCTTGATATTGATTTTCATGTTTTTCTTCCTCAAATGCTGGTGAGATCCTTTTGTAAGTAAATAAAACTAATACAAACAACTTTCTAAGTTTCTCTAGTATTAAGGAGCTCTGGCAACGTGCGAACGTGTTGAGGTTTCTTGTTAGCGTTTATAGAAGAGCAATTATTAACTACTTATTTTATTAGGAATTTAATCACCGGAAAGGTGATTGGAATATTTAATGGAATATCTAATAATAACGAATATCTAACAAAATATCTAATGTGTCATTTTAGGGAAATAAGATTAGCTAATTAATGCCTGTGTACAATATTTAATGTGAAATGACAAATCAATTTGTAAGTCATACAGCAGAGGAAAAATGGGATTATGTCTCTGAAATTATTGATAAGCCAAGAAATGCTATTCTGTTTCTGCACAGCTTTGCTAGACCTGGAAAAATTGACACTTTTTGTCAGAAAAACATTGATAGCTCTGCAGGAGTTCAGGAGAGAACAAAAAATGTTAGTTGAGGTAAGCTAAAAAGCCATTTATGATGAAAGATGTGTGCTGTTTTTCCAAGTGTCTGTGGGCCACAGTGGAGGGGTGCAGACAACCCGCCACTCATCCCACTTACCCACCAACAACAGCTTGGAGGTTGAGCCAGTTCCCATCCAAAAACTATGTAAATGCAAGCGTGAGGTTGCTGCCAAGTTTGCTGAGAACCTGCAGGCAGTGAGAACTCCAGCACCAGCTGGAGTCTGGTGCCACGCTCACGTGGAAGGAAGAAATTCTTTACTACAAGGGTGGTGAGGCACTGGAACAGGTTGCCCAGAGAAGCTGTGGATGCCCCATCCCTGGAGGTGTTCAACATCAGGATGGATGGGGCCCTGGGCAACCTGATCTAGTGGGAGGTGTCCCTGCCTATGGCACGGGGGTTGGAACTGGATGGGCTTTAAGGTCCCTTCCAACCCAAACCATTCCATGGTTCTGTGATTCTACACGGTTCTCCAGTAGTGTGGAGGCAGCCCAGCTCATGGGTGCCCTGAGCCACTGAGTCTGGGAGGCATGACCTGCGTCATGAGGGCTGACGCCAAGGGCTTGACAGGGGCAGAACACCATTGAAGAAGCCAAGGAGATCTTTCTGCTGGAGGTTAAGAGCTTTTAGGATTTGCAGTTGTCTCCTGCCAAATATTTGCAAATGTGAACCCAGATTACTCTCCTAAATCCAGGCAAAAGTGATACCCAAGTGAAAAACCTTCAGAGACAGGAGAGGGATGGATGATTGCTTTAAGCCTGTGGAGGTACCTTCTCCACACCTCGGGCCACTGGTTCACAGCCTGTGGCACCTACAAGGTAATGTCAGCCAAGTCTGTGCCAAGTAGTATATGGGCCTCTTATTGTCAGAAGCGGCCACCAAAAATGCGGTACCTGCTGGTTTTTGTCTTTTTCTCTTGATATATCTAGCAGCAATGACACACAGCCAGAACCCTGCAATGGTTCAAGTTTTTCAGCAGTTTCCATCCCCCGTTTTCTAGCCGTGCTCCTGACAGGGTCATGCTGGCGTTTGTTTCCCAAGAGGGCAGCACATGGGCAGTGGGCATCCCTGTGCTGAGCAGCACCGCAGTTCCTCAGCTTGCCTAGTGAAGCCCTTGTGCTGCTAATGTCTCCCACTCCGCTGTGTGTTTACTCCTACAACAACTCAATTAGTTGGATGGAAATTAGATGTCAAAATGCCCCAGGCTTCAGTGACTTGCCCAACTTCACTCAAAAATCTTTGGCAGGGTACTGGCTCCTGAAACCTGCATGCCCTCTAGCAATTGGCTGTGTCATCTCTACCTCCAGAGACAGTTAGGGTGAGTGAAAGTCAGAGCCATTCAAAGGACAGTTAAAAAAATTGCTTGTTTATTTAACTTCCTAACAATTTAATCAACATCCCATTATTCTTGGGAAGTTTAGATACAGCTCTACTTTTTTTTTTTTTTTCTGCTTTTTCTTAATTCAGCTTGACATGTGCACTCCTGGGGTCAGTCCTTTTACACAAAGCATCAGTCTTGGCAAGATAAATGTATTCTAACAGAGAAGAAACATATTTATATGATTTGTTTAATATAGTATGGACATATTTCTACAATTCAATGCTTAGCTATTGAGGCTTACTATGAACATAATTTGACTACAGGGAAAAAAATCCCCCACTTCTCTTCAAATACTGCGCATGAGGCCTGCCTGGCTGACAGATTACAGGGCAGGTTTTAAAGTGGACATGAAAAGAATGCCAAATTCAGCTTTCCTGGCAATAACTGCCGTAGAAAGAAACCGGATTAGAGCAGCTGGAATAAGAAGTCAAGCGCTAGAAGAAAAATGCTAATTACCAGTTTCTCTAATCAGGCAGAATGAATGTTTTATGACATTTTAATATGATGCTTTTAGCCTTTCCCACTTTGTCAGTGCCAGCATCCTCTGAGCAGCTCAGGGATGCTGTAATTATGTGCTCTAACCGTTCAGCGGCATTGTGCCTTGCCTGACTGGTTCAAGCCGAGCAGGAGCCCTGATATTCCAACTCAGTGTTGTGTGCACCACCGCTCTTTGGGAGGCAGAAGTGAGAATGCCAAAGTGGGAACCCCTAGCACTTACTGTAAGCTTTTGGAAAGGCCTGGGATCTGGAGAAGAGCTCTGCGCCTGGGGTATCTCAATGTGGTAAGGTATCTGAATGCAGGTTCTCGATAAAGCTGGTTAAAAATACATGGGCTACTCGCAATGCCTGGACTCAAATTTAGACCTCTGCAAAATTTAGGAACATTGGGATCTCAGGTGTGGGCCCAACCCTGCCCTTCAGTTGAGATGAAAACCTTTTACATATTTCTTAAATCTAATTTGCCTGCCATCAGCTCCTAACCAGTTTCATTTCTGAGAGGATTGATGGTAGATTTATATCTGAAAGGGGACACTCATCTGCCCTTTCCTTTTTTTAAGGCTTAAAATTTCCCTAGAGGTCAACGTTGATTCTCTATTGATGCCTAATTTAGATGGTCAAATTGGCTTATTTTCAGGCTGACTAGGGTGCACTACTATTGACATTAAATCTGCAGTTTAATTTCACTTTTAATCTGTTTCTGCATCAGAGAAAATCATTATTTCTTGGTAATGTGCTGTAAGAAGAAAAGACTGCTGTTCCCATTTCAGCTTGTCACCTCAAAAGTGTACTGCATTTCCATGAAGTTACTTTTTTCCAATATTTATTCGGTTTTACGATTATTAAATAGTGTGGGAAAGTAAGGGGAAAATGCTCTTGTGTCAGAAGGATGGTGCAGACCGTACACAGCCCTGTTTTCCACCCTACCCCCCATCAGAGGGGCCGGGACGTGAAACAGCTGGTGCGTCTCTCCAGAGACTAATGTGCTGTCTCCAGCTCCATTTTGTGTTCGTAAGCCTCAGGCATTATTCTGTAAGTGCACTCCAGGAATTAAATTAATTCACAAGCTGGGGAGTAGGCTGTTTCTCCCTGCTCACAGGGCTTGGATAGGACTGCTACTGTACGGCCAAGGCAACGGGATGGCAGCGCGCAAGCGCATTGTCTTCGAGAGCGGCTGGCACCTGCTCGCAGGGCAGCGTGCAGCTGGCACCACCACGTCCCCGCGTCATGGTGGATCCCAGTGGTCCGTGCTGGGGTTATCAGGAGATGGTTCGGCTTTATCCCAGCCATGGACATGTTTCTTGATACACCAGTTTGCTTCTTCTAAGTCTTGTCCATCCATACTTAAAATCGTTTTAAACTGCCTCCCATGAAAATGACTGCTGCGGGGACTGTACCAAGCTTTCCTGCACTGAAAACGTGGCCAGTGCCGGTCTCCAGGTCAGTTCAAGCTGCAACCCCAAATATGCACTAGCTGGCCTTAACTGGCTAGTGTCAGCAATCAAGAATAGACTGTGTTTTTCATGTTTTATGCCCGTGTCAGTAACAGCCATGCCTGTTGTCATCACTGCAGTAGCTCAGTGGTTCGTCCTTTCGCCACCAACCTTTCCAGCCGGGCATCTTTAAGAAACCGCCCTCTGCCCCGGTCCCCTCTCCCCGGGGACGTGCTTCGTGTGCTGCTACAGTGCCTCAGCCCCCACAGCCCTGGCATCATCCTCAGCCTCCCCCATGAGGTTCCTCAATGCACACACTCAGTGCCCACCCTCGTTAGCGCTGACATAAACCAGAGCTTCCCTCGTACCTTCAGCCAGAGCGGATCAACCCACTCTGGTCATGAAAGCCTCGCGGAAGGGCTGCGCGCAGGCATCATTTAAAGTAGGGACAGATCTCGCATCATGCTGTAGCAACTAGTAAAACTTGAGCAAAATATATTAAAATGTGGTTTTGACACCGTTGAGACCTTACGTTTCTACGTGCCGGGTACCTGTAATCCCACGGACATCGGTCGGCAGACTCAGCCCCGGTCGGGGCTGTCCTCCTATTGCTTTCGATGACACAGCCTGCTGAGCAGCTTATGAAATAAACGGAGCCCGGCACATCCGAAGTTTATTGCGATGTTTCTGCATTTGTTGCTAGGGAACTGCACTGTACCTTGCGTTACGCCTGTTGGAGTGAAACGGGGCTCACTGACCGGTTGTGTGTTATAAACAAAAGCTGTGCACCTACATGGGCAGAAAGGGAGAGCCTTCCTGCAGCACCAGCCCACTGTTCATATGGTTTTTGGAAAGCCAGCAATCAAATGGCAACAGCCCAGCTAGAAGAGCAGGAGTTGGGGGCAATGTTTAAACAACATCAAAGCATAATTCATGCTGAATGTCACGGTGCAGGAATGCTGAAGGCTGTTTGATCTTCATCACTGCGTACCTAAAGGTGAAGGGCTTTTTTTGTAGTTTCTTAAATCCCCAGAGACAAGGTAACGATAACAATGAGCGAGCAGATGTGCGGGAGTAAATGCAGCTGTAACTGAATCCAGACGCTCTTCTGTATGTAGGGACATGAAGGGAATGTTCCAATAAAATTCACGTAATAAAAATCTGAGCCCTTTTTTTTTTTTTTTGGTTAAACTTGGATTCACATGTGTAGCATTCCTGTGGACTTTGATGTGGATTGACATTAGCACCGTACAAAACTGGACCAGGAGAAAGATTTTTAACAGGCTTGGGGTACTGGAAGGTAAATCTATGGAGACCTGCAAATTTAAATAAAAAAACACTTGTCCAATTAAAACTTTGAGCAAACCAGATATTTCAGTGATGCAATCACCCTCGTCATATGAGCTAGCTGCTCTAGCAACGAGTTTCTCAGGCTTTGTGAAACCTGTGTCCGTGCCACCCTGCCAGGCGGCAGGGGCAGCAGTGCAGGAGCACGAGCTGTCATCTGCCCCGAACCCAGGGAGCAGAGCTGCTGCCGGTGGCTAATGGAGGTGGAAGTGCCCTGCCGAAGGTAGACGCACCCTGCTCGCAGCTACCCCCTGCTCTCTCTCCTCTGCTCTGAAAAAGAAGTTCTGCAACGTTGCCACTGCCCTCACCTTCCTCTGGGCTCCGCAGTTCCTGACCAGCCAGGCGAGCAGCTCCCTTCTAGGAGCATGGAAAGAGTGGAGCAGCAGTGTAAGCCATCCACTTCTCTATGTTTTCCTGTAGTTCAGTCATCAGCTCTGCGCTGAATTCATTTTTTTACCAAATTGCACAGTAGTGCATTTTGTTCTTGCCCCGTGCATGCTTCCGAGTGCAGGCAGTACCAGACATTTCAACGCGGCCAAAAGTGCCTTCCATCTGCCTTACAGCAGCTGAAATCCTCTTTGTATACAAAAACAATTTCAGTGAATGCAGACCAACTGCCCCACATCTCTCTCTGCCAGGACGCAGGGGGAGCACCACAGCATCGTGCCGGCGGGACATCTGCAGAGCTCTGCTTGTTCCTCCGCGTTGCGTCCAGCCCCATTCCCCCTGCTCCCACCTCCCTCCTGTGAAGGATGGCAGCCATTCGCCCCAAATCCTTGCTGGCTGTTTCTAATCAGCCCGGGTCGGTCATTAGTTGTGAAGTGCTGTCAGGGTGCGGGCTCGTTAGGGCGATGGTGATCACACATTGCCCAGGATGGGCAGCATCGGCTGAGAAGGCAGAGGTTTGTGTACTTGCCGAGATGCTCGGTACCCATATAAGGCTCTTCTGTGAGCCCGTCTCTGACATGAGACTGTTTAATTAGTCCAAACTCCATCAAGCGTTGGTTTGTATAACAGTTTACCACAGAAGCGTTTGGTGATTTGTACTTGAAAAAGTGATAAGCTGTCTGAAACACGGGCCTTGTCTTTCTGTAGGTTTTCCAAGGGAGGTGTGTGTATTTCCACTCTGTATAGACGTTTACTAGTTATTACGCGGGGGATACAAGGAGCTGAGAGAAGTACGGTTGTTCTTGGCTAGTTTGCAGTTGTTTGACCTTCTAACCATTTAAATATGTAATTGTTACACTGCTTGCACTGCCTGCCTGCCTGGCACGTCCCCCTCAAGCACCCCTGGTGCGTTGCAGCTGAGGGTGTTCTCAAACTCGGTGCTCAGGGTTGCTCTGGAAGTTTTGCCTTCTCTGCTCGTTGGCCAGACTAGGACATCCAGGTTTCCTCTTGTGTGTTTTGATTGTGGGCTTTTAGGAAATTTGGACTTGTTTATTTTAGTGTGTGTGCAGCCTGAACATGCCATTGAAAACTTGCTCGGTGTGTTTGGTAGCAACGCAGACACTTCGCTAGGCGGACAACGCCAGATCTTATCCGGCTGGGGCTGGCACATGTCCACAGATGGGCTGCGTTTCCCCTGCGCGTGGCACACAAAAGCTCCAATTCAGTGGCCTCCTGAGACACGTACGCAGCATTTGTGCATGTCAGTAGAGACAGAAACTGGGAACAGCCCAAATCCCGTGGTTACATGCCCAGCCGACAAGGGGTTAAGTTGTTTTACATGCAGTTTGCGCAGATGGAAATGAGGATGGAAGTGGTACCAGCATGCCAGGGAGGAATCACTAGGCCAAGTTTGTTTATGCCTTGTTTCTTTTATGTCGCCAACGTTAGCGTGGCTACAGCTTTGCACAGGTGGCAAATGGAGACGAGATGTTAGGACTTGCTTTTTCACGCCGAGGGTTGAGTTTCAAAACCCTCCCCACCACCTAGAGCTCCCTCTAAGGTCTGGATTACCTTGTCTGGTTTATTGCTGAATACCCCAGGGAAACAAGGTAACCCTGTCTCCATCAACATCCCAGGGCAGGGACATCACCTCCGTTGAGTGCTGGCAGCAAAGCTACAGTTCCTGCTCCTCTTGTGGGTATATGGGGAGGCAGAGGGACACAGGAGGTCTTCTAAAGGACCTCCAGGAAACAGCTGCCAACATTGATGGCCAGTGTCCTGCCAGAGGGGACAGTGCTGGCGGGGCACAGGAGTGTGGGCCACCCCACTGGTGCACCCCATGAGCACCCCGTGCCACCAGGGTGGCCCCATGGGGTGCCACCACCATAGCTTGATCAGTGCAGAAAAAACAGAGGATGTATGAAGATCAGCTGTAGATGTTCTTGTGCTCTCCGTGTGTCATACCAAAAAAAAAGGAAGTGTGTTTTTAAAGTGAAACAAAAGGGGAAGATTGGGCTGTTGAAATCTAATCTGTGCAGAAATTATTTAGTAGTCGTGATATTGTTCATTATGGTTTTATAGCTATAGTGAATAATGAAGGGTGACAGGAAAGCATCATGAGTGCATCAGGATGTCCTTGCTAACTGACCTTTCTCTGCCTGAGACAGAAAGAAGCTAAATGCTGAGGGTGAGAGGAGGAGGAGGGGGAGGAAAAGGAAAATGGGGAAAAAGCAGAAAGTAAATGGAAGAATAGGCATGAGATAAAGAAACTGCGAAAGAGACGAGATCAGTACGATGGTCTGTACTAACAAAAGTTTAGCAGTGTTTCCACAACGCTGTGTTTTAGCAATGCAAAGCCAGAAGGTTTAGTTTTTTTGGTTTAGTGTTTGTAGCCACAAAAATGTGTATTATTTCCTCCTTACCCACAGTGTACTCAGAGTCATCCATCCAATACAGAAGTTAATCCCAAATAATCTTGTCACCCAGAATAGAGAAAGTGCCTCCAATTTTACTAGCGTTTATTTGCTTTTTACTTCCATACATACCTTAATAGAACTTGCATTATAATATTTTGGAATTTTTGGCCCTCTTCTTGCTGTCTTCTTAGATAAATAACTTCTTTAGCAGAGAAGTTATGTTCTGTATCCCCATTCTTTTTTTCTAACTGTCAGGGTACAGTTCACAAGCCTGGTGCTGGCATGGACATGCTCAGAAGGAATTAGTTCATCATAAGATAAAACAGTTCCTTTCTATGTTATATCATCTCTTCCCTTTATTTCAGCGCTTAAGTAGAGGAAGATTCCTCTACTCAGTATTTTTGTCAGCTGTTTGTATAGAGAAGGTATTGTAAGGTTAGAGGTCAGTTGGAAAAAGTACAGCTATATTCAACCTCTCCCATAACCACTGCTCTGCCCTTACACGTGTGGAGGTGGTTATTCCATTAATATTATCAGCAATGCAATAATTTGCTGCTGTTATCATTTAGGTTGTCCATCTAGCTCAACAGAAGCAGTTCCCAATACTTTGATCTTTTTTCTGCTGGTATGCTGGTAGGCTCAAGAGTAGTAGCGTCGCATCAGCTCACATTCATGAGGTTTTCTTTGCAACTGAGCAATCTAAGAGCTGACTGCTCAAAGCAGGGAAACTACAGGGGACTGGACAAGAAGGCCTATAAACTCTGCATATCCACTAAGTCCATTTCTGCTCAGAGGTTTTAAAAAAAATTTTAGACAAACAGATTGAAGGAAAAAAGTCACTGCTGTTCTTTCTGCTTACGAAATCAAAGAATGAATGGTGCAGTAGTGGGAGTGTGCTAGTAGCTGCAGCTTCTTGGGAAGAAGGTCATCACTTACCAGCTGTGAACCCTAAGACCCTGAAGTTTTCTATGGCAAAGCAGTCGCATATGGTGCAAAATGCCCATGCTTTCAGTTTTAGTCACTGTGTCTTTTCATCATGTAGGCTTTAAAATGCTTGAAGAAAAATCCCCAAGCTATACAGAACCTCCCTAAAACCTGTTGGTAGCAGTTTGGCATTAAACAGGGAGAAGTTTTTACCCTGGGGATTACCCATAAGAGTGAAATCAGTCATGAAATTGAGACTCATCAGTTTGAATTTGAAGCAGTCTATCTGTTGACTTGCTGTTGTAAGTGCCTTTGGTATCTCCAAGGCGCTTGTCACTGTGGGATCAGAGACACATTTTGTCTGTAATTCTGCTCAGATGGGCCTCTTGGGTTTCAGAGCCTTTTCTGGCTGCCATTTACGTTGGCAGTATTGCCACGTCTTACAGGACCGAGTCTCACTCTGACTGATTTTCTTAAGGTCTCCGCTCCTGGAGCTGGTTGCAGAGAAGTTTCTTGGTTGCAGAGAAGTTCTCTGAAAGCTCATCTCCCTGTGCAACCTTAAAGGGTCAAAAATGGAGGCTGCATAAACCCCCCAGAATTACATTTTTTCCGAAGCCTAACTTGTTATTTTTAAGCTGATGGCTTGGAATGGGTTTGGCTTTAAAATGGGAATTCGCTAGGGAGTTTTCCAGAGAGGGGAAACTCTCTGTCATCTCTGTCATCCAAAAGCAATTAATTCCTACCGCTACATCTGTACTGAGCTCTGCTGTCTTCTTTGGGACTGGACACCAAGAGAATGTGAGCAACAGGCACAGGTTTAAGTGGACAGCAGAGGTTTGTGTCCAGCTGTAGCATCAAGGTGTAGTTGACCCAGAAGCTCTCCTGCATTGTTTCAGGCAAAACTAGGTCTCATGACAGCACACATTCAAGGACGAACCCATCTAGCAGATTACTGCAGAGAAAATACAAATGTAAATTCAGCCCCTTATTAAAAAATCAAAGATGAAACATATGTAAAGAAAAAAAAAAAAAACCAAGAACTACAGAAGAAGGCAAGCTTGCTGTGAAGTCTGATGATGTGTTTGTTTTCCCTTCCTCACCATCTGAGGAAGGTGACTGAGAGATTTCATTTCAGTTGTGTAGTGTGCCTGGCAAAGTAAGGTTTTCTGCAGCATATTCTGTTGAAATGTAGTGTCTTTTTGTTTGTTTTCTATCAGGAGAGATTTTTGAAGTTATGAAAATTAAGAGCTCGATATTTTGTAATTGCATTCAAAGAATAAAAGATAAGACACTATGTTATTAGCCCTAGATAGATTCACTATAGCATTAACATTTATTAACTATTTAGTAGCTAGAGATGATTGTGCTTCTCTGCATGGGATGGATTTGAGGTATCTAAAAATTAGGTATCCAGCGGACAGACATTTTCAGAAGGTGATTCATCTTGTCCTAAAATAGGTAGGTTGAAGCTAGATGATTCATCCAGGGAAGAAATCTATGTGATCAGTTTAGTGTAGACTTGTAGTTTTAAGACAGCTCAGGCTAGGTAAAATGAATCCCGCCCTACATTTCTTGACTTTTCTGAGTGGCCTAATAGTCAGAGCAGAGAGCTGGCAATGACAAGTCAGCCAGCAATCATGCTTTGTAACTGACATGGTGATATTTTTTCCCACCTGCAAAATGGGCCCAATGCTATTTACATGCCTAGCAGATGACGGATGAGTGACAGAATTCACAAGCATTAAAAAAAATATCCTCGGGTGAAATAGATGATGTATGAAACCAAGAAGGATTACCATGACCCTGAAGACTACCCATCTATCTAAAGGCAATAAAAATTATAATGATGGCATTTTTTCTCCTGTAAGGCTGTAAGATTTTCCTATTTCTCATTCTGCTGCAATATTTAAGAACAATTAAAGCCATTCTGGCTAAGGGTGATATAATACATATATTCAGAAGTAAGCTTTCAGTTTAATTTTTCCAGCTGGTGGGCCTGTTAGCCCATTTATTTGACTAATCTTCACACGTTGACTGAAATAGGTAATTGCTCTGTTCCTCCTGAGACTTCACTTCCATTTTTTTCAGGCATGAAAGATATTAGGCTGTGTATATTTTAATTCAAATTCACTGTAGGATAGATTTATGTCCTTAAATACTATGCAGATCTAGCTATAATTCATTTTATATAGAACTGGAAAATGGATTAAAATGAGAGTGCTAGACACGAAAATCCAGAGTCTTATCTGATGAGACAGGAGTCCTTTAATCCTCACTTCTGGAAGTGAGAGCAGTATCTCCCTTCATTTCATGATGATTTCACATTTTTATCTTAATGGGAATTCAGGGTTGATTTGTTTGTATGTTCTTAATATGTTAAAGGAGCACCAAAATTTAATATGGGATCGTGGCGTAGATACTCAAGGGGTCTAAACCAGTATAGTGCTGTTGAACATGGTGAAGTTGTATCAGTACACGCACGTCCAGAAGTTGGCCTTGCAGAGTCACTTGTGCAGACTTTCCTTGTCCATTACCTCAAAATGAGCAGGCACAGATTATGTTTAACACTCAAAGGCCGTGGGCTTACTATATTCAGAGCTGGACCTGTGCCAGTGAAACATTGCTAGAGGAAAGAAGCAGTGAGAGTTTTAAGGTCCAATAGCTCATAAATCACCCAGGATAGAAACACATGCCGTATCCCACGGGAACACTGAGATTATACTGTTGCAACAGTATCCAAACAATGTTCTAGCTCTATAATATCTAAGGGTACTAAACTTACATAAATAAAGGTCTTTATCTATGTACATATAGATAATATTTGTCATCTTAATTCAAATTTCAACATGCTTTTGCTGTCCATTATGTCAGGAACTATTAGATACAACAGCCTATTCTTCATACAGTCCAAAAACATAGTGTTTATATGGTTCAAAGCAACAATTGCTTAGTCCAATGAACTTTTAGCTAGTGGGATGCTAAAATCATTTTGGATTTTTACAGCAGACAGGAGATGGGAAGATAGGACTCAAGGTGTTATTTAGTATCAAACATGACTGAAGGACATGCTTTCTGAGATAAAACTGCTGCTTCTAGGATCAGTTAGGTTTCCTGAAATAAAGTCGAAGGAAGGGAGTGATGTGGAAGGAATTTCTGAATCAATATGCAGACCTTTTCCTAGCTTTATTTGGTTTTCACCAGCTGTTCTTAGACTCCTAGTATTGTATTTTTCAGGCCCTAACAAAAGAGAATGACATTTTCAGGTAAGAGGAAATCTTTATGCCCAGCTATTGCACAGTGTGTATGTATAGATATGTGTGTGTGTGTAGGTGTGTTTATTTCACCTACAGCAAGTTTAATGTCTTCTCAGTTTTTTGACAAACTGCAAAACCCATGAATTCTTTCTCAGTTTATTCTGGTGGGGCATAGTTTTCTGAGTAATAAAATAATGTTGCACTTAGATTAAGTTCTTTGTTACAGAGTATTTATCTTGAACTTTGGAAATGATTGAACTAAACCCAAGTCTTTGTGGTACCTTTAAGTATGTGGGTGTTGCTCAGAAACCTATTTCTTACTATTGTCGCTTAGGTATTTTGTTGTATTATTAACAAAAATACAAACCAGAAGGATGGTGTGTCTTCGACTATTAGTTTTCTTTCAAATGTTCTCTAAAATGTACTTTAAAATTGCTTTTGTGTTTTGTAGCTTTTTGAGGCATTTGCTTACAGTTTTCTTATGTATTTGCAGCTGCAGAAACCCCATTTTGTCCTCTTGTTGCTTGGGAGAACATTCCAATATGTCAGCATCTGTGAAAAGCATGAAATACTTGGCTGTGGCCTGGAACCCATTGATTTCATAGATATCTTGTCCTCTGAATATTTTTCCCATAAACATTAAGTTGCATCACACTTTCTGTTTTTTAGCTGCTTCTACATCCCCCTCTCCTCCCACCCAAACACTTGCAACTGGGGAAAGGAAAGCAAAAAATAATTAAACCCCCTTCTCCCACATACGCTTTGTTTTGGTTACAGAGTTTGATTGGAGTATTTTCTTAAAAGATTAAGGCCACTATTAGCATTGATAATGAGTGGATAGAACTGATCAGAGAAATCATGAACTACATCTTTTCCAATGCACTTAATTGTATAGGTTGTCTTAATCCTGTACCCCTCCGAGGTAAGACTTTAGAACTTAATACCAAGAGAAATCATAATCCACAATTTAATATGGCTATTATCTGGTTTTGTCTGTCTGTGAAGAAGATTAAATTCCAGATGGTAGAAGTTATAATCCAAGCCTGTTATGATCACCAAAATGAACCAAATAACCAAATGGAAAATAATCTCACCAGAATTATTTGTTCAGGAGCTTTTCTGCTGTAGCCAGCACAAGAAATGCAAAATATCAGAATTATATTGGAAATACTTTAGACCATGATGCCCCCTGAAGTGTCCCCAGTGAACAAAGGAGAGCTGCTGTCAGACAACATACTGCAATGTGATCGTAGGATCATAGAATCACAGAATATCCTGAGTTGGAAGGGACCCACAAGGATCACGGAGTCCAACTCCTGGTTCCACATAGGACCACCCAAAAATCAGACCCTATGTCTGAGAGCGTTGTCCAAACGCTTCTTGAACTCCAGCAGGTGCAGTGCTGTGACCACTGCCCTGGGGAGCCTGTTCCAGTGCCCGACCACCCTCTCGGTGAAGAACCTTTTCCTAACACCCAGCCCGAACCTCCCCTGTCACAGCTCCATGCCGTTCCCTCGGGTCCTGTCGCTGTCACCAGAGAGCAGAGATCAGCCCTGCCCCTCCGCTCCCCTCGTGAGGAAGCTGCAGGCCGCCATGAGGCCTCCTGTCAGTCTCTTCTTCTCTGGGCTGAACAAACCAAGTGACCTCAGCTGCTCCTCATATGTCTTCCCCTCTAGACCCTTCACCATCTTTGTAGCCCTCCTTTGGACACTCTCTAATAGTTTTATGTCCTTCTTATGTTGTGGCACCCAAACCTGTACCCAGCACTTGAGGTGAGGCCGCACTAGCGCAGAGCAGAGCGGGACAATCCCTTCCCTCGCCCGGCCAGCAGTGCCGTGCCTGATGCACCCAGGACATGGCTGGCCCTCCTGGCTGCCAGGGCACGCTGCTGGCTCATGTGCAACTTGCCATTAACCAGAGCCCCCAGACCCCTTTCTGCGGGTTCTGCTCTCTGGCCTCTTGTCCCCCAGTCTGTACGTACAGCCAGGGGTGCCCCTTCCCAGGTACAGGATCCAGCACTTACTCTTGTTAAACTTCATGGGGTTGGTGATTGCCACAGAATGTGATTACCACATTCTGTGAAGCAGTCAAATTTGCCAGAGGTTTGTTTAACCCCTCATTTGAAAGTGGAGATGGGAATTTCTTCCCTCACTGAGGACTGAATGTGCTTTTCCTAACATACCTGGGAAGCCAGTCTTAGCACACAGCTCCGTCTTACACAAAAACAACTCTCCAGGAAACAAACTTTCACATCCAGGAGCCATATGAGGCGAGGATACAGATGCATCTGATTCCTGGGCTGTGACTGCAACTCGGTTTAGGGTGCTGAGGGGTGGGCATGTGGAGTGTAAACCCCTAAACTACAGCTGTATCTTGAAAGAAGCTCCTGCTTGGACAATGGTCCAAGCAAGCTAACTCTAAGTTGCTGATCATTGATACGGGGCTAGCAGAAAGGGTGAAGGCTGGCACACTGCCTTTTATATTTAGATGTGAGATGTATTTACACGGTTTCATTTCCAACATCTGATAATGCCTTTTGATAATTTGATAATTTGTCCAGATCTCTCTGCAAGGCCCCTTTCCTAGCTCATCTCTTCAAACCAGCTCTCCAGTCACCTTGTTACCATCTATGAGCCTCCTCATGTCCATTAGCCTTTGAAGAGGAGGAAAGAAAGAGAGTGGGGAGACGGTGGTGAAGAAGTGCTCCACTGTGAGGCTCTCTTGGGTGCTCTCCACTGGGCATGGTCAGGCTCTGCAGGAGCTGCTGACAAAACCACCAGAAGCACCGTGAGCTCTGCAGTGGGGACCACCAGCCTCGGCTGACCACTGCGCCGGCAGGCCTTGGTGAGATGCACTACTCCTCTGCCTGCATCACCCCAAGGCTGGAGCAGGAAGCATCAGGATGCTATCCAAGCCCATAGGGAGTCTCAGTCTCCGTCCCAAAGACCTCGCTAATAGAGATTCGGCAGATGTGCTTTCAACTTTTGCTAAGATTTAAGGCTTAAGGAAAGCTACCATCTAATCAGTGGTTCATGCACTGCTTCCCGAGAAAATTAGGCTGTGACATCCTTCTGAAATCACATAGGTCAATTGTGAAAAGTGTGTAATGGGAGCAGCATGTATTTTAATGGTCGTGACCAGCAGAATTCGTATTGATTTTATTCATTCTGTAGCAGCGTATAAAATGGACCTTACAACAAGCTGCTTTGGAGCCGTTCAGGAAGAGATTTCCTGCGCTACAGCTCAGCAGAGCCGTTAAAAACAATGCAGCATGAAAACTCACATATGTGTCAAATGTGTGATAACTCCTCCTGTTGAGAGTGGCCTCCCTGTGTAGAAAAAAAAGCATCACAAGTCTGCATGTAGATAAGCAGTCTTATTTCCATTTTTATAGAGGAAGAAATCAAGTCACACTGTGGCCAACTGACTTATCTATGGTCACATTTGATGGGAACTGTACGGAGCATAATAACTGGTTCCCTGTTCCCAGCTTATCTCCTGCATGTCCCAGTTTCTCCAGTCATTCCAAAACATTGACTCCCAGTCAGCTGCGGAGATTCACCAGTAAACAAGGTTACTTCATGTAGTCACATGCAGGATCCCTGAAGGATTTATTTTTCAAAGAGTGTGATTTATAACCGTCCCTTTTCAAGGACTAGCAATGCTTAGGTGAGGTTAAACCAGTGATTATTCTGAAGTCCTGTTTTCAGTGCAGCCTCTCTGGATGGTTGCTGATTTTGTTCCATTTAAAGCATTTTGTGGCATGAACTCACTTTGTTTCTGCCCACATCACTGCATTCCTGGGATGTTTTTCACAGGCCTTAGCAAGATCATCTGACAGCAACTAGTGAGGTCAATGAACTTTATACACAATTAAACACTTGAAGCTAGGAGAATTAATTGTTATTTTTTTCCCTGCAAAGTTAGGAAAGGATACACGGTATGTTATAGTCTGTAACAGAGTCAATGTTATGTGTGGTAATCAAGCTAGTTTCACATGATTTAATGCTGAACAGAGTAAGAAAATGATTGCATCCTTTACATGGGCCTCACAGAGCAGTCACCACCCACACTGTTTATTCAGACTCGGAGCTCTGCCATTCACTGTGTAAGCCAGAGGAGGAAAAAAAAATCCCTTCATGAACACTCTTGAAGCCATGTATTCTCAGCGCAAAGTGGAGTCGGGGGGAGGAATACAAATACAGTGCTTTCAGTTGCCGCAGTTCACGGAGATGCAGTTTTGGTCGAACATCCAGCAGCACTGTTAAGGAAGGAATATTCAGAGCCTGGGATATTGGGTGGAATCAAATCAAACATTTGTTGGTGCCACTAAAATTTCTGGAGATGTCTGGGAAGCTCTTCTCCTTCCGGTATTCTCTTTTTTTAATACCTGTACCATTCACCAAAAAGGCTGATGGTGTGGTGGATTTTGTTAAACTTACCTCCTTCAAGAGTGAAATAGAACTCTTCTGCTGTGTTACGCCATAACTTTTTGTAGTAGCACTGTTTGGGAAACAGTCCTTTGCTCCCGCATGTCTACCCATCTATTGTAGAGAAAGCTTTAACCAGAAATGGTTGCGAACTAGGGTGCAGGACATCTATAACAGTCTAGTGGAATAGTATATGCATCCAGTGGCAGTGGTTTTGCTCCTTCTACAGCTAACCTGATGTCATCAGGAGAGTTTTCACTATAATTCCATTGGTATTTTCCCTTTCACACTTCTTCACATTTCTTCTGCCTAAGCCATTGCTTCTTGAAAAAGGATTCCTCACTTCCCCTGGCACTTGCATTTTGACACTTTTGCAGATCTTAGCCACTCTTAAATTTATATCTGGAAGTTTCTGAGATTATAGAAATGCCAAGAGTATATCATCAGCTAGTCTAGAGACATAAACTAGAACCCCTCCTAGTTTTATGCAGCAATTAAACTTTTCATCCTAGGTGCTGGCTCATCAGAGTGGCAGGCACTAACTGGTTGCTCCATCATCTGGGGCTGCTGTCAGCAGCCAGGCCTGCTCCCATGGCCTGCTCTGTGCAACATGCAATGTTGGGTCCACGAGTGGGAGATCTTGTTCTTCCTCTCCCTACCTCTTAATTGCTGGTCTCTGGTGTTTTCTTTTTTACTTCTAATTTATTTTGAATAAGTGGAACATGTGGGTTCCCTTGTGCAGTAACCTCTCAAAAAGGACAGGTGTTTTCATTTTATAATAACAATTGTCCAATATATAGCAATGTAGTGTTAGAGCAGCACCTTCATGTTAAGTAATGCCTTGAAGCATTTCAAGACCCACTCAGTTAGCGTAAACCCTTGACTAGAATAGTTTTATTCCAAGCTCATGTATCTTTCATCTGTTTTTACATTTAAAAACTAATCATAAGATGTGCAATAGGTAAATCCACATGCTTTTGTTCTTCTCGCCAGACTCTTGCTTCATAAATTAGAACTGAGCCACTGTAAACCCAGAGATTTGGAGCATCCTCCAAACTGCCTTCTAAAAATACTTAGTGCGTTTTTGCAGTCACCAGGTTTCTGAAAGTATGGATTTGTTTCACGCTCATTGCAGTTGAATATTATGGGGGAAATTCTTCTTCATGAAGCATAAATAGGGTTCTCACTGACTTCAGTGGGAGCTGCATGTGCAAATCGGGGAACAAAACTTGTCGAAAATATCTCTTAGTAGGAGTTTATGGGGCACGTGAGCTTACAGAGCACAATGACTATTCCACTCATTGTTTTCCATGTTATTGAAAGCACTTACATAAGTCAGTGCCTAGGGGGAAAGATAGTTAATTAGCCCAAATAGAAACCTCTTTAAGTGTAGCAAGGATTATTTAAGCAGTATTTATATTTCCAGCACAATGCCGCTTTCCCACTTTCCTTAGATATGTGACAGAAATGTTCCTCTCCTCGCGCCAGTTAATACATTATTAATACAGAAGTCATCAGTACCAGAATTATGTTTTTTTATTTCCACACTGGGTCATTTGAGTACTTTTAACTCATGTCTGCCTCTCTACTCAGCAGTCTGGAAATTGCACGTATGTAGCGTTTTGCCTTATTCAGCCTTGGTCAAACAACCTCTTATACCTTCAGCCCAGACCCACATGTTTTGACTTCCCTTGATAACAGGTGCCTCACTGAATCAGCACGGTTAAGAGGAGGAGAGTCATTATTTGCTTTCTGAACTGCACGAACTTGATACAGGAGTTGCTGTGAGATTAAATATCTTTACAGATACAAAATAATCGCATTGGATGTGGAAAAGTGAGTCACCCAGTGGTTTTTTTTTTTTTTTTTTCCTAGGCAGCACTGGAGTCTTTCCGTTTTCCCCCAGAGCTGTCAGTCTGATGGGGCTGGAGGGTCAAATCTTTGTCCAGCTGAAGCCATGGAGGGTAGTAACAAGCAACTGCTCAGTTCAGTGGTGCCCAGAGCCTATTTAGATCATGATATAAACTACCTGGATGTTCTGAATTACTCTGTACCAATATGGTGCAGGCAGTTGTCACGTTACAGCAGTTATTGCCTGAAACTGCAAATACATTCAGGGAAACATCAGTAGTCATTCTGAGGATTTGGTAAGACCTGTGGCCACTTATCCTGTGAAGAATATCTTGGCTTTTACTGGTGAAGTATTGAGACAGCTTTCAGTTCTGCTGGATTTATTGCCAAATCCTGATACTCATCTAGTGGCAGAGGCCACAACCTGTCTGACTGTCATCACCTGGAGCCTCTTCCTCCAGACAGGGCTCCATAGACTTTCCTTTGTCAGCTGGAGGACAAAGTCCTTGCAGCCTTGGATTGATGGTGGAGCTTGCTCAATGAAACGCACCTCCTCTTGAATCCTGAGAAGCCCTGCCAATAAAAGCTTCATTCAAAGGTGCTGTTTGCCTTCAGCTACTGTTCCTACGTGACAGCAGGGTTAAATGCAGACTGACTAAAAGGGTTTTAAGGCACCTATAAAGCTCTGCATTGCTCTTAAAACACTATCATACGCTAGCAAGTCCTCAACTGTGTCTGGAGACTGTGCTGGGGCAAGACGTGTGCCCTTTTCCTCCTATCCTAGGTTTCCAAGGGAAGGGGACAGACATGCACGAGCCCAGAGGAGCACAGGACATGCCCCACAGGTCTCTTTCTCCTGAGGAGTGTCTGTGTCTCCAGAGCTTGGATTTAGTACACATTGTGCAGGTGTGGCACTATTAAGTCCTGTTTCTTCTTGCATAGCTGAAATAGAGAAAACAGCCCATGAAGGTAACGTTACAGGCAGTTTGTTGCGTTTAGGCATAGGAAAACATCTCCATGGGTTGTTTTGCTGTCCCGTTCCATGAGCCTTGCCCTCCTCCCAGGACAGAAGCTTCTTTGTCAAATGGTTTTTGTAACCACTCAGCTCACATGGACCTGGCTTTGGATGCCAGCACACTGTACAGGCAGTTCATGCTTCTCCGCTGGAAAAACCAAGGGAGCCCGAGGTGGCCTTGCCAGCCCAGCAGCAGCACAGCACGTGACCCAGGCAAACAAGGGCTTGTGGAGTTCGCCAGTCCCACCAGTCTCTGCTAAGGGCCAAGTGTGGGCATTTTAAATGTGTGTTTCTGCTCTGGGATGCTTTCTTGTTTTGACGAATGATTTATTTCCCCTGTATGTGTTTGGGGTCACAGCACTTGCTTCCCCTGGCTGAGTCCCGGTGTCTCTGTGGTTGTGCTGGGCTGTTGCCCTGCCAGGAAGGGACTCTTACTTTGCTACGACACTGGCACATCAGAGCCTCTTGGCACAATTGTAACCCAGAAGATCAGTAATAATATGTGGTGGAGACATTTCAGATGCCTTAAATTAAACAGGCATATGGAAAAAGGTCTTGTATCCCACATGGGAGTAAGGTGAATGCTTGATAGGGTGGGTCAGAAGGTTGTGTTGGGAGTCAAAATGCTAGATGTGCACCTGGAAATCCTCACTTTTGGATGGCAGAAGTGGGGGGGCTGGGGTAGAGGTGGGATTTAAGACCCTTAATTCTATATGAATGTAGCTTTGTGGTTTAATGTGCACAGCAGTAGCTCTGTGGTTTATCATTTACTGAGAACTATGCTTTTCTAAGAAAATGCTCTCTTCCTGGTGCATATCTAAGCCAAGGCCTCTGCTGTCATTTCGTTAACTGTAAGGATTACTATTTAAAATAACTGTTTGGTAGTAATAAGGCCAAACAATTGCCCAATTCACGCAGCAGGTGAGTCTAACAGAAATCATGTTGACTAAAGCTACCCTGAGCAAGGCATCAGTGTTGCATTTGAGCATTTGCCAAGAAAAACCTGAAAGTTCCTAAAACTGGCTACAAGGCTAAGGGATTAGCCTGTGCTTCTGAGTCAGTAAATAAGGTCCTCAGACACGTTTTCCACTTGAGAACGTGAACATAGACTGTTTATGTTTTTGTATGTGTTTTTCTTTTAGAGAAAAAAAATCCCATGATTTTGCAGTTTGCAAAGAGTCAGCTTTTCATTTGCTCAGCTACCAGCATGTGGGTCAGTTGATGTTCTTTTCTAATCAGGAATGCATTGTGAAATTGCTGTTCCTTGCAGTGAAAGGTCACCGGTTTTTTAATTTCTATCGCTGTTTGTATTTTTCTAATAAATCACACCTTCTGATAAACTGAAACCACAGAGCAAATGAAACTTAAAAACAAAACCCTTCCTTTGACCCACGTATAGAATGTATGCTTTTCCAGAAGGACAGTCACGTTGGATTTCCAAACAGGACACCTTTTACTGAAACAGGGAGGTAGGCTAGATTAAGAAAATAAAGGGTGTACACTCCGTGTAGCTGTGTGAGTTTGGGTTGCCAGAATATTTTGGTTTGTTTGTAAGCACAGATATTTAGTTTCAGAATTAGTATTGGGGCCGAGCACTTGACAACCCAAGCTATTACAACTGCATTCACAATGCTGAAATACATGAGTGCAAGTTCTAAGAAATACGGCTTGATATTTGTGGTGCTAATAAAAAGCATCGTCTGCTGCACCTCTTCAGTAAAGACCAAAACATTGCCTCAGTGCTGTGTTTTATGCAATGTGACTCCCATGAAATGCCTCCAATGGATTATCAGTAGAGAGTACTTCATTTTCTTCTCTTTCCTCTTTCTCTTCTCTAAAAAGAAAAAAAAAAAGATACCCAAGAATCCAGTCCTCCATCAACGGGGAGGACTTTCTTTTCTTTTTGCACCCGTCTCTCACTTGTATTGCCCCCTTCCTCTGGGGTTGAAAGGGCAATCTCAGTTCTGGCATCTCCTATCTTTGGAGTACAGGCCTTTGCAAATTTTATGTTCTTTTGATTGGAGAGGGTATTTTTGGATGTCCTATTGCTATAGCTGACAGATACTTTTCTCCCCTTAAGAAGAAGAGAAGACGTGCGCTTTGTTTTGCAGTTTCAAATGAGACACACACAAAGGCTGCGTTGTTCTAGTCCTCCCAGCACGCCTGTCAGCTTCTTGTGTTGGCACGAAGGACCTGGTCCTCAGAAGTCCTAAGTGCTCCTGCTTCCCCATGCAAGAGCTCGGGCCGGCCCCGTGAGCCAGCACAAGGTGCCGGTTGTGCTTGCATGGCCGGGGAGGCCACCGGGCATTGGTTCCCCCCTGGGCTGGGCACCTGTGGTAGAGGGCTCCCAGCAGCTCCGCGTGGCCTGCTTGGGCAGCAGGGACGAGCACCTTCGCAATGCCGACCCGTGGCTTCCCTGCTACTCAGAGGCCAGCCAGCCATTTCACCTTCCCCTGCCTGCCTTTCCATCTGTGAAATGGGGACAGTGAGGCTGTCAGAAGCAAGCGCACAAATGCATTGTTTTGTTTCAAAGGGAGTCTCTTCTATCTGATGGGCAGCAAAGATGTTAACTCTGATTCCCTTGCACAAAGAAAGAGCAGAGTCCTCGCTCTGCAGGTTTGTGTCTTCGCTGGGGAGGAGCTTTAAGCTCCTGCCGCCTTCTTCACGTATCCTTCAAGGTTTCAGTGTGAAGAAGACCCTTCCCTGGGGAACGTGCAGCAGGGCTCGCTAGCATTTCGTGTTGTGTATAAAGCAGGTGTCACGAGAGAAGAGCAAAGGATACACTTCCTCTGATGAGATGCGCAGTGTTTTTCTACACAGTGTGCTCATTCTGAGGAAGGCGTGCTTTTTAGTTTTCCGTGGAAATGGCTCACTTACCCTTAAGCGCTTCCTCCCTCCTCCCGCCTGTGCTCCCATGTGCCCAGGATGAGGACGTTAAATCAGTGGAGAGGACAAGTGGACCTCTCCTCTCTGCAGGTGCCTCCCTGAGGACATCCCTGCTCTGCCTCCCGGGGGAGATGCCTGACGGGGCCCCGCTCTCCCAGGGGATGCTGAGGGGAGCTGGGGGGCCCCGCACTCCTCCCTGCGCCGGGGATCTGCAGTTCCCAGCCCTGTGATGGAGGAGGCTTCACTGCGTTGCCCCTCTGATCTGCCTCAGCCCCGTTGCACGAGCACGTGGCGTGGGAGGTAACCATAGATGGCTCTGATTCATTCGGCTTCCTGCCTCTCTCTAAGAAAAGGCTGTAAATAGCCAAAAGCCGGGGATTCCAGTGAAAAGAAGGGGCGGGTGCCCGCCGGCGGGGCCACGGCGCCCGGCCTCGCAGAAGGCCGGTAGTGGTGAGAGCCGGGCTTCTGAGAAGCGGGGGCGGGCGCCGCATCCCCGTCACATCCGAGAGGCTTCCTGCAGCGAGTGGAGGGAGCAAGGGGAGAAACCTCTGCCGCCGCCGCATCGCCCCAGTCCCCTGCCCTCCTCCTCGCGGGGATGCAGCCGCTCGGCGCCGGCGTGCTCCCTGTTGTCGTCGCGAAGGCAAGTCGCGAGGCCCACCAGTCGGCTGAGGCTGTGTCGGCCATGCTGCCTCCACCTGGCCGCCTCTTGCGTCTTCCTCGCCCTCGAGGAGGCAGCCCCAGCAAAGGCGGCATGCAGCGGCCTTCGGGTTGTAGCAGGGGCAGGGGCGTGCGGATAATTGGGATAGCGTTGATGAGGGTGTCACGTGCGATGCGTCTGGAGACAGAGTGTGAAACTGCTCGCATGGGACAGGCTTGTTGGAGCCGGCACCACGCTGCTGACTTCGAGGTAGCTGCATGTTCAAGTGGAGCTCAGAGAACTTGTAGGTTTTCTGCTTTCTCTGCCATCGGCCTAAAAATTCACTTTGCTGATGGCGAAGTTACAGGCAGCAAGTGGGAAAAGTAATGCTCTTTACAACGAGCAGTAACCTAATACAAAATTTTGTTCAAGGCTCAGAAAAAAACAGGTGCTGTTAAGGATTAGCTCTGTCTTCTAAGTGAGGGCTGTTGGGATGCTTGCAGGTTACAGGTAAAGCTCTTCACCCATAAAGAAATTCTAAATGCAACAGATACTAGCAAAAAAAAAATTTCATATGCTGGTTTAATATTTAGGCATATATTTGGTTGTAGAAGACAAAGTTAATCTACTGCATACTGCTCTGGAAGAGGCTAGAACCGCTGTTACTGACTTTAAATGGAAAAGTGATCTGCCTTCGTCCCCCATGTTCTCCATGCTTCCTCACTAATGCACCCTTGTCCCTTTCAGGCTGCTCAAAATGGTTTCCACTCTTTTCCTGTTAAGAAATTCAAGCTCCACCTGTGTTTAATTAGATACTGGATAACCTGGGTTGTTGTATTACGAACATCTAGGGCAGCAGTCTAGAAAAACCAATCAGTCCCAGGTCAAAGTGCAATGGCTCCAATTTCGAGCCAAGTGAAGCAATAGGAAGTGGGGAGCATGAGACCTAACAAATCCAGAACATTTGTTTAAAAAAAAAAAAAAAAACACAACTAAATGAACCCTTTTGCTCAGATCTACTGGCTCATAACACATTTGTCATTCCACAAAGAAACAAACACATAAAATGATCTTTCTCAAAGATGCATGAAAATCCTTAATTTTTGGAAAAGGTTTCCATATCGCTTAGTTCCTTTACCTCCCTCTCTCGTTTCACGGCTTTAGGAATCAGGGCCTGTGTTTGTTCTACAGGAAGTCTTATATACACAAGCTAATTCCTATTTGCAAAAGCAAAGGGTAAAGGAATTATTTTCCTTTAAATGTTCTTGCTGGCTTTCGAAGAAAGGAAGGAAAGTACAGTGTGCACGCCTCTAAAGGAACTGCTCCAGTGATAATACGTCATTTCTATGGCCTAAGGTACCACGCAGGGAGCGCAGAGATCTGGCATTTGCTGCCTACTCTGGTGAACGCTAATGTCAGAGGAAGGCAGGCTTTGTAAGAAGAGGCAGCACCTTTCTAACGTTACTGCTGTAGTGCTGTATGTACTGGATCTCCAAATTCTTCCTGGGTGAGGGCATCTGCTGCTGGATCACAGGGCTTGCTCCTCTGTCTCACTAAATTAGCTGTGAGCTGTGGAAATCCTAGCTGCATCTTCACCTCAGGATAACCCATGATGCTGAGTTGGAAGCAAAGCGAAATAGCAGGCTGCTGTGCCTTCTGAGAGAGGAACTATCCCAGGTCTTCCCATATCCCTATAGCGTGGGGTGAGCCCAGACCTCCTTGGTTAGATCAGAGGGGTAATTTTGGAAGGAAGAGGAATGCGCAAGCCTCTGGGTTTGTTTCTTTAGAGGAAAGCAATTGCTTCCAAAATGAAGGAGTCTCAGCATTTCCAGCACAGAGGCATCGCTCTGCAATCCCAGCATCACGCACTGTGGCCCTGGGGTGAGGTCCTGGTTTGTCTCCCACGTTTTCTCTTGGGCTTACTCAAGCAGCTCTTGGCTCAGTCAGCTGATTTCCACCAGGTCCTTTCTTACACGTTTAAGACTCCCTCTGCTGTGAGCAGGGGAGCCCCGATGCCATGTGTGGGCTTGGCCGGGCTCTACCCTTGTGGCAGGGTGCTCACAGGGCTTGGGGCTGTCATTGCAAAACATTTCAGCCTTCAGATGCTAAAATGTATGACTCTTTGCCATTCCCCAACCCAAACTTTCAGGCCACACCAGCAGTGGTACCCTTTCTCACTGGGTACCCTTTCTCACCCTTTCTCTTTTCCCCGCTGATGCCAGCTCTGATGGTGACAAACGTCCTCTTCTGCTCTCCAGAGAGCTCCCCTGCCACACACATGCTTCTCCTCAAGAGCACGTGGCCTCCTTTCCCTGCAGAGGCTTTGTGAGGCAGCAGAGCTTGTTGGAGTGCTCACGTGCACTTCGTAAATACTGGACTTTGTTTTTGCAAAACAGCCAAGTAAAACTTATCTGTTTATCATGTGATACCTGCAGCTGTATCTAAATATCTTCCAGCCTTCGTTCCTTAGGGCTTTGCTGAGGCTGGCGCAGTTCCTCTGCCACAGACTGACCACAGTGCGGCTTTGTGTGCCTTCTGCCGTGAGAAGAAGAGCAGGTCTTGCATTGCCACCTGCAAACTGCCCAGGAGAGAGCTTGCTGGAGGGCAGTTAAATGTGTTTCTGATCTGTGGGCAAGAGTAAGCTTCTCCTTAGGTTTGTAGAGGTTAGGGACATAGCTGCTATTAATTCTTCGAGACAGCTTGCCTGTGTATCATGCATGCATGGGGCAGCTGTGCGGGCTCCAGGCTAGCTGTGGGTCTGGAAACATGAGAGCAGATCGGGACAGAAACAAACTAGCTGAGCAGGAGCTCCACCGCTCCTGCCCTGGAGCGAGGCACCCTCTCCAGCACGGCGCTGCGCTGCCCTGGGCAATCTCACGCATGGCTCCTGAACGTGAGGCGTCCCCTCTGGGTAAGCCTTGTTCTCCTTTCGCTGGGCTGGGACCGTGGAAGCAGGCATTAGACTTTTCATACCAGGTCCTGTGCTGACTTTTAAATCCTTTTTCTAAATGAATTTGTCTTTTTTTTTTTCCTCACCATCTTTTGCACTTACCTGTTTTATCATTGCTTCTGTATGTCTTTTTTAAGTAGAAATATCCTTCTACCTAGACTAATAGTTTTAGGTTTGGTTTTTTTTGTTTGTTTTGAACTTGCCTGTGGAATTGCGGATACCTTATTATAAAACCACGTTTTTGTTAATTCTTTCTATTGCTAATGCCTGTTGCCAGTCGGTTATGCTAATACTTCAAACTTGGAGATACCAACCCATTTAAGTTTCTGTCATGCATTTCCTTGGTTGATGCTTGATTCTGTTTGATCCTAATATGGTCATCTTTGTGCATAGCCACCTGCTAATTTTTAAATCTGTAAACTTTTTTTTTGGCCTGTCTGAATGAGGTCAGTACTCATCTCAAGCATGCTGGGTGCATGACCGTCTAAGGTATTTTTGAATGACCACATGAGATATCCAGTAAATATCTCCAAGGCTGAAGTCACCAGCAATGGTAATTCCTCTTTCTACACATTACAAACAGATGGTTAAGGAGATGTTCCATTCACTGGTAAAATTTGGTCTGTAACAGATGCCTGCCAGCTGCCATTCCCTGCCTTGCTGCGTGATTTTATAGAGCTAAAAAGATTAAGAAACTGTTGAAATCGATTTTTGCTTCTAAATACAGCAGATCTGATTCTGAAAGCACTCAGAGGGCTCCATCTCAGGTGGTGCAAACTGGCACATCTCCAGCCAGAAGTCAGTGGAGCTGAACCACTTCACCTCAGCTATGGCCCTGCCTCGAAGAGCGGCTCTCGTACGTGAGAGCGTCGTCGTGAAGAAATCAACAACAACAGAAGTTTCCAGAGTAGAACAGCAATGCAGAAGTGGGAAGAGGGGAGAGTTTGGGACCATTTAAAAACCACCCTTCACTCTTACCAGCCGTTCAAAACTGCTGATCCTTCTTGAAACACGCCGTGCATTGGAAACTCCAATACCTCAGCTAGCTTACTGCTCAGCCCCAGTGCGTCGGCCGAAGGTTGTTTTGCAGCCCTCGAACTTGCTCACGGCTGAATCAAGATTTCCCACCTGTAGCCACCGGGGCGAATGCCGTGAAACCTCCGAGGCTGAAATCCTTCTGCTGATAAAAATCTAGAGTGAACTCAGCATGAAAATGTGGAAAAAAGCAGACATATATTTTGAGAATCCGTGTCAGATGAGTATGAAGAGAGGAAAAAAATGCAGTAGTTTAAAAATAACAGATCTACTGCATGGCAGCCATAAAAGGAAATTTGAAGGAAAGGAACAGAAAATCGTGCCAGACTAACGCATTAGGAACAGCAGTTGATACGGCATGTACAAATGACAACATCTGTATCCCCTTTCTCTCCCAAATGCATGTAGGAAGCTTACAGAAGCATCCAGAGCATGCTGTTGAAACTCCGTTAGCACAGTGTATGCCACATCTTTCTGTCACTGTAAGCTTTTGCTGAATGCTACTGCTGTTTCTTATGTCCCTGTTAAACTCAGGTCAAATCTTTAGCAGTGCTTAACCGAACAAGCCAAAGGCTGCTTGAATGCATCAGCGACCTGACAGATTTGAATAGTGAAGAAGGTGACATTCAGTGCAACCTCTCCTTCCCCACTGCTCTCACAGCTCCGTTTTTGTAAGGAGATGTTTGAACCTCTACCATCTTCCTAGTCTTGGTGCCTACTGTGCTTGGTTTGCTGCATCATCAGCATCATGTATTCCCTCTCCTCTGCTTTGTCAAGGGATGAGGTGGCAGTGCTGCGTGTCAGCAGCAACCCCCAGCTAGCTGGACGCAGTTTCCAAAACACCCTCTTCCTCGGAGAGCCCCACTCCGAGGCCTGTGGTGGTTTGAGCTAATCGGCAAAGAGTTCAGGCCTGCCGCAAATGTCCCCTGCCATCACCACCCCGCAGCCCCAGCCCATCTTAAATCACTGCTTGCCTGATGCCTACATCAAAAGTCCTTTGTGAGAAGCACAGTTGCTCCTCTGTAACTGATCTACACCCATCAGGTCATCTGCTGCTTACGAATTTTCTTTCTTTGTTTTTCACTTTTTTTCTTAAAAAAAAAAGGGAGGGGGGATATGAAGTCATGACAGAAATAAGGACTCTTTTGCATCTAACCTATTTATATAGAGGAGCTTTGATAGGCTACATGTGATTTTCTGTGTCTGCTCCTCACCTGGGAGTTTGAGTGAGGTTACATTCTGCAGAATAGGTATTTCTACAAGTTACAGCAGCTGGATTCAGCCAAAAAAAAAAAAAAAAAGCTGCCTTTTCCGTAAGTCCAAGGGATGATCTTTGAATTACGTAGCCTTTCCTGAAGGTGACTTTGAAAGCCACCTCCCTCACCCCAGCCGCGAGGTCCCGGTGCATGGCACACAGCTGTGGCGGTCCCTGGGGAGCTTTGTTCCAGCTGAGACACGAAGAGCCTCGTCTAATGGGGTCACTGGCTGCTAATGAAGTTGCACGTTCATAAACTACAGCTACAGCCCTCGAGGGAAACTCCCCCGCCATCCTTGCTTCGGGAGGTGTGCTTTGTCTGTGTCGCAGCTGCTCGCAGGACCTGTGAGAGCTGCAAGAGGCAATCTGCTGGGGGGGGGCTTTCTTTTTTTCCCACCCCCGATCAGGTTCTTCCTTCGTTTCCAAATTGAATTGAGCAGAATTTTAATTTTGGTGCCTATGTCAATTTGTCAGCTGGAGCCAAATGAGAGGGGAGTTATTCAGCTTTCTTCCTCCTGTGGAGGATCAAACAACAAATCTGTATAAGGAATTCCTTATGGAGAAGCCTAAAAGGAAGATTATGAATTTTCAAAGCAGTGGCCTTGTAAACCAAGCGTCTCTGCTGAATTTATGGAGCAGGAGCTCGTTAGGAATAATCATCTAAAACCTGACTGAAATCTCTGCAGCTTTTCTGACTTACACCAGATGAAGATCTGATCTGTCCACCTAGTTTTAAGTCCAGACACACACTTTTGTGGTGTAGACATAATTTCCTGTGCGTGCTGTAACCATTGCTTTGGACTGTGACAAGCAAACGTTTATTGGGCTTTGTATGGCTCAGCATGAGCTTATAACACTTTTCTCTATGGCATATATTTTGCTATAAATGATGTATATTTTGGTGTTTTTGCTGGTACTTTATTCGAAGCTGTAGATCACTCATTTCTGAAGCACAAGTGTGACATTTTGGGAAAAATAACTTCCACTCGCTCAGTACTAATCTATCATGTTGACTTTATTTCCATCAAAGCATACTGAGAGCAAACGATTTCCTACTGCTCCGTGCTTTTCAGCTGAACACCTCTTCCAAAAGGCTGGTGAAATGCTTGTGTCATGGAAAAAGCAGAATCCAGCTACACAGAAAATAAAGCAAGAGGTGCAGCGGATCAGGCGTAATTGAGCGCTTAACAGGTTCAGACTAGCCTGAGCTTACGTGAACTGAACCACTGAAGCCATCCAAGCTGAACAAATGCAGAGCATTTGGGATATGCAGGTAACACACTTCAGCATGGTGTTCTCTGTCTGCAAGCAGTAACAACCACCTGGGCAGCTCCAGCAAAAGCTTGGGCAGAAGAGAGGGGCTGCTGAGGCAAGATTGCTTAAATCTCTGAACAGGATTTGCCCATTTGCCTCTGCAGATGCAGCTGAGGATGCTGCCAGGCTCTTCTTTTTTTTCTCAAGTGTTTGTCCTGGGACACCAGTGTCTGGGGATGTTCTTGGGGTTTCGGGCGAGGTGGAGGGACAGCAGATGACTTGGCCCTCTCCACAGGTCCTTCGCTCTTAAGTGTCACTGACATCTTGCTAGCATGATGCTACTTTTTCCTTTCTCATGAGCCAGTGTTTCAAAGTCAGTGTGGGGATTGCCCCAGAAATCTCCACCTCACTGGAAATAGTGCTTCTAAAGCTACATGTTAGGCTTTGCTAACCAGACAGCGTTGCCACCACCCCATCGCAGCTGTTGGTCACTCCACAGGACTTTGTGCTAGAAAATGTTTTTTCCTTTTGACCTGGGGAAAAAAACCTGCACACAGTGTTACAGTCTGACAGCTGATATGTGCCTGTCCTAGGTGATCACAAGACTGTTTGTATGATTATTATGTCTAGAGTTAATTTAGGATCCTTTAAAGCAAATGTGAGGGGGGAAAAAAGTTCATGATTGCCATTTAAAATCATGGTTATTACAGTATCCCTGGCTCTGGCAGACAAAGCAGGGACATTGTAGCTCATCATTTTCTGGATTGTAGGGATCTATCTGTTGACTTAGGCTTTACTAAAATGTAAGCGCATTTACAATTGCGCTTGGCCGTCAGCTGCTTCTTTTTGATACGAGTCCAAGTGTTAGGGTTGCAAATTACTGCAAATATTGCGCACTGCAACCTGCAAGCATTATCTCCAGGTGCATTGGGCTGGTGTCCGCAGAGAGCTGGCTGAGGGCTGCAGTGGCTGTCTCTGAGGCATCTTCCCACAGGCAGCGAGCCCTCAGCTGGCTCGTCTCCTCTCGAAGCCATTTCATTTTGCCTGCAGTAGCTGTGTTGGACACCACCGCACACTGACTGACTGCAGCCTGCTGTTGGCCCAGGAGGAAGATGTGGGATTCATCCTCTTCCAGTGACTAATTTTAAATATTTAAAAGAAAATGGGAAAGCTTCAACATGAGAGAGACCCGCTTCTAAACGGATACTCTCTTACAGAGTAGTCTTGTAGGTCAGTGAGCAAGGGGGGAATGAACCTTGGTTCTCCTCAGCAGGGGAGCGGTAGCACGAGGATAACTCATGCCCTCTTTTGTAAGGCCTGATCCTGACAGCGGTGTGTGTGAGCGCGTGGGTCTTTTTGTGGGCCTGCACGCCTGCTCTGGCTGTTCAAGGCCTCAGCGTTGCCTGAGTGAGGCAACTGGAAAGCCCTCCTAAGAGATGGATGGGTGCCATGCCTCAGGCCAAAACACCACTTGAAATCTGGTGGACTCAGTGGATGAAAACCGAAGTCAAAACCACAGCTGAACGTTTGGCCCAGTCTATAAATAAAGTACTGAGGAGAACTTGTTTTTAAAGGAACTGAGTAGACAGAGGCACCTGTCAGCGTGCCTTGCGCGTCGGTGTTTGGACGCTGGCTGGTTGACACTTTTCTGGTGGACAGTAACGCAGCGTGCGCTTCCAACAGATACATTTGGACAAATGCAAATGCTACAGGATGTTGGCAGTTTCTTTTCCCCATAAGCAGTTTGATAAGACTTTCTGTAAAATTTGATTAGCAACAGGCTTTTTATAAGGTGTAATTGGTGAATTTCCAATGCTAAACGTGTTGTCTCACAAACACATAGTGAAAGACGGGTAATAGCTTGTTACAGCAAACACAGGTGAGTTCACAGGATGAATTTCTTCATGTTTATCTACAAGAAAAAAATCCCCTGAAAACCAAACAAGTCTCAGAATACTCTTCTCTAGATTTTGTTTTTGCACTGCATTCTGAATTTGACACAGCAGAAAATTTTTCTGCTAAAGATAGAGGGGATTTTATATAGACCGACTCACTCTTTTTGTCCTCTGTACTTATTTATATATACATAGTTGAGAGAAGGCAAAGATGAAACATGCCTTTTTTAGCTTCGTAATAAACTCAAGCGCAAGTGTAGCCAGAGGAGACTTTGGCTGTGTATTCTGCATATGCAGGTAGAGTCTCATTTCCAGTTTGTTCTGTAAACAGACCCTTTTCTTCCATTATTTAAAACTGCTCAGCTGCTTCCCTGAAAGAAATCAGCAGAGGCAATTGAATACAGCCTTGGTCATGTAAGTGGCTCTTCTCTCAAAAGCTGCTTCATATTCAATGCTGTCCTAGGTTTTTTCTTCTTGGCCCCATAAAGAAATTCCAGTTAATGAGTGCTGGAATCAGTGTGTGGGCAAAAAAAGTACGGTATATAGCGTACTGTTATAAAATTACATATAAATATTTACATACCCTTTGATGTCACCTCATGTTCAGTTAAGCTGTTGGGATTTTTTTGCTGCTTTGCTCTAATCTTCGTTTGGCCATTTCAAGCATGACTAACACATTTTGAATTATTTTTAAACTTTCAGCATCTTCTCTGTAAGAACAGCATACGTGACGGGGCAGGTGGCTGAGCTGGCCTAAAGGATTAATTTGCTGAGGAGGCCTAGGACTTCCCAGCTGTATCTCTGTGTTTGAGTTTCCGAATAATGCCACCGCGTTATCCTGACCGTACGCCGGCTCCATGGTTACAGCGGTGTCGATTAACAGCGGTGCAGAAGAGAGGGACTCAGCCTGAAGCAGCTAAAACGGGGATTTTTATTTTCCCCTCCCGTAATCTTTACTCCACCGAGCGCCGACAAAGACACGGGTTGCCACGTATTCTTGTCGCGCCTTATCTAAATATATCGACCGGTTCCTCCAAACCCTTATCTGTTTGCTCAGCGGGGACTCTTTCATTCACACCAGGGCTGCAGGGGAGCTGAATGGGTGCTGCAGGACGGAGCGGGCCCGGGGGCTATTTAAAGCTGAGTGACACCCCCACTGACGTCTCCTTTGTGTTTCGGAGAGGCTGGCGGGCTGCTTGGTTGACATCCGCCAACCTCGCTGGTCATTAGGTCGGCGCGGTGAACAGCCGGCGGCAAGCGCCGCGCGGGCAGTCGGGGCCACCTGGTCCGCAGATATAGCAAACATCCCCTGCTGCACCTCGTTCAGCGCCGCGTGCGTCAATGAAGTGCAAACTGGAAAATGTATGACAGCGAGTGGAAATCTTAAATCGACGTGAAGATACTCTGGCAGTTTCCAGAGTCACACTTGCTTCTCTTGCCCCCCACTTTTTTAAGCCTGTTTTTTTAATTATTTTTAATGAAAGAACATTTTCAAAGGTAACAATCTTGAGCAACAGAGGAATTATACTCCTGTTGTATTATTTTTCATGGAGAACATCTGGATCTGCTAGTCTTTATGCTGGGCTAACTTTACTGGAGCAGACCTGCACTGCGTCGGGGTCCCGGGGGGCAGGTGTACCCAGCCACGCAGGATCAGGCTGTGTGGCACCGGTGCTGTGCTGGGGCAAGGCAGGAGTGGCCTTTGTGCAGTCCCAAACACCCTCTCGGCCCCTAACATGTCCACCCGGTGCCTTTGCCTCAGCTGAGCTCTTGCTCCTGACTTCAGTGGCGCTGCCCTAGGCCGGACAGCCTCTGTTAGGGATGCACAATTTGTGTGTATACTTACTCATAGATGCAACCCTGGATTAAATGCTGGTCGGTGAATGCAACGCTTACGGCGTATGGGAGCGGCCTCACTTGGGCCAATGAGCGCAACGTCTTTAGCAGACTTTGCATCATGAAGTGGTTAACAAATTCTTTGTTACAGAAGGGCTGGATTCAATAAAGCGTTTCTGGGGCAAGTTACCATCGCCTGCCATACTGCAGTACATCAGGCAGACCCTTTTTTTTTCTTTTCATTTCTTTCTTCTTCCCCTTTTAATTTTAAATTGAGTGCAGCTGACTGCTTGCAATGCTGTTAACAATGGCACTTCTCTCCCTGTGACAATGAAACATTTAAAACAGATAAAGCCCATATGGGGCTAATAAAAGTTTGCCCCCATCCTCATTCCTGTAGGGCAAGTTTCCCCATTGTTAACATTTGAAGTAGCAGGCACCTATGAATCTGAACGTGATTGACTTGTACACGCTATTACTCATCAACTCTGGCCAGGCGTCACCGGAGGGATGTGCTCGGTCTCAAACACGCTTTGCATGGCCCAGCAGTAGTGGAGTGACGGGGAGCTGCAGTCACTGCAGCCTGGGTGGGCACAAGGGAACCTAGCCAGCAGGACAGCCAGCCATGCACCGCTCTTGGAGTAGCCCCAACCCAACAAAACCAGGAAAACGGGAATGCTCCATGGATGGCATTCAGCATCTTGCCACAGTAGGACTCCTGTGCGCTCCTGGTGGTGAGCAGAGAAGGAGCAAACCAGCAGGTTCCCTTTCCAAATTTCCCTTCTGAATTGCTCGAGCAGCTTGGGTTTAGGGATCTAAATGAAGTTTGCTGAGCACTGGTCTTTTTGTCCATGTCGAGGAGAAGGCATACAACTTGCATATGGAGAGCATTCACATAGTGCTAGCAAACAACATTATGATTTCCAGGGTGCTGGAAAAGCCTTACGTTTTACAGAAGCAAATGCACTTGGAGGTGATATCTCTCCTGAGCAGTTTCTTCATGGTACATGTGATTTTCCACAAATCAGGCTAAATTCTTCTTCAAACCGATTAGATTAAGGCAGTGTGTATGGGGGTTTAACTAATCTCCATGCAGGGCTCAATCTAGAGTGCACACAGCGGGAGTTTCCCTTTGGCTTCAGTGGTCTTCGCGTCACGCTCCGTGTTGCTTTGCGTCTACGTGTGTCTGTGAGAGGTCTTTTATTTTTCTTTTCATTGAAAATGGTTTCAGAGCCTGTATCAGTACGATGACATGAAGGAGCATCTCTTCCTCACGCTTGCCTGCTGCTGGATGGCTCGGGGTCGGAGCATTAGCAGCCCTGCCTCTCCTACCCAGAACTTCCATCAGTAACGGGACTGCAGAGTCGGTGGCAGCCAGGACTGTTTTTATTTACAAATCTAGAAGCATGATTGCTCGCCACCAGTGTTTACCAACTATGCATTCCGGCCAAAGCACGAATGAGTCATTTTCACGTTGCTCATAGAAAATAAAAAAAGGCTTAAACACCCACAAAATTTGCTTACTCTTCAGGTGTAGCCCCCGGAAGGGTGAGGACGGCTTCCGCCATATTCTGGTTGGAAATATCACTCACATGACAACTGGGAAGTCATACTGTCCCTAGTTGTGGTGATATGAAAAAATTAGGAAAAAGGCATGAGGCGAAATCCTGAGGACAGTTTTAGAAAAATGTTGGAATGCAAAAAGTGTACTTGAAGTCAGTGAGGCCTTTTCTTGAAACACAGCCCAATGATGCTATGTGGTGTTTGTAGAGTTAAGGAGAAGGTCTTTATCCACACAAATACTAAGTTAGATTAACACCTTGTCATGCACTAGCGGCTGTCTACAAGCTGACATAGATGGTCATTTGTTTCAGAGTAACAGGCGCAGAAGTATCCCAGAGGTGAATCCCAAAATATCCATACTGCTTTAGTGTGCCACTCCCTCTCTTTCCATTAATGCGAAATGACTCACACGCTCTAAATGACAAAAATTTATCAAAAGAACGCAGAGTGATTTATTGGTGCGGGATGGGACAAGATGTTTTTTTAGAGCAACAAACAGTAACTACATTTAGATGTAAGTATTGCCAAGGGAGCCCAAGGCGGTGCTTGCTTACTAAATTGGGTAAAATGCAGGGATTTCACCAAATGCAAATGACAATGAACAATATGTATGACTCAATATATCCGCTATGCTTTCAATGTGCAGTCAGAGGGTGGTATAGCTGACCTTTTAAAGTGATGCTTTTCAAACCACATTGTTATGATTATCAAAGTGTTCATTTTAGACTACAATATTTGGACCCACTCCCGTTAATATTCTCGTGTAGCGTTTGAAGGCTGTTTTCCCCCCTGTTTATAATAAAGCACTTCCAGCCAGCCCCTAGAGTGCCGTACTTCTACTTCTGCAGTTAACCGGGGAATGAAATTTGCCATCAGTTCTCTGAAGCTTGACGCACACCTCTGGAATACTTCAAGTCACGTATGGACTTAACTAAAATAAGTATGATAGTGATTTTGTGAGTCCTTCCTGTGTGCCAGAAATAGTCTCCAAGAACAATGCAAGGCGAGAAATATTCTTTGCTCTTTAGCCTCAGTTTCCTTCTATCTAAGCCATCGGCAGCATCAGTGGCAGTTCGGAGTGGATCCCACCACTGCGTCTGGGAATGACTCCAGGTTCCCAGCACTCTCAGAGAAAAATTGGTCTTCGAATTTGTAAATCCAAGTGTACAAAAGGCACACACAAAAAAAGACTTGAACAACAGTGTTGATGGGCCCATGCAGTATTTCTTACCCAGCTAAACGCGGCACCTTCGTGGGGTGGTCAGCCCACGGCCAGCAGGTCCAACGAGGGGCAGTTTTGCTGGGACGCACTTCCTCCATCAGAGAAGCCAAAAACTTAACTGGAAAAAAGATCAAAAGGAAGGCACACAGAGCAATCTGGCTGCACGGCAGTTCTCCTTAAAAATAAATAGCCGGTGCTGGGGACTGGCGAGGAGCTGCCACTACGACCCTGTCCCTGAGCCGGGCACTGCTGGTGTCACTCCCGGCCGGCCACGGGTCTGGCACAGTCCAAGTGCAGCTTTGGCGAAGCATGAGCTGCGATGGTCAGATACTGCATCGGGGTTAGAGTTAAGGATGAAAAAAGAGCAAAATCTTTTATCGTGTTGAGGATACCTTATTTTGATCGTGGAGGTCAGGCACAGACGTGGGAATTCCCCAAGTTGGTTTATTTGCAGTTTAGTTCAGACAGTTTCTTTCTTTCTTTCTTTCTTTCTTTCTTTTTTTTTTTTTTTGACAAATCAGCCTTTTTTAATAATAATCTCATCTTGAAACTTGAGAGGAAGGGAATGTATGGGTGAGCAGCTAATATCAGTGAGTTCTGGAAACTCCCTTTTTATGATCTCTCTCATCTAGCAGCTGTACTTTTTTGACGCTTTCATTGCATTAAAAAGTTATTTGACAATACTGCCAATAAAGTAACTGAATCCTTTCCAGTAAAATTAGCTTCAGCTCACAGTAAGTTTGAGAAAAACACTACTAAATAAAATAGATATTTGTGACTTACCGGTACAGAAAATAGGGCTTTGATCTAATATATCATGAAGAAGAAAAACATCAGAGGTGTTAGGACTGGAGAAGGCAATACTGTTTTTTTTTTCTTTGCTGATCAAATTGCTGGCTTAAATTTAATTTTAAGACAAATATGTAGCATTTAGTGACCAGTAGATGTAAACAACTTACTGTAAACACTAGTTTAAAATTAATTTTAAAAATCTCTCTTTATACAAAGCAATATATTTACTGATTTAAATCATACCCATCTGGACATGTTTATCAAAATCAATCCTTGTCTACCATAAGCCATTTGCTGCCATTGCCACCCACTGGTCAGGGACAAATAACTGTCTTGTTACTGACCCAGATGGACAAATATCCTGATTAAACAGACATATCTTGCTACATATCCAATTGCTTCCTATGCAGCATCTTGTCTTTAATAGAAAATATGGCAAGCTTTCTACAAAATTTATTTCCTCATTTTATCTTAAAAACAAAAGTCATTGTCCAGGAGAGGGGCAAGGGGAAGGGATCACTTTTGACAGTCCATGAACTCTGATCTGGTAGTTTCGTTCTTCTATCATCTCTTTAAATGCACTATTTAAAAAACAAAGGATCCCTTCCCTTTATGTTTCTTTAATAAAAGGCACGGTTTTGGCAATATATAATTAATGAAACTGAATTACAGACTGCAGGGAGCCATTTTTCTCACATAGGGGTCAGCATAGATGGGAATACTTTGGATTAAATATGAAATTACTACAGGACCATAACAAATAACCTTATTAATCTCTCCTCATTTTCTTAAGAGTATCACGAAAAGAAATATTACCACAATTGCAGCTTAACTTTGGAATCCATCTCTACTTTAATCGCAGCCCTTTATGTACGGCGATTTTGTGTGTTATTTTGTGCTAGCCTTATAACAATTAATTTTATTAATCACATCTGTTGTTGTTGCTGGTTTACCACTTTCCTTCACAAATGAAAAAATGATATAAAACTGGTATAAAGTGCTTCTTCGTAGGGTAGTTGCTCTTCACTTAGATACCCATGAACAAAAGGTAAACCAGGCCCTCACATTTCTCTTTCCTGTGTATTTTGGTGCCACCAGGTGCATACCATAAATGCTGAGATGATAGCCTTCTCTACAAACGGTTAATCGGAGCCAAAGAAAGGCAATAATGTTTTGTTCTCTGCATCATTAGTAAGGAGGAAGGAGGAGAAGGACTTAGGAGAACAAGCGCATCTTTTGTTTTTAAGTTCTTCGGAACAATTCTGCCAGGCAGCTCTTTTTCCTTGTCTCATTTTTCTTTGTTATTTTCCTATCTAATTAAAATTCTACAATGCTGTCATGAAGTTGTTGTCCGTTTAAGGTCACAAACAGCTTCTGTCCTAATGAAATATGAATCGCATTAGTTAATTGAATTGTGCATTTATTGTGCATTGTGAATGGACTGAGCGCACTTATATTCTTAATATATACTGAGCATTTCATCAGTCTAGAGAATGTGTGGACATATAAAATGCTGCTATCATTCTTTGCTTCACACCGGGGAAATTTAATTGATAATAGTTTTAAGAAGTATTTGTGAAGGACAAGAACTGTAAGGTCTCACACAGGCAATTGCTAGCTGGGATGAGATGGGCCCCTCAGTGGTCTGGGATCAGGTCACAGTCCCAAGCGGAAGCTCGAATAAACCAGTATTATGCATGAGGGCTCTGTGATGTTTGCAAAGATAGGAAGAATCAAGGAAGAGTAACAAAACATCTGTGGCCGCCTGCAGCAGCAGGCTTTTTGGTTAAGTGAACCTTGTAATGGAAACCCTCAGCATGCTTTCCAGACTCTTCTCTCCCAGGATCTCCCTGGTCTCTTTGCTGATGTTACCCTCACACCCCTGCTAAAACAACGAGCTTAGCTCTGGGGTCCTCTTCACAGGGAGGGACTTTTCTCTGAGCTTTGCAAGAGTTCAGTTTAGCATGCTGAGGACCTGACCAAAGTCAAATGAAAACAGGGGAGCTCTTCCTGTTGACCTCAAAGCTGTGCATGAAACAAGTGCTTAAGGAAAGTGCAGGCTCTAGCAATCAGCTCTCAGCCTTTACAATGTCTAAAATGGATATATTGCATCTGTAACCACTCGATGGTGAACTCTACTAATCAGCCAGAACATTTCAGAGCGTGGTCATTAGTTGGGAAAATAATAATGGAATTATTTCTTTACATGGGTCTTGATTTTTCACTTAATTGTTCAATCTATTCAGCAGTAAACATACATACACACATATTTATACATATATACCAATGCATACACATATACATATACATGTATCTCTGATATTTAGTCTTCAGATTTATTTACAGGGAAAAGTATGTTTGGATTCTGCACAATACTTACATAATATAATAGATCAGCATATAGTGCCTTCCAGTTACTCTTTAACTTGACAGGTGTTGAGAGATATCTATTGTTCTGTCAAATAATGCCTCCCTCAGCTTGAAATGATATTTCATTCAACAGTAGGCTGAAAGAAAAGATAAGCAGTGTCCAGGTTGAAGAGTGGTTGAGAAATTTCTTCTCATTACTATTTTACACACAAAAAAAGAGGACATATGCAAATGCAAATGGAAGTCCTTATTTTATTAGAATAAACTAATGTGGGAATATAAAACCACCGAAGATAAACTCAGCTAAAATTAATTAGCTGTGATACACAGGGAATATAATGACCCTTTTTACCAGAGTAACGAGAATATATCATCGGTCTAAGCAGGCATGGGCAGCCTCTTTGCATGGGATTTCCCAGCTCTGTGCACACGCAGAGAAACTAGTAATTTCCTACTGTGGGAGATGGTCCACAGCTGCTGTAACAGTCGTCTTCCAGGAACACTCCTCCACATCCCCCAGTGAAGCATTTTATGACCACCATCCCCAGATGATGAACTGAGATACAGAGATTACGTGAGGTATTCACACTCGGGTATGTAGGCAAGGACTTTCCCTATACAGTCAACAGAGGGAGAGGTTTCTCCAGAAGGCAACTGGGGATACCCACGTTAGGCTCTTTCTTCTCTGAATCACCTTCTGGAAGAGTTTCTCACTCTCCGTCCTTATATTTACTGAACCTGAGGGGACCTGCCTGTGGGTGTAGTTGTTGCATTGCAGAAGCGCTTGAAGCAGGTGAGCCTCCTGCACTCTGCGGTCCCTCTGAGACAGTCATACCTGCCGAAGCTTCTGACTAAGGAATTTCCCACCTAGAACCCCTATCACTCAGTTACCTCGTGCGTGCTTCAAATTTTCTGGATTTACCACAGTGCCAGCAGGTCTTGCTGAGCTCCTGTTTAATATCGCTGCCCACATGAAAGGCTTTGAGAGGTGAGTAAGAAGGGGTGGGCGTCTGCAAGGGTTCGGTGAGGTGCACCCTGACAGAGTGACAGCAGTGGGCAAGTGACTGAGAGCGAAAGTGGTGGGATGGGGCGTGAAAGGTGATCGGCAGTGGTTGGTTAGTGGTCTGAAAAGAGATGAGTGAAAGTACTTGCATGGGGAGGAGGGGAGCAGGGGAGGCACGGCTGACTGTGAGAAAGGCACCAGGACGTTACCCGGGGCATGCTGCGGGCGTCTGTTCTGTGCACGATTTTCTGTTCTCTTAAAACAATTCATGTCATTAAAAATATACACATACATCTACCTAAAAATACGTAATGTAGTGAAGTAGAATTGAGGAGGGGAGGAAATGAAAGAGATTCAAGACAAGGCTGAAAAATAAAAATAAACTGAGGAGTCCTCTTGGGATAGTAGAGAACAAGCGAAAGACTGATGCAGCCTTGCAGGCTGTAATGTGGCTTTGTTATCTCCTGTAGCACCATCATGTGCAGGGAGACAGTCTGGGGCCCTGACCCTATGGGTGGCCTCCATGAGGCCACCTGGGCCTGGCAGAGAGCCGTGCTCAGGCCTCCCCTCTGCCACAGGGTCCGGTTGCCCATCTGAGGCTTGGTGGACCCTAATCTGCCCCAGTGCCCTCAACTGATGCCATCAGCCGGGCTGCCCAGGGGGCACTGGTGGCCCTGGGGCTCTCTGCCCACCCGTATCTCTGCAGTCTTGTGTCTTCCACTGGTCACCACCAACCCCATGCAGTGCAGGGAGGCCTCTCAAGATGGCAAAGGATGGGCTTCAGAGCAGCCTGGGTGAGTCTGCTCCTCCATGGTAATAAATGCAATAAAAAAAAAAAAGAAAAGAACCATGACAGTCGTCTATAGCAGGACAAAAAAATGAAAGCAGCCATGTGTGAACAATAGCATTGTATGCCCTGGCACAGGTTTAAATTCATTAGCAGGTTGGGTTGCTTTATTTTAAATTAAATAAGGAACATGGCTATTTTTTTTCTTAATACTGCCTCCTTCTTTTATGTTGCTTTTGTTATATGTTTAATTACTATTTCTTTCATTTGGATAAAGTACATGAACAAAAACAAGTTGTTATTGTTTACTTTTTAGTTTTCATTATGTATTTAAGGAAAGTGTTCCTTTTAAGATTAAAGAACTTGTCCATTTTAAATATCTCTCTTGAACTTCTTTTTTTAACTTTTTATGATGACTTGCATTTAACTTCCAGCAATTTTTTTGAATACTAAATAGTAACATGATTTTTCTGGATAAAAAGACAAACTGTATTTCTTTCTTAAATTAAAGTGACTATGCTGCCTATTTTTTAAAATATCTTTATGAATCTTAATTTAGGGATCCATGGGTTTTGTCTCAATCAAGGCCATTTTTAGTTAAATGAACACTAAAAACTTTAGAGAATCTTAAAAACTGAAGGACACAAACCTCCCCTGCCCAGCTAATAGACAAGTATTAAAAATTGTCCTTCTTCACCAAAATCATAATCCATCCAGCACAGACTGTACCCTAGCTCAGCACCACCAGCCTCAGATGAAGGTGAAGAAAGCCACAAAAGGCAGATGTAGGATAATCGCTCCTATATCCCAGCCTCCCCCTGTCCTGCATAGTCCCAGCGAAGACCTCACACTAATCCCAAGAATTCAGCGATTGACTTAATCCTGCAAGAAGAAGGCTTCCAATTTTTATTGTCATCATCATCATCACCATTATTTTGGATTAACTGCTAACAGGTTTTGTTCACTGTAGAAATATTTTATTATTCTTTGAAGCTTGCTAAACTCACTGTCTCAGCATCCTGTAGCAGTGGGTCTGAAGGTCTAATTGTGGATCCCGTGTAAAAATACTTTGTCTTACCAGCTTTGAATTTCTGTCTTTCCTTATGTAATTGAAATCTCTCTTCTTCTTGCATGAGGACCAGGAGTGCAGAGTCTCCATACCTACATTCTCTCTCCCTGTCACTCATTTGACGGACTCCTTGCTCAGTTATTTGGTTACTTACTAATATGACTAGTTCTGGTTCCTTTTCTCTCCCTACTGAAAAGCAATTCTGTTCTTAAAGTCTCATTGCTCCACTCTGATCCCAGTTAAATAAATAGTGCAGAAAATTCAAACTGCTTTCAGAAAAGATTTTTAAAACCCCAACCATTTCTAATTAAATGATTATCAATGCAATGATTATTAATGCACGCTATTAAAATTGTAGGATTGGGATCATGTCCCCATTCAAACTGTAGATTCAAAATGTATTACTTGGCTAAGGACTTTCAAAGCCTGGCACCTACCTGTCAAGTGTCGAAGAGGAAAAGCAATCTGTTTATTTAAGTGCGTACTAATGTAAATCTAGCTTGAAAGCATATTTTTTGAAAATTTAGGGAAATGGGATACATTATAGTGAGAATGAGAAATATTGCTCTCTTGGGCAATACGGCACCAGTAGCTACTGACAGTTATTTGCCCAACCAAAAGCTCGCTTTTTAATTAAAACTAGAGGAAGGAGGCAAGAAGATAGCAACTCTTATTTTGACTAGGGAACAGCTTAACACATCTTACCTTCTGTTAAGGACCCTAGATCTCATAAAGCTTCTGCTTCTTTACTTTCAAGTGTTCTGAAATCCCAGAAATGTTTGTGAGAAATTGAGGAAGCTCAGAGGCTGAAAGGTCATGTGGGAGGGGAAGGGTGGCTCTTAGATACAGCCTGGCCAAGTCTTTGTTTTGAGAAGCCAGTCTCCTGATAAAAAAGAAGCTTGGCTACAGAGCTGAGGGTCAGATCACCCTTCTGAGGATGCCATCACTGAAGATGCTTTGCCACTGGTCAGAATGAGACCAGCAAGGCAAACACCCCTGGTCGTCCCAGGGAATGCAGTCAATAGGAACAGGAACTCGGTAAGCTTTTTAATTTCAGCAAAAACTATAGATATCATGAGACACTGGATGAGCTTTTCTTATCAGTAAGCAAGAGAGACTGTCTGGGAACTACCTTCATTTGTCTCGATAGAAAACTCTGGATCCGAGACAAGGCTTTGGCTAAATTGTTCCCAGTTTCATATGCAAGCCTGGTGTGGCAGCGAGAGCAGTTCTGAGTGTGGCCAAACAGATTGTGCGAGATGGTGTTTTAGTCTGTTAGAGAGTGAGGAAACCTGGGGAAGGGAGAGCCTAGAAAATGGAGAGGATCAGAACAGAAGTAGATGCTAGCAAATAATCCAGAAGTTACAAGGATCTGGGGAACATATTAGTCAGATATGTCTATTAAAGACATCTGTATATATGGCAGCATCTTGTGAATTCAGAGAACATGATGCCAATTACAACCATCAGAGAGTCATAATTTTGGTAAATGCATGAAAGGGAATTCAGTAAAACTGGGAAGGTGTCGGATATAGGAGTTGAATAAGCCTAAGTATTTAAACAAATTTAACAAGCTTAAAAGCAAAAGAACAATCAGAGTATTTTGCCATGGAGGATGATTTCAATTATAATGGGCAGTAGGGAAACATAGTGGAACAACATTATGTCTACGTACAAACTGTTCAGGAAAGAAAGACTGGTCCACAGAGGCAGAGGAGATACTGCTGTATAGAAGGCTAGCATAAGTGCTATTTAGATGAACTTTAAGTGGGAAGCACTATGCAACTGAATCTCCAAAGACAAATAAAGAAATGCAAAACTAGAAATTCCAAAGGATTTTAACAGCTTTTGGAAAGTAAAGACATTAGCAGGTCTTCGTTGCTAATATCCAACTTAAGAAAAGGAAACTGAGTGAGCAATATTGAACTCAAAAAGCAATGCTGACAAAATTGTAGTAATAGGGACTTTGGCTACTCCCCTGTGCTTGGCCAAACAGATCAGAACGAACACAGGTTAGAAGAGAGACTTCTTGACACCTGAGGTAACAGCATCTTGGAGAAGTGACACCTAAAAGGAAGAAACTAGTTTTAACTCGGGTATTAATTACAAACTGATTGTAGCTGACTCACTAAGTCTAATTCAAGGCTAATTCAGTACAGCGGCTCCTGTGTTCATGGATCAAAACTTTCATCTCTTTGAGGTGATACTACTTTATTTTCTTTAAAAACTGTGACATAAAGATGTTTTTTACTATCTAAGAAATTGAACAAAGAGCAACTTCATCTTTCTCCTCCTAAATCTACCTTTAAAAAATGGCCAGTGGAGAAGGACTAAACATGGCTTTATGAGCTGTTCCTCCTCCCGAGAGACTGAAAACCTTCAGAGAGCTTCTCATATGGCCCAGTGGCTACCAGCTTCTCACCAATGTGCTGCACCTTCTGTATATTAGGTATTCACTGCTCACTTTGCGAGCAAAGTTTTATGCTGGCTTCACGGCAAACCAGCTACAACTGGTATTGGCACGAAGCCTTGTTTCAAACGCTCATACCTAACTCTGCTTGCTTCTGTAGGAACACCACCGCAGCTTAGCTTTATTCCAGACACAAAACGTGCATTGCAGCCTCAAGAGCACTAAGCAGGGCTAGTCTTCACTGCAAGTTGCCATCTGTGTCACAACACAACCTTGAAGAGTCCCACTGGCACGATGCCCACAATGACTTTGCAATTACATTCACCTAAGTTGCACTCAGCATTGTGGCAGCCTGCTGCAGTTAAAGCCTGCTGGGACCACAGCTTAAGCATGATTAGCTGGCACAATAACAGTCTTGTGTTTATCTGCACTAACTTCAACTCCATAGACAAGAATAAGCAACATTATCAGCGAGAAAAGGTGTAACTTGTGTATGCACGCACACTTTGCGGAAACTGTGCAAGTCAGTACTGGATGCATAAAATGAATAGTATAAAGAGAGGTAATAAAGGAAGGAAGGTTACGTAGCCATAGAAAGGAGGAATCACACAAGGAATAGCTGAAGAAACGCACACAACAAAGAAAGCGAGTACCTGAACAAAGAATGAAAAAAGAAAAAAAAAAAAAGATATGAAAGACATGCAAGTTAAGAGGTACAATCTGGAAGTGGACAAAGATGACAAAGATGATAAAAACAATATACCAGGTCAGGCAGGCATGACAAGAGGCGCACTGAATATCCCATGGTTGTTCCATCCGTTGTATCCGTGGACATATAGGATGTCCACTTGGATGGAATAGAAGTTAGGCAAAAAGGATGTAATAGAGCAGTACATTTTTTGAACCAAATGCCATCTGTAACCTATGCTGACAATGTCTTTTCTTCTGCACTTCAGGTGTAGTAACAGTTTAATATATGATAGTATCATCAGTGACACTGAGAACTCTGGGCTTCGGTGAATCAATAGATTTGTTTCATCTTTAACTAATTTGAATGTTTAATCCTCTTGCTTGTGCAAAGTCTTCTTCGTTCAGGTCAAAGTATTAAATAGGCTCAAGAAGTAAATAAGGAAATAAATACCAGAAACCCTGTGGGGAACATTTAAATTAAAGTTTTCTAATAGTCAAATCAACTTTATGCTGTGATCATAGGCTCAGCTCAGCTTCTTTCCCTCCCCCCCACCCCCTCCATCTCTATGAGTAAAGCTGTGGCAGTAAATAGCCAAAAAAAAGGAAGGGGCTTTAGATTTCTTTTAATTTCTTGATGCTTGTATTGCTCTAGATTGTTTTTTATTTTAACTGCTGTCATTATAGACATACAGGAGCTTTTAAAACACAAATTTATAAAAACACACAGCCCAAAACATTGGCCCCCCAATTTTTCCCCATCTTTCATGCCTGGTTTGCAGCCTACTGTGTGCCTGTGTTGGTTAGGCATCTGACTTCTTTTGGGAATATAAACTATGTTGGTGTAAATCCTTATGTAGACAAAAATCTTGCTGATATAACTGTCTTCCACCAGTATAACATATTTCAGTTAATGAGTCAGAATACGCTTTGATATCAGTATAAATGGTTCCTCCTGGAGGGAGGATTGCTTCTTTACTGTTAAAATGTAGATAAGTTCTGAACTTTTCTCTTCCTTTACTCGGGCTTAAATCAGTCAAACCTATATCTAGTATTTCTCATCCAGAAATAACACAGCTTCTTTTCATCACCTTTTTGACTGTTGGTCCTTTTCTGCGTTCCTGCTTTGATTGTATGCTCATCAGAAAGGGGTGTATTTAAAACCCTCTTGAAAGCAGAAGTTCTGTTTCAAGCAACAGTAACCACAGGATCAAATGCCTCCAATCTTAAAAGAAAGAAAACTGACTCAAAAGCTTGAAGCTAACGAATGGTTTGCAGTTGTCCGAGACGCTTGTATTTAATATTGAGGAAGCAATGAGTTTCTGGCCTCCAGTGGTGCATCTCCTAGACAGGCAGGCACACAACAAAATGAAGTCTTAATGCTGTGAGCTTCTTGAGACTGCTGCAATAACATTCTGGCAGGCTGGGCTCCCTTGGCTCTTATACTTGCAGCAATTTGAATGTCTCTTTCGGTTTAGTGTGATGCTTGGCAAAGTTCCCAATCTTACATTATCTGGGAAAGGAAGACAAGAGAAGCTGGTACGTTGGGGGAGCCTTTGAAGAAGCTTCTTTGCCGTTTGTTCATAGCAAAACAGTTGGCTGCGTGTAGGAGAAGTGTTCGGACGGCAGCTTAGACTGCTAGCTTGAAAAGGGTTTAACTGAATTGCATCCAGGCACCAAGATGCTCAGATACCACAGCAATGTGTGTGGTATAAGAACCTAGATAGAAGAAGATTAGATAGCAAATCAGACCAAATTTTGCATGTGATTTCCTGGGTTTGTCTAAACTTATAGCAGCAACAGTTAATTATAGGAGTTTCTGAAGGCAGCTCCTGGGTGGGTTACGGCACTTACACATTCGATTCCAGCCATAAATTACCAGCTGAGAGTTACTGCTGTGGCAGGAACCTCCTGCTGATGCAAAGCTGATGGAAACAGTCCTTGTGCCTTCCCACTCAGGGGCAGAAGCAACAGACGTTGGTGATGGAAGACCTATGGGGGAGAAGAGGCAGTATGACTGTAATAGTCAAACTGCGATGCAAAGAGAGTCAAGATGGGCACAGGTCATCACCAAAGAGAGACAGGCACAGGAGGTGGTTGCACAGAGGAGTTATTTGTGGTCATCCTCTAGATGACTTCCATACCTACTTCCAGATCTAGTCCTTCGCCTTCTACGACATACAAATCCCTCAGCTCTTGCAACTACTTCTTCTGGCTCTGAAGTGAGGGCAGCTCTTTAACAGCAGATTAATGCTTTAATGAAATTCTTGAGGCTACTTTGAAGTGACTGGGCAAGAGAGACTGGCCTTTCAGCAGCAGCTGCTCGGGCAAGAATCACTGTGCACGTTGCTGTACAAAGGTAGCACTCTTAAGTCTTTGTGCACAACAGAAGCTATCAATCATTTTTTCTCTGGTAGTTGAGCTGCATCTAAACAGTAGTTGCACAATTTTCACAGCAGGAATAGTTAGCCTGCCTGGAGTACTGTTCTTGTGCACCTATAGTGCTTGCACGCGTATACCTGCCCCTGAGCTGGCTTGTTCAGCGCAAGGTCAGCTCCCTCTTCCTCTCCATAGAACTGCATTCTGCCATATAGACCCACCTGCAAGTAGAAGTATTTAGAAAAAGTAAATGGCTAGGTTTTGGACCTTATAGCAGTTTTGATCTGCAGTTTCCAATCTGTGAAGTCTTATTTATTTTAGAAAGTGGGAAAGCTTTCAAGCACTGATTTCATAGGTAATGCTTTTTTTTTTTTTGGCTGATATTCCTGATTTTGTTTTTTAGTCTTTCCTTTGAGTATCTGAACTTTTGCACGAAATTTCTGCTCACTTGGAAACACCAACACATCAAGTAATTACCAGTCTTTCCTGCCTACGTTAAGGGCCTTCTCCTTCCTAGTGGTGTTAGTTCAAGGTCACAACAACAGATTTAAATACTTCATGAATTTGCATCTGACTTGCTGTCGACAGAAATTGTTCATTAAAAGATCCAATTTCCATTGGCATTCTCCCTTTCAAAGGACGTCAACAGGAAATATAAATGCTCAGCTCTTTGTGAAGGATCTGCAAGGACATGCAGGCTTTAAAAAAATAAAAAAGCAGCAGTTAACCAAATCCTTTAGTTTCTGTTTTGAATGACTGGCCATAGGAATGCAGGCTAAGCTGTATTTCAGCTGTTCCCAAGGATGTGTATGTGCAACTTGTTGATAGTGGTGCTTCAGGCTCCAGTGATAGCAGTGTGACCACCCTCATTTTCACCATCCTGCAGCAGAACCAGCCCCTGCCTCCTCCCAGGAACATCAGGCACCAGAGAAAACAAAGAGGGATCTGTTGTTTCGCAGGGTTAGCACCCATACCTCCTGCTCTTTACCAAAAAGGAGAGATTCTAGGTCACCTCAGCCCTTACCGTAAGCTCCCAGCACTGTTAGGCTGTAAGGAGCGACATGACTTGCTCCGGAGATTAATGTGGGCGTCTGATATACAGGAAAGCTGAGACTTTTGACTTGCAGGACCTGCGGGGGATCTGACTGGTAGGAGCAAGACTCAATACCCAGGACACCAGCTTACTTCATTGGGAACTACACATCAGCACCAAAAGGAAAGAAGAGCCCACCAAACCCTAAAGTTTCAGCAATATGCTTTTAAAATCTCAGTGGTGTCCAAGGTATATCTCTTTCACAGTAAAAATTACTTAGAGTGCACTGTAAATGCACAGACACCGATCAATGCTGAACATCTGGCTAAAATAAATTAGTCATATTTTGCAAATAAAAGTTCCTAGGGTCTACATGACAAAGTCTGGCCAGCATAACTATCTCATGGGGAAAAAATCACATCCCTAGCCTACAAAGATAACTATTTTGGCATGATTCCTCTACCCACTATGTAGACTTACATAGACTTAACTGCAAATAGTGGAGTCCTTCTGCCAGTGCAGCTCACGTTGTTCCGGAGGTACTTCAACCATGCTGGTAGCCTCCTTCAGCTGGTATAAACTACGTCTCCATCGAGTGATTTGGCCAGAGCAGTGACACCAGCAAAGCATCTGTAGTACCAAATAACCTTTTTTCTCCTGCTACTAGTCTCTAACATTTTTCAGCTTTAAAGCTTTCCACTAAAAGGAAACACACTGACTTTGCACGCTTTCTTGTATCAGCAATGCATTATTTCCTTTTAGAGAGGAATTAAAGTATGCATATGGGTGGGAGGTGCGTCTCTCTAACATCACGATGGTACTTGCTTTTGGGTGGGAGGAAGGGCTAGAAAGGAGGAAAGCAGATGGGCCTGGCAAAGTGAATTAGCACTTCTCCTGTGGGATGCCTGTTGTTTGTTTTGGTGTTGGTTTTGGAGGTGGAGGGGCAGAGATTATTTGCATTTCATTAAGCCTTCATATTTTGTTTTTGCATGGTGGCATTTGAATAAATCTAATGGTCAGAGTAAATGGGTTACAACTGTGCATGCAAATGAATTGAAGAGCTGTTTTGAATAGCAAAACAAAGTCCTTCAATCTGTTTGTGAATCATATTCTTGCACCCTGATTTTCCTTGTTCTTTTCATACGCTCCCTGTTGGCTCTTACCTGATAACATTTGCCAAAGGACTTTCTGGATGAACAGAAAATTTGAAGATTTACCGGCCAACCCTAACCTATGAGCGCCTGTCAGGCAAGGCAACTCATGAAGCTAGGTTGGGCCCACAGTAGGATTCAGCTTTTTGGGGCAACAGGTGGCTTTTAACTGTACTGTAGAGGCAGTTGACTTTGTCTAATGTTCCCAATTGCCTCAGTCTGCACAGGTTCTCCTAACTCCTTTCTCTACTTGGTCACCCTTCAGTGGTGTCCCAGGTCTTGTGGTTTTGTGCAAGTGGTGAGCAGAACAGAAAGGACGAGGAGGAGGAGTGGAGCGGAGGCAACCAGACCAAAAATAATCTTTTCTGAGCTGATACAGACCGGGAACTTCCCTTTATATTAATTTCCCATTACCACTTAGCTGTGAAATGACAAAAACATGGAACAAGCCACCAAGAGGCCCTCAGGAACAGCACAAAACAGAACAGCCCCAGAAGGCAATTCAGAAGTGCCTTGGCATGCTGATGCCGGTGATCTTCACACCTTTGCGTGCTAAGTGATGGAAGGGGGGCTTACAGCTTGCTCCACCAGGCTGCCTCACTGCCAGGACATGTCTGCCTCCCCTACAACTTACGCTGGCCCACAGCACCCACTGGGGTACGGCACACAAGAGCTGACTCAGGAAATGGCAAGAGAAAGCAATGACCAAAAAATGCTACCTTGTCTTTTCCTCAAACAAGGCTTTTATAGGTGAGCAAAAATGGTTTTGGCTGCTAATAAAGTGTAGCTCGCCAAAGAAAACATATGCACAAATTCATATTTTCCAGGTGGCCACTGGTAGAAGCATAATCGCCCATATAAGTCTACAGCATTTTTTGTTTGGATCAAGCTTTTTTTGTGCTTATTCATTAAATTACATATTTATCATAAGGTTACTTTGTCATAAGGTACCCTTCGTTGTTTCATTCCCCCAGTAAACCAGTTGATTGTCACAAGATTTTAAAAAAAACACTAAAGCCTGCTTCAAGCCGTGTGAGGAATGCATGGCATTTCTGAGGAAGGTGCCACTGGCTTCGCCTGAACTTTTACCAGAGGTTGCTGCGGCAGCGCAGCTTTGGCTGGCGCGGGGCTGGAGCGCGACGGCCGCAGCAGCACGCCTGCGCTGCTGGAGCTCAAGGCTGAGTGCAAGGCACGCAAGCCAAAGGCATCTGGATCAGAACTCAATGTTTAGACAACAAACAGGAGATCAAGTATTTCCCTAAGAGATGTTAAAATGAGCAGCAGAAAAGATGCATGACGGGTCCCTCGTGGTTCAGCTGATGGCACAACCTGCTCAGACTAGTTCGATTTCACCCTTTGCATTCACGTGCGCTGCCTGTTCTGGCAGAGACCACTTCGAGCAAGCCCTTCCTTGGCAAACCCTTGGTCTTTCTGTCTTTCTTTTCCCTGTTTACCTCAGCTAATACCTGTTCCTCAAGCCCTTTCACAGCACAGCTGGATGCATTTATTAAACAAAACCCTCCATTGCTGAAGCGGTGGGCTGATGACAAAAGCTCTGCCAAAGCACTTTGAACATTTCTACAAGCAGCTACTTTCAGTTCCCATTTCTCAGACTGTTACATGATTAACTCTTTTGCAGCAGCCTGAGAGTGACAGAAGCTGGCAGATGGAGCATGCAGGGAAAATAATGGGGTGTGGGTGT
>VXAL01016532.1:2493-22237 GCA_013399475.1 Chauna torquata
GAAATGAGCATGATACATTAGTCAGCCCATGTTCTAGTCTACATTTAAAATGTTTAAAGCAAAGGATCAGCATTCTTGGTTTGTCTTCATATACCACCACAGCAGAAATGATCAATTAGTCCAATATAGACAGAAAACCAACTTTTATAAGAGAACTTCAGCTGGCGCAAAAGCTTACTGAGGCTAATGGAGCATTATTAGAATCTAATGGCATTATTACAGCTTGAACCAACTGAGGATGTACCTTTCTATCTTCATCTCCCAGTTTATAGTTTCATCAATGGGAACGAAAGTATCCTTAATTCATATTTTTTTAACTACACTGATTTTGCAGAACTACTACAGCAAGCTATATATATTAATGTTATCATCTCCAAATAGAGCCTTCTTAAAGACTGAATGTCACCTGTCTGTGTCTCCAAGACATCCTGAGAAATCCTGATGGTAAATTCAATCTGTGTCCCCTCTTGGCTTTTTGACAGAGTGATTAATGCTTTTAGTAGTCACACAGCTGTGGAGCTTGCAAGAAGGCTTTCTTGCACAATAGACGTTATAGTTAACTGCCCTTCTATGATATCTACTAGAACCAAACCAGGGCAAAGCATTGCTGGATTTTGGTATGAATATTATCATACCAGATCTTATCTTTCTACATAAAGTATAGCATATAAGGAGGAGGATAAAAAGCTACTTCCATTTCAGTTTTTTTTGTTTGTTTGTTTTTTGCTTTGTTTTTGTTTGGTTTATGATAAAGGAATAAAAGATGGTGGATACTTTAAAGTGACCTTCCTAGCCGTGTAGCTGATCTTGCTAAACTAGAATCCTACTCATTATTAGACTGCCAAAACCATACAGAACGAATCCTGTAACAGTGAAGAAAGAGAAGAATCATGCTTAGCAGCAGTTTTAAAATTGACTGTCTGAAGAGGACACTAGAATTTATGGTATTTTTCCTTTAGTGACTTGATGTCATTCTGGAGTCAAACTCAAAAATCACCTTCTGCTTCTACTCTTGGCAAAGTTCTTTGAGAGCTTGAATTGTCCTTTTGTATCATACTTCATGTCAGATATTTGAGTATCTGCTCACCAAACTCCAATTAATGTTTGAAAGGCTGAGGCACTAATGACTTCAAGCAGTGCTATTACTCATGAGATGACAAAGGAAACAGACTCAGCCTGTAATGCTTTAATGGTTTAAAACAGCTGGGGATGTTAAGCCATGTGATATCTCACTCCTAACTTTGGAGAATATGGAACAAATTGAACTCAATCAACTAGCTGATTTCAAAGACGGAGATGTACTCCTATTATCAGAAGCCAACGATCAGTATCAGTTTCAGCAACAAAGATAACGAATTCAACAATGGCTGTTGACTGTCAATGACTGCTAATGAGAACATGATCAATAACATTTCTAATGACTCCATTCAGGCTCGGGCTGCTTCTGATGACAGAAAAAATTAGTCAGGAATTATTTTGTCATCAGCCACAGCCAATTTCAGTGCTGTCCATTTCTTCTTATTCTGCCTACTGCTTAATATCCAATATATATTCCTTCAGTTGCCTCTGCCCCTTCCAACCCCTACATTAAACACTACAAGGATCACAACATTTAGATGCTTACATTTACTATGCTGTAGGACTCTTGAGAGGTTGCCTACTAATTATTTGTTATTTCTATAGAGCCTAATTAATACTAGGTCAGAGCAGAGCTACCTTTTCTTAATATTCAGTCAGACTCAAATATAATCATATATTCCCTGCATTTTCTTGCACTACTTCCTGGGGAGTATACTCCAGATATAGACACGTATTAACATCCAGGTCTGTCAATTGCTTATGGATGCAGACAAGGCTAGTTTATTGGATTCTCCTAGAAATAGTTCTACATTTGCATATAAGGTAAACATTTCTTAAGCTTTGTACATCCATGTTCAAATCACCAACAAAAACAACTGCTAGGCCTTTCTGGCCACTGGTGATACTATTCCTATGGCATAGAGAGCAATAGGATAAGTGCAACTGATTTCTTTGTAAGATCTTTTGTGCCCAAGTTAAAAAAGTACCCCAAAATGTCATTTTAAATGGCAGTATGTTCCAGAAATAAACAAAATAAGACATGATAAGCCAGTAATGGAAAAAAAAAACATGTTCCAGACACGTTGTAGAGAGATCACACAAGCACAAGAAAAAGTGGAAATGTGAGGCGAATGAATCTGATTGCTTCATTACAGAAAGAGTTTAGGAAAGTCAGAGGCAGAAGGAAGGACTGGATTTTGAAGCGAAATTTCAGAACAGACTGAGAGTCAGCTATGACAAAGATGTTGGGATTATATGCAGTAAAAAGTCTTTCACAATGAATATGGATGGTGAGAAAAATAAGAACAGAGGTGAAGGCCAGCAGTGCTGTAAAATCCCTACTATGCTGGGTCATTTAGTGTCATAGTCAGCTCAAGTTTTTAAAAGCATTATTTGTATTTTGCTCATGTACTGCAGGTTCCAAGATCCCCAAAACATAGGGATCACACCAATGAATCACACCAGTTCAATTTCACTCCATGTTTGTGGGTGAATGAAAAAAAAAGATGTATAAGAAGTCTAGAAAATAAGTGAGAGCTATGGCTATATAAGCCTATTTCCGCAAGGCCAGATAATTGTCTTTTATTTATTTGCAGTACATGTGTACGCTTTTCTCCCCACTTTCACTGAGGAGCAAGCACAATGAAATTTATCACAGTGTAAGGTTAAGCATATGAGTAGCTATTATAAAGTAGTTAACATGCTAGAAATCGACATCCCAATGTGCTTGACAGTAACTTGCTCATGGAGACATAATCAGAAGTAGAAAGTGGTAGAGGACTGGCACAGTCAGATAGAAACAAAGACTGCTAAAAAAAAAATAAAAATCAAGTGTTAGTGGTCTTGGCAACCAACTCTGACCACAGCCCCTGCTCATAAATATGTCATTAAGCCCTGTCGTTATAGATAAATGGAGCATTCAGAAGAATGTATCTTTCCTTAGATGATGCACTAACCCTGCACTACAGGAATACTTCAGCTGTTAATAAAACCAAGGCATGCGCACAGAATTCATGCTGAATTTTCTGCTTCCCTTAATCTACTAACAGGAGAAACCGTCTAGCAAGACTACATTAGGCTCTAGAGGTATAAAAGAACTGCCTTAAAAGAAAAAGCCACTAGCATATGCTGAACAAAGATATGATATATGTATATTGTCATACTAGTAAATTTTAAAAAGTGTTCTTCCTGACTATAGTGGGTCATCAAACAGTGCTCAGGATTACAAGTGCTGTGATTTTTTAATCATTATTGAATCTAGTGAAGACATTTTATTTCCATAATTGCTTAATCTTCTTGAGTCTCCAACAAGGTATTTGCGGCCGTCATCATCTGAACTGACACTATAAAAACTAGAATTCACTGAATTAAGAGCTAGGAACATGACAAATAGCAGATTTTCCCAGGGCTTTTTACTGAATAATTTATTTGAAAAGTATTTTCTTAATAAGCTCTCATGACAATATTCTATTGTACCTGATCCATCAAAATGTCAGAGATGTCTTTTTCCCCATTTCCCCAAATGCTAATAGATAATGGTGTGCCCAATTGTAAAAATTCAAAAGCAATGATTAACATTTATACAAATGTTTCTAATAATTTGTGAAGCTTAAATTATTTTTATTTTAGAACTAGTTGACATCAAATTTACACCAGTCTCATCATGATAATTACATCTATCTACCAGTGATCTGTGTGGGGCCAATGACCTCCTGCAAATTTGATTACCTCACATGCATTCATTCAGTTACCCTGTGAATATCATAAGTACAGCAAGTGTTCTCACCTTCACTTTTAATCATGGAAAGATAAGGCACAAAGCAATTAAACAGTACGTTCATTAACAGACTTAAGAAAGCCTGTGACTAACCTCAAACACTTGAGTGCAGCACCTTTAATAAAAGACTACCCTTCTTCCTGTCACATATTTATGACCCAAGTGTCTTCTTCAGGGAACAGTCTGAAGAGATATAAAGATGCTGTCAACAAGAAAAAAAGTTGCTGACAAACAGGAACTCGTGTGTGACATTTCAATCCCAACCTGAATACTTTTGAATACAGTAATTCTCTCTTTCTAAAAAGAAAGATGAAACTAAAATACATGCAGTTGAACCTCCTAGTCTGAGAAATAATCTCAGGCAGAGATTACACATTAATAGAAGTTGGAATGGTTCCTTTAGGTCACCATTTCTAAGATTCAAAGTTCCTGAATAACATGGACTTTTACAGTTTCTTTTCAGTCACTCTCGTTGTCAGACAGCTCTCACAAGCTGATTTGCACAAGGCCTTTCTGAAGTTCTGTAAGATAAGCTGTCAAAGAATCCTGCACCTTCTCTGGTGCCTTGATACGGAGCTCCCTGGAGTCAAGAGAAATTTCTTCAGAGAATTCAAGTTCCTGGAGGCCTGAAGTTACTTATTAATTCATAAAACATGTAAAACNTACTCTACTTAGCCATGATATCGTGGATAGTATGTCCTATTTTTGATCCTCTGGACATCCTTCTCTTTAGAGATATTCTGAAAAATACTCTCTCCACAGCCTAAATCAAGTTTAACAGAAGTCAGTAAAGTCTCAAAACTACATAACAATTAACTGCTTTTCTTAATAAGCCAACATTTACTCCTGCACATATCTTGATTTCTTTATTAAGCTTGAATATAAGTTGCATCTGGAAAACTTAAACAATGACTAAGATTTAGACAAAAAGTCACTAAAGAGAACAATATTGCCTAGAGCATCCTTTCAGCTTTAGTTTATTCTTAGGTTTACGGGTCATTTGCAAATCTGTTCTAACAGGAATATTAGGCTATTTTACAGCTATAACAGGAAACTCACCAGAGATTTTAAAGTACAGTGAATGTTCACCTTTTGCATGGGCCCTGGGTGTGGTGGTAACTTTTATATCAGCACTTGATTGGTTCTAAAACATCAGCCAGCTTTTCTCACCAATTAAAATTAATTTTAAAAGCCTTAAAAAAAGTCTTTCTGTGCTAACCAACTCTCTAAGAGGTTTGCTATCTGATTATATACACTCTCTCAACTAAATAATTATTTAAGTTATAAGCATGTGGACAGCAGTTGTGAGCATGTGGATTTTGTCTGGTTCCAGAGCACTTGCACAGAAAAAAGTAAGCCTTGTAGTTTTCAAGCTGTGTAATTCCACTGAGATTTGTACATTTTTCTGTAGGCATATATTTGAGACAATTACAAAAATTTTTACCTGACAAGTGAAACAGATGTCAGATGACTGAATTCTTCTTTGATTCAGGTGCCAATTTGGCACAGCCTTCCCCTTTTTACAATACTCAGATCTGCCTCCTCCATGTTCTCCTGCATAATAAAGTCTTTAGACCAATTCAGATAGCAAAATGGCAGAACTCCAGAAAACCCAATGATTTCAACCTTCTTACACCAAGGCTCTTAGAAGACCTAGAGCAAAATCCAAACATGAGAATAATGTCATCTTCCACATTTAGCTGTGCTTTGCCTCAGAGGTACTGAAAAACTATGCTGACCTCTGTGAATGTGGTTGCTAGACACAGTTTCTCTCGTCTTTCAGGGAGTTGGCAAAAGGATAATTAAGGAGACTCCAGCTCCCTGTGACCCATCCATACTGACATTTTTCTTCCCACTGCAGTGACATCAACTAATAAGACAAAACAGGTATGGAAGAACAAAAACTTGAATCTTGATTTTATTTTTGCTTGGTTGTCTGTTTCGCTGATGGGAGATGATGGAAAGAAGAGTAATCACATCAGTTCATATGAGGCACCTCTATATACACAGCTCTAGACTCTCTATATAGACAGCAGATAGATATAGAGGGGTTTTTAGGTACAGTTTCAGAAAATCTAACGCAATAGCAATATAGTCTGACACAAGTAACAGGTACTAGGATCCTCCTGTCTCCTCTGCCTCTAGCTGCAGATTTTATTGTCCCTCCCCTTGTGTTACTCATTCAACTCAATTTGCCTCCTGGTTTTATTATCCTGAACTAGTTCACAACACGGTTTCATAACCTTAATGCTAGCATAAGCAGGAAAGCACAACCATTGACTAAGGTAAGAAGGGGGACACAAGGGACATGCAGTAACCTTGACATAGATCGGCTTAGGATGTGGTGCAATTTCACCTTTCATTTGATTGTTCGTCTGGACCATTCTCCTGACAAGTCTGTGTCTAGAGTACAAGAGAGAGTCAAGAATGATAACCTCATAGCTTCGCAATCTTAATAGCAGGTCTACAGAATACAAGGTGAACATGTTTTGTAAGACTGTTTTGTCCCTTACTTGAAAGGTTAATGGCTATTTTGATTTATATCAGACAAAGGTTTTATTTGGAAGTAAATCATCAAGTCAGGCCATACCATCAATGCCACTTAATCTCCCCAAGTTCTTTTTCAGTCCCAGAAGAATTAGTTCTTCTTCAGAACAGAATTAAGGGCTTTTAGATATAAACTAGTTACCTTCTAACTCTTGCTCTATAAACCAAAGATGAGAGTCTTCAAGATCAGAACACCACAGTGCCAAAAAAGAATTAATCAAAGAGATAGCGATAAATATAGTATTTGATATCTCAAAAGGCATCCAGCTTAGAGGTAGAAGTTTTGTAACTTTGGAAACCTGGAATTCTCTGCCTTCCAATCAGAACACTATTTAAACAGCCTTGAAGCAGTGTACTTACAAATAAAATGTGAGGTCCTTATCACAGAGGGCTTAAAATATTTCTACACTGAGAGATGAAAACAAACAAAGGGTCCAATGATGTTATGCAAGAACCAGGATTAAAAAAGTGAGAAAATGTTAGATATTCTGTTAGATACCATTATATTCAGGCATACTTGTTTGCAGTTTCTCATACAGCTACAATTCCCGTCTGTCATGGTTTTGGCTGGGACAGAGTTAATTTTCTTCATAAAGGCTCACACAATGCTGTGTTTTGGATTTTTGATGAAAATAGTGGCAATGTTTTTGGTTGTTGCAGAGCAGTGTTTACACAGAGCCAAGGACTTTTTTGCTTCTTGTGCTGCCCTGCCAGCGAGGGGGCTGGGGCTGCACAAGGAGCTGGGAGGAGATATAGCCAGGGCAGGTGATCCAGACTGACCAAAGAGATATTCCACACCATATGACGTCATGCTCAGCCATAAAAGCTGGGGTAAAGAAGGAGGAAGGGGGAGGATGTTGGGAGTGATGGCGTTTGTCTTCCCAAGAAACCATTACGTGTGATGAGCCCTGCTTTCCTGGCAGTGGCTGAACACCTGCCTGCCCATGGGAAGTAGCGAAAGAATTCCTTGTTTTGCTTTGCTTGCATGCGCTGCTTTTGCTTTCCCTAGTAACCTGTCTTTATCTCAACCCATGAGTTCTCGCAATTTTACCTTTCAGCTTCTCTCCCCATCCCACCTGGGGAGGGTGAGCGAGCGGCTGTGTGGCACTTAGCTGCCTGCCGGGGCTAAACCACAACACCATCCCAACAAATTGTGAGATATGAGATCTTAAAATTCTTCTACCCTGAAGGGGAAGATTTTCTAATGAGCCTCATTTTAGTGGTCATTTCTCAAGGATAACTAGTTATACTAAAAATCAATACCTTACAAACCTAGTCAACTTTTTTTTTTTTTTTTTTTTTAAAGAATCAGTACTCAGTTTTCACCTTGGTTACACTAGAACAAGTCAAGAAGAACTCTTCAAATTTGCAGTCATCCCAGCTTAACAACTTAGTGTATGTTAGCTGAGGCAAGTAACTGTCTATGCACATACTTTTATCCCTGGTACATGCAGGATAATTAGAATTAGTTTAAGCATTTTTTGCTCTGATCTAAACTAAGTCCCACCACTACCTGTTCTCCAAGTCCAAAAAGACAAGCATGGGTATTGATGTCAGCCAGATCATTAGCAGTTCATCAATTAGCCTGGTAAATAGTTTTTATATAATTGTATGCCTGAGATTGTATTTTGATAGTTTCACCCAAGTACAAAGCCAGCATAAAGAAATTTAAAGCCATCATGTAAGGGAGATGTCCAGGTTGTAGCCACTGTGGAAGTTAATTTCATAGCATCTGTGAACACTGGCAGTACTGTCAGTCACGAAGCTGATGATCTGCCTCTCCACCTCTCTTTCTAGGATATAGTTTATGAGTTTTGGTTACTGAGAACATTGCTGACTTCATTTTTTATTAAACCTGTTTCATAAAAAGCTAAAACAAAAAGATTCAAATAATTTTAACCTACATCATACAATAAATATTCCTATACTTAGTTGAATAAGGGTGTGTACACATACACTCATTTGTGTACAAACACAGCATTTTAATTAGAAAATGTTTGTTTTTACAAATTGTCCCACATTTTATCATGTAAGATGTTCTAACTTGCTAGGCCTTAAATACACTTCTAAGTCAGTGTAAGCAGCTTCAGGGTATATGCACTTTTTCCTTTTTTTTTTTTTTTAATTTTATTTTTTATTAAAGGGAAAAAAATACATGACCTTTCAATGTTAATGAAAAAAGAATTCTGACAGCAGGCACTATTTACAGCATTGAGACATTCCCCCGAGCACTCAACTACTGCAGAAACAGTTAATAGTTACGTATATAAGCAACAACTGAAGACTTTAAATTTAATTCCTCTGAGAAGTTCCTCCAATGCTACTTAAAAATGAGCAAGATGAGCACTTCAGAGATGTAAGCGACCAAGCTGCTTTTCAGGAAACCAGGAAGAAAGCAGGTAAAGTGATAGATTCTCAAAAAGTCATAGGCAGCACACAGTTTGTTCAAGATATTAAAGGAAAAGTCTATGGCTCTTAATTATGCTGACCGGTGTATGGCTCTGGTTTCTAACGAGCAGAAATACTTTTTTTTTTTTCTTTTTTTTTTTTGGCAAATATATTTTGGGTCCCACAAACCAAAGTTTCAGGAGGACCACTGTAAATTAACATATCCTGGAAATCTCAGAAATTAATTTCACTTTAAAAAAAAATGAAGGAAAAAAATTAGGAAAGCCTAGGTGTTGTATTTTAACCTCTTCAAAATGAAATATTTTTAAAAATATGTATCCCAAACATTACTTTTTTTTTCCAAATTGCTGCATTTTAATAGAAAAGAATCTTAAAATATTTCATTCTCCCCAGAACTGAATCCTAGCAGGAAATCAAACGTGTTTTTTGACCCTAAATTTTTTCTTTCAGTCTTCTGTGAATGTAATAAAAAAAGGCTTAGCTCCTCAAAAGGCTAAATATTTAGGTCCTAATTAGGTGTTTAACTCCCATCACAATCAAAAGAAGAAAAGAGTTAGTGTTAACCCTCTTTGTAGACCTGGCCCTAAATTCTTTAGAGAATATAATCCCCTTCAAACAAAGAATCTTTCAGAACTGTAAGAATTAAGCTTGAGAGCCTGAAAATGTTATGCAGATGATTTAATGCATTTTGTGCCCATCAAACAAATAAACAAACAAACAAAACAAAAAACATGATCTGATTTGCAAGAACCCCCTACCTGTGATTCTGTAAATCCTCTCTTTTTAATCCTATCAATCCCTCTCCCACCTCAGCTCCACCCTTTCTTCTTTTCCTTCCTCTTTGATTCCTTCACTCTTACCATTTAATTTTCTCTCATTTTTGTTCCAGCAGATAGATGACTGTCTGAGCCCTGTCTGGTTCACTACTTTGTATAGCTCTTTCCAAATACTTAATTGTTACTTGTGTTAACTTGGCATCTCAGCAGCTCAGTCATAGTCCAGGAGTTTGTTTCTCTAATTAGCAACAAAATTGTGGTCTTTGCCCCAGAGAGCTACAAAGTACAGTACCTGCAAATATACAAACTAAAACACAGCCAAAAGTGAGCTCAAATCCAAGTACAATCAAAGTTTTGAGCAAATGGCAGCCCCCCCAAATACTTTTTTTTTAAAAAAAAAATCTGCATAAGTCTGCATAAGCTAATGGATGTTCCCTAGAAATCACCTCCTCCCATGCATGAGGAGCACATTGAGAAACCATATAAAGGCACTTAATTGAAAGGACTGCAAAACAGAAGCAGAAATTTGCACCACAGTTTAATCAGAGGCAGCACTTGACCTTCTAATATGCAGTGAGGTATGGCAAAGGGAGAGAGATCTGGAAAGTGAAGGCAAGCAGCCTTTTTTTTTAAATGTAATGAGCTGAGGAGTATTTCAAAAAGATGTGTCACATGGCTGAAGCAGAAAGCTAGATGTCTGATTCTGCATCTGCATTTCAAATGAATAAGAGGTGGCCATGCCACATTTGTCAGGGCCAGGTGAAAGGACGCTGCAATAATTGAGACATGAGACGCTGAAAGCCTGAATAAGAATGTTAGCCCTGTAGACAGCTAGAAAAGACAGCATGTTAGAAATGGGAATGCAAAAAAAAAGATTGTCCAGGCTTTAACACAACCTGCATAGAAAACTTGGCCTGATAAAAAACAACTTTATGACTCCTTACAGCTCCAGAGCCTGTTACTCCTTTATAATGATCACCACCTACAAAGCCAGTTATCTGGATCAAAGAAGAGGTTGCCATTCTGCCCTTCTGAAGTCCTCTTAATCCACAGCATCGTATTAAATTAGTAAATGGCTTCCTTAAGGCAGCTGAGGAGGACATTTCCTCCTCCTCTCTAGTATTAACACTTGAAAAGCAAATAAATCCTAATTCAAAGAAAAGGACTTAGTGTCCCCATGGACTGGCACTTGTAGTGACTTATTCAGAAATCAGCAAGACAGACACTGAATTTTGCTGGTTCAGAACATCCAGGCAAGCTTCAGTGCAACAAAAGAGGAAGCCAGAGGGGAGCAGAGGTCAGTGCTTACCTGAGAGTGGGTGAGTGCAGGTAAGGCATTACTAAATTAACAGCAGAGAATACAGCTATTCTACCTATTCGTTACAGCAGTATCTGAGTAACTACTAGCTATTAATACTTAGCTACACAAAGCTCTTATGAGAAGAGCTACTCTTCCCAGATCGCGAGGAGAGTTAAGAAATGGTGAGACTTTGAGAGTACTTTCCATCTCTGTCCCCATTTGTCTGAAATTTAGGCTGGCATCAGACTTTGGCCCATGCAGTAAAGGAAGTCCAACTCCTATTTAACTCTTGTGAAGTCAGGGTAGCTAGACATCCACAGATATTCATAGATTCTGACTTCACAGAAGACACAGACAGAGCCTGTGGTAAAGAGAAACAGTAGCAAACAGGTTAATACATTTGGGTCTACTCATCTGCAGGTTAGAATACCACCCAGTAGACCTGTGATACCTGAACAGCGACAAGCAATTCAAGTGCAAGAAATCCAATGGCATACAGGCAGAAATGGTGCTATAGCTGCTTCATGGTCTACTGGGTAGTCTCAACCCTGTGTAGGAGGAAATGAGCAAGAAGAGACTTCTCTAAAACCAGTTCCGCACTGTTGCAGAGATTGTCAGCTCTATCTTGCAAGGATTGGAAGCTGTTACTAAACTCATAACTGCAAAACTATCTCAGAGGTTCGCCCTCCTCCACTCTGTAATGTATGTGGAATGAAAGTTTGATATACTGCTCAGAGGGCTGGGATAGCTGGTCATTAGGACCTAGAAGTGCACCCTTTCTCCTTTAGTATAGATACAGACATATTTGTATGCATGTCTGCGTATTCCATCAGTGCCATACATGGCATCTCTCTCTCTAGAATGCCCTGGATAAAATGTTAAAGTCAATCAGGAGACAATAAAATTCTTCACTCACTTTACAACTTATTTCTTTCTCCATCTATGCAGAAAATTGTTTGCACTGCTACTCTGCAAAGTCTGGGAGGAAGCAAGACTGGGTCTCAGGCAAATACCCAGCACAAGGAAGTAGCGAAGGCAGAAACTCTCTATCAGTCTGTTTGAATAGCACTTATCAGACAGTAGCGTGGATCCACAAACAGGATTCCTAGTCAATACCAAATTCATAGGCAATTCATAGTACACAAGGCTAGGACTTACACTGGGATTCAAGTTCCCATTTCACCAGTGGTCTTGCAGATGTAGACAAATTGTTTAATGTTTTTAGACCTTTTTAATCTTCCCGTGAGTTATCTGGTCTTGACTATTCAGACACAGGTGTCAAGGGCAAAAGAGACCGTAATAGTTCTCGTCTCATCTTATGCATAACATACGATGTTGAAGACAATAGTAATTTTGAATTTAATATGGACAGAATAATTGCACCAAATTTCTTTCAGATGTAAAAGAAATCCTAAATATACATAGAACAATGAGATACTTCAATATGCACACAATCCAGTGTAAAGGTACCTGACTGTATGAATGGACATGTGTAAATGGGATAACATATTGAATACTCAGGTCTGGTTGCTTGTCTGGCCAGCACTTTAAAAGCTCTGATTGCACAATACAGGTATTTTCTTTTGAGCATCAGCACAGAGAATGTTCTGCAAGCCATCATAAATCTTTTTTTCACAAATAGTTATCCTTGACATTTTGGTTTTATGGTGGATGTCAGGTGTATAAGAACAACCAAGGATATTAACTGCTGTTGACTGCGATACTGGTTTCTTGGCATACATACATTGATGACTACAAAACTACCAGGAACAATTTTTATATATTTCATTTTATTTGTTCAGTACAGTAGACTATGCATCAATCTCTGATAGGGAAACCACAACGGTATCTGAGTAGCATATGAAACTGACATATTAACTACATGTTAACTATATGAGCTATAACTATATGCAGGACTTGAGTACAAATCTGATATATAAAACTGATGCCTATTGGGTTAACCTCTGAAACACCTCAGAGGTTTAGAGGTTCTATCACCTACTGAAATGACACTTTAGAGGATCTGATGAAGTACAACACATTATATGCGAGCTTGTCTTGTCCCCAGGCTCAAAGAAAATCTCAGCTTCTTGCCAAATATTTTGCTGTGCTCTCGTTTTCCACACTGCAATGGTGGGACACAGAGTAAGCTTTTCTGACATGCTGATCAGAATACTTTAATTTTGTATTCAAAGCAAGTCTTTTTATTGACTTCAGTAGATTTTGGATCAAGACCTGAGACTAGTAAAATGAATGTTAACCAAGTGAGAGCATATGTGGCTGATTTTCAAACAGTGAAATAGAGATTAAAGTTAGATCCATGGCTTGTGAAATTCTTTGATATATTTGCATTTTAAAGCCTGTAAACCATTTTCAGGACAGGCTTGGATTCATTTTTTTTTCCTCCAAGTTTTTTATTCCAATTCACTTAGTACACTTCTCTGTGCACCCTTATGTTTCATTTATAATGGACCTTGTTCTTACTTTCACCCAAGACTTCAATATTGTTCTAAATTAGTAACTGTAATTTAAGCAGGGTAAAAGGATCATGTTTAACACAATAAAGAGATTTATATTTTTCAAATTACTCTAGCTGTAATCACAATTAAAGTAAAACTTTTTAAGTATTCTGATTATTACTCAGTTTAACAAGGCTTTATATTCTAATAACCAGCTCAGCTCTTACTGCATAAGGAACTTCTGGCTATCTTATTTTTTGCTTTACCTACCTTCATTTCCTACTTTTTGTTGTACTTTAACTCGTATTATTACATGATGTAGACACAGATATTTCAGGGCTTTAAAACAAAGTTTTTGTATAGGCATATTCTTGACATTGCAAGAAGCAAGGTCACCTCAAGGTGGTGGGGCAGCAGAGATGAAGCCTCCTTTTCCTTCTTTATGTTCCTGAATCCGAAATAACATTGGTGGGTGTATTAACATAGTTTCTCACATGCAAAGTCCTATCTAAATGCAGATTTTAAGACTTTTTTACTTTTTGTAAATGGTTTTACTAATTGAAAGCTGAAGTATTAACAAATTTCCCTTTGAATGACTGGAAAATATACTTATCTTCCCCAGATCTCCTAGCTGTGTCTTACATAATTATGACAAATGTTAAAATAAATAAGTACCTCTCCTTCTGTCTAATTTTGTTGTTGTTATTGTTCGTTTTTCACTACAGGCCTCCAGACTACACTTAAAACTACTGTGCTGACCATTTGCATTCATTAAAGTTACCACAACACCATTCACGAACGATGCTGGCAATTTCTGTTCTTTCAGGCATTTTTTAGCTTGTCTAATTACATTCTCTACCTAAATTTGCTCTGCAGCTTCAGAAAGAGATGATTTCCTCCTTATTTCTTTTCTCATATAATTTTTTTTTTTTTTTTGTAGTTTTAGCACATGCTGTTAAATATGCCCAAATACATTCTGCCCTAGAAAAAGATATTTCACAAAGAATGGAGAAAGGAAATTTTTGTTTATTTTTATTCCACTGCTTCTTGGAAGTATTCATGATTAAAAAACAAAACTCTTACCTCCATCAGGAGAAAATTCCTGAAATCTTTTATTTTTTTCCCCTAGCTTTTGAAAAGCAAAACAGGTTAACATTGAACATATCTTTCCCAAAGACTGTGCCACCCTTGGAACAGCAATATTTTTCATCTTCCATGCCTTTCCTCTTCCTAAAAAAAGGTCCTCAAAAAACACTGATCAACTCTAATTTCAGGAACAGATGAAGCAACCCTTTAACACCCAAATTTCAATAATTAGTATGTAAAACACTTTGCATTGCTAGCTTACACCAGCTGTGATTCTGGCTACCAGGTGTTCTCAGATCCGCTTGCACACATTTGTGTGTGAAAGGAACCACTGATCAAAAAAAGAACTGACAGTGAGAAGTCTTTCAGACAAAAAAAAATCCAAGCCACAGATACTTTTGAACAACTGTCTTCGATCCAAAACCTCCTTGTTAGTAGGTTTAGATTCTTCTTCTCAGTCCATATGTAAACAAATACTGAAACAAATCCACAACGCAGCCCATCAAACACATCTACCCTCACAGACATGTGTTCTTACCCCACGGAGCTCTCTCTCACCCCAGCTCGCTTATCTAAATAGCAGCAAAATTTATTGTGTATCAGCAGTGCCGGCTGCTTAGTGCAAAGCCCCTTCTAAATGCCCTTGCTTTGGGAAGCTTTCAAAAATGACAGTGAAACGATGTGTGGAGATAAGTTATAGCTCAGCTCTTTACTTATGGTTTTTTTTCCTGGCAAGTCTTTGAAGAGAGGAGCAATTAGCCATTAAGAGCAGACATAGTCAGATGCACAAAAGACCCTGGGCATTTTTCTTTTCCTCTGTTCCCTGAATGATGCCAAGATTTCTCCCTTGCTTTCAAAGGAAAATAACCAAGACCACTGAGAAGGAAAACAAAACAGACACACAACTAGCTAAGCAATGTCTGGAGGGCAGTGATTATCTCCATCCATAAAATGGGAGGTTTGGAGCTCTATTTGCTCTTATCCTAAAGGGATGCAGCGAGTTGTGGAAAAGGGGGAATCGTGAAGGAAAGGTTTCTTGCACAGGTTATTAGTCTAGCTAATGCCATGTCTTCAACATTTCACTCAATTTAAACTAGGCTTATTATGATCTACGATGTCTTCATGGAGCTCTGGTACTTAAAATGAGTTTTAGTACCAAGGTGGTGGGATGGGCACTTTCCAAGAAGTATGGCTGAAAGAGAGGCTGGAAAAAGAAGAATTTTCTGAGGAAAGTAAAAGTCCTAATAACAGTGGGTAGCACTTAAGAACACTTCCAATACCAGTAGTGATGAGAACTACTGTTCTCCAATTGTAGTTTGATGGTTCATGTGAAACAAATTGGGAAAGGATCCAAATCTCTACTGTGTATGTTCTCGTCACAGCACAAATTGCACTTGGTAGTCAATGAAACCCTTGTTACCAACTTGAAGCAAAGAACTAAATGGACAATCAAGATTGTGGTACCTTTCCCTGCCAAACTATTCATAGGTGGCTGTCGGCAAGTGAAAAAAGAGGTGAGAGAGAGAGGCTGAGCTTGCTCTGTGGTCACTGTGCTGTTAACACCTCAAGGATTGCCTGCCTTCAGACTTCCTACCTGCCTGCCCTCACAGCACATAGTGGAGTGAGTCTCAATATGCCTTCCCTGTGTCGAAGCCTCCAGTGGTCTGAGAAGAACAGAGGCAGCTCCAGCCAAGGTAAACCTAACCTACCCTGCTACCTGCTGTATTCTCACTTACTGGGTGACTACTGGAAGCTTTTCACTCCCCTGTAACTTGGTGGTGAATCTTTTAACCATCAGGTCCACTGATTTTCCTGGTCACAGATACTACTAATGACCAGGATGAAAAACATGGTGAAGAGAAGAAACACAATGCAGAGAACAGTTAGACATGCAGCCACGCAGAAGAGTGTCAGTCTAACTCAGAGAAATCCATTGTTCATTGGCATTGCCAAAGTGCCAAAGACAGACAAAAAAAACATGTCCTTCTGCTAAGTGACTGAGATGATTACATCTTCACAGGCTGAAGGGGAAAGAGGTTCTTCCACATGTCCAAAGAGGAGAAAAACTTATCTTTGCTGCTCTGCACAAATCAGTGAGTTGGAACATTTTATTGGGATTGAAACAATAACAAGGAGACTTGCATATAAGAAGCATTCATTGAAGGTAGTTGTCGCGAGCTGGGTACCTGGTGACCCTCTGGACCTCTGAAAAATCACTTCTTCCATTACACAGTCAGCGTCATTAATGTTATCTATGATCATGACCACCCTTGTCCCTGGAAAACCCCTGGGAAAGGAGCCATGTGGGAGGAAAGTCTGACACAGAATGAGAAAACGTGGGTTAATTTCATTTTAGATTAAAATCAAGCTGGACCACAGCAGCCTTCAGCGTGAATGATTTGATGGATTATCAAGTAATATTTTATGACATTTAGGGATGGATTTTTCAAAAGGATAAGACACTTATTTTTTCTGAGCTTTTGAATTTTAAGTAGAGAACAACCCTTCTGCTGCTTAGAATTGGAAAGCACTTCAGGACCTGATTTTTTTTTTTTTAACTGTCCTCCACCCTCACAAAAAATAATATTTTCTCATTATTCTTTTGACAAATCCACTTCATTTATTCACATTCTCATAAAATATTACTGCATCTAGCTTAACAAATGTCTTTTTACTGAAAGATAGGTTTTTCTGATCTCAATAGTATAGACTGTATAGACTGTGCTTCTCTCACAAGGCAATAATGTACAGGAGTATATAGTATAATGTAACTCCTATTCATATAATTCCAAATAGAATCTATACATGCAGCTTTACTGTGGCTGTAATTTAGATATATTGAATAATATAACTTTTTTATAGTGGGAGCCTGTTTTTTATTATGCACATGAACTGACTATTAATAAAAATAGTTTGCGCTTATACAACATCTCACCATCAAAGAAAATCAAAACATTTCTCAGTGAAACACGTTTCTGTTTTGCAGAGGTCAAGAGCTAGCTGTTCTAGGTGCAAAGCATCAATATAGCTTTTTCAAAATTATGAGGCAAATTGGGAAGCATGTACAGAAATAAACCTGGATTTCTTAAAGTCTAGGTTCTTAAAAATCCTTACATATCTTAAAGTCACCTCCCAGCTGCTTTGAGGGCTAAGACTCCTACAGATAAGAATATAATTCCGTTAACTTGAGTACTGATATCAACAAGTATTAGCCACATAAGGAAAGCACTCGAAGTTCATGACAGGCGGGTGTAATCTATATTGAAATCTATGTCCCTGTTGGTAGCTGAACTAGCTGAAAGCTAGCTTGGGCCATGCCAGTCTATCACTTGTAAAAGTCAGTGGCAAGACAGACATACTAAAAAAGCCTGAACTTCAGTCATGTTGGGATGCTCCTCCTCGACCCACAAACAATTGTGGATGGAGGTGCCCGGACAAGTTATGACTATATACAGATTTGGCCATACCTATCATGTCCTCAGGGAGCCAGATAAAGAAGGAATCTAAAGCCTGGGTCACCCTAACTTAGCTCCATGAAGCTACTTTGCTGAATATGCAAACTTGTCACTCTGTGTCTCCAATCCAAAAGGTGCAAAAACAAGCCAAAATCGTACTGCATGCAAATCCTGCCTGCACTGGTTGCAAACACCATCAACTTTCTCAAAGAACAACTTCATGATTGACTTTTCTGATCAACATGAACCAAGCAGTGATGATTAGTCACTTTCTATCAGCTAAGACAATGCTCAGTGAAAGCAAAAGAATCCTGAGGCCCAAAGAAGTGGTTTATCTTCTCCTTGAATTTCTTTTTAGTGCACACTCAACATGCTTGCAAATCTCACCCTGAGACTATCTTTCATTCTTGAAAGACACTGAGCCATCCTTACATAAGAACATGCATTTAGGGTCACAAATATCACAGAAACATAGACAGAGCAGTGGACAATTTTTGGAATCTGGAACACTCCCAGAAATGACCTAGCCGTCTGAGATATTTCTTACACACCTCTCTACTCATGACTGCTAGTGCTTTGCAGAATTTTCTTTTATTTCTAGCCCTTGTTTACAACATCTGTAACCACAGCCTCAATCTGAACAGCTAATGTCATGATCCTAATTACAAGGCCAAGTAAACACAAGCAGGTTGACACAGCTAAAAAGCAATAGCACATACACCCTTTTATTTATTTTATTTTACGGCCTCTGCTGTGACAAGCATAGGCATGCAGATAGCTAGTTAACATACGCTGCTTGATCATTATCAGCCAGTAGGAGAAAAAGAAATGCTTTTATAAACTTTTTTTTTTGCTGTTTATTTAGAGAATGTGAACTGCACAGATACTGTGGGTAAAGTAGTATATGTACATCTATACAATATAGCTTGTGACCATAGCTACAAGGCTTTATCTGTATGCCAAATTCACATCAGATGGTTTTCATTTCCTGTCCAAATTCCACCTGTAAGGACAACCATTCCAACTTTATTTTGTTGTAAAGAAGAAAATTTTATTGCAGTACATGACCTGCATAACAGATAGCAAGAGGATCAGGGTTGCCTATCAGCCTAGATATGGTTACGTCAGTTGAGTTAATAGCATATGCCTGCACTCATGGTAAGGTTAAAACTGAAGATAGACTTTTTGATTACCCAGAATTTGAATTAATACCCCATTGGGATGTAAAGAGCAATTCACACATTTCAGAGTTACTTTTCAGGCTGCCTGCAGAATCAGGAAAACAGCACGTACACACTTAAGACATTTAAGAATGCTTTAATGGAAATATCGGTCTTAGTATTGTGGCATAATCTAGGTGCTGAGCCTAAACCTCTAGTATCTGCTACCTCCCTCCTCCTGTCACAGTCTGCAGTGTGATGGCTGTGTGGGAGATTTCTCTAAGGCAATAGTCTCCAGGGAACTGTTCTACACTGGCTTTTCCTACCTGTCAAAGCAGTAGCTTAGTATCAGAGAAAACAATGTGGAAGTTAAGCCAAAACCCAAACTCAGCTATCCAGCTAGGAAGGCTTACAGAAGGTGAAGGCACTGCTCCTGTAATTACACGCTTCAGGCTAAAGTCAATCCCTCTTTAGACAACAATAACTTCAGGACAGAGGTTTCTTGACTCCATAAAGCCTATGTCATATTTTGTTCTAGAAACATTCATTAGAAAAGCGTTCTTGGGCCCATCTTCTCTCCACCATCATCTACAACAGTTCTCTTCAGCTATGAAGGAAATTGTTTTAGCAAGTTCAAAGGCTTCAAAGAGTTCTACCTCTTAGCCTTCTCAGGAAAGTCTCAATATTTCAGTTTGT